>CM054115.1:8405653-9005653 GCA_028673005.1 Tanypteryx hageni
ACAATAATGAGGAGGTGCTCCATTTTGTTGGAAGTAAAACTTTAGACGCTCATCTAGGGGCATTTCGTCCAAGAAAGGCAGCATATTGGTTTCTAAGAGACAAAGGTAAATCTCACCTGTCAGACGTCCGTCCAAGAAGACAGGCCCCAAAATTTTGTCACCAAAAATTCCACACCACACGTTGATCCGCAGATCAATTTGATAGTGTCCTTCTTGAATTGCATGGGGATTCATCTCGGGCCAATACACAAAGTTGTGCCTATTTACAGAACCATTAACAAGGGGACTATGCCACATTCAGATAACCAATCTTGTTCTTCTTTTGCAAGCGTTTAGGAACCGATGCGTAATAGAAAGTGTGCAAGTAATACGACCCGCCTCTCAAGCATTTTGGAGAAAAAGCATAATTTCAATGGGAGAAGCAGCTTAAACACTATTCCTGTTTTCTAATAATGTTGTAGCGATTAGCCTAATTGGTTAAATTCGGGATTTCTATGATGAGGGTCCGGGTTAGTTAGTTACGTAAACAAAGTTCCTTAACTAGTCGCGTGGGGTCTTTTAAAACCCCTAAATTATTTTTTAAATTTAATAATAAAATGTTACGTTATTTTCATTATACTGTAAAGTACATCATTTTAATTTAAAATGAAATAGTTTATGTAGAATTTTGTCAAGACAAAACAAGTTTTGTAAATAAACAAAATTTTACTTTTTTTAGTTACCAGTGCTATCCTAACATTCGTAACATTTCAAAATCATATGCTCTTTACATATAAAATCACCACAATTTGCACATTTACTTTGCACTTTTATGTTCTTGTTTCTAGGGCAAAATCTACAAAGAGTGAACACATGCGTTTGTTTTTGGCGGTAACGAATACTGGGGGTGGATGACCGTACGCTCCACACGGCCGAAGGGATGGCACATGCGGTTGCTTAGGGGTCGGTTTATTGCTGCGACAGGAAGGGAATTTTAACACGTTGACTGCAGGGGTTGTCATTCAATACTCCTCAGGGGTGGGGATTAGTTTGTTACTTGGTAGGATGACTCACGCTTGAGACATCTGCTGCTCAGTAGGGTTATTGAATGACTCATACCGCACACAATGTGATTTTTCCACAAAATTCCTAATGTATCTATATGTACATACCTTGTGATTTTCTCTGCCTGATTCTGTGTCTCTTTTTGAAAGATGCCACCCATATTGAACTAGCAATGAAGACAAAGTGAAACTGATATGCAGCTGCCATGGCACATTGCTGTAAAATCCTCGTCGTCACTTGCTCAAATTGTGCCCTTGATTCCACAAAGCGGTCATATGTCCACTAATCTATTATGGCGTACTTATCTTGTTTTATTCCACCTTTACGTCTTCCCACCTCCTCAAATCATCTTTTCTTTTCAAACAATGAGCACCTTTTCGTCGCAGATTTTGTAAACTCCAATGAGGATGATCCTTGGCCAGGGCAACGACTTTTTTTTTTATAACTGATTGGAATGAAATCATAAACTTTCTCCTTTGGCACGTACCAATCGTCTTCTTTGTTTTCCTCTGCGTCAACCTCTTCATATTGAACTTCACTGTCACTTTCGTCAGGCAAAATGAGTTCTTCGTCCACAATAACTTTATTTTCTCCCAACATGTCTACAATTCGGTCATATATTTCTTTTCCCATCACAGAAGAAACAGTGGAAATTGTAGAATTGGACACTCTTATAATAAGATCATCCTGAAGGAGCATTTCTTCGCAGTACACTAATGCATTTTTCAATTCTGCTTTCGATTTTACGTCGTGAATTGATCTTTCACAGTTGTCACTGTCCTCTTGAAGGGGAACACCACTCGATGTTCCAGGTTGTGGATCCATTTTAGGGAACAGAAAGAATGCTTCTTCACAAATATTTCACACAGATGTAGGAAAGACCGTCAAACCACTGCAAAAGCTGTTGAAAGACTGCTGAGAATTAGTCACCCGACTTCGCAGGCAGGGCAATAGTTTCGTCGACGAAAGACTTGGGCATCCAGGCTATTGTGTATCGAGTAGGGTCGAGTGGGGGGGGGTGTGGGGGGAGGTGTAAATTCTAGACATCTCCGTGTAAAAAATCTCCTAATATTAGGAAGAATCGACAATTTCCTTAAGCATGTATACAGCGTGAATGCGTAAAAATTAAATAACAATGTATTGCAAATAAAAATATTTATTGGCAATTAAAAAGAAAAGTATTTCTTAAAAACGTAATTCTCTCTTTAACAGACGAAAACTTTTAAAAATAATGTGTTTATTTCCTCTCCGAGTTTTGTTCTGCTGCATGCATAATTGAATACAACTATTATTTCTGACAACAAAATAAGAACTCCGAAAACTGTGATACATATTTTTCACTTTCTTTCTCTAGGGATGTCTTTGCTCCACTTTCTCCCTTCACATGTGGCCCCACAACCTTCCCATTGCAGCAATAAACCGACCCCTAAGCAACCGCATGTGCCATCCCTTCGGCCGTGTGGAGCGTACGGTCATCCACCCCCAGTATTCGTTACCGCCAAAAACAAACGCATGTGTTCACTCTTTGTAGATTTTGCCCTAGAAACAAGAACATAAAAGTGCAAAGTAAATGTGCAAATTGTGGTGATTTTATATGTAAAGAGCATATGATTTTGAAATGTTACGAATGTTAGGATAGCACTGGTAACTAAAAAAAGTAAAATTTTGTTTATTTACAAAACTTGTTTTGTCTTGACAAAATTCTACATAAACTATTTCATTTTAAATTAAAATGATGTACTTTACAGTATAATGAAAATAACGTAACATTTTATTATTAAATTTAAAAAATAATTTAGAGGTTTTAAAAGACCCCACGCGACTAGCTAAGGAACTTTGTTTACGTAACTAACTAAGGGTTAACAGATGAAAACCTTGAAAAAATAATGTACTTTGCAGTTAATTAACATGAAAATAATAATTGCAAAAACTTGAGAGAAAAAAAAGTTTCGAGTGAGATTCAAAACCCAGACCCTCATCATAGGAATCCCGAATTTAACCAATTAGGCTAATCGCTACAACATTATTAGAAAGCAGGAATAGTGTTTTAGCTGCTTCTCACATTAAAATTACGCTTTTTCTCCAAAATGCTTGAGAGGCGGGTCGTATTACTTGCACACTTTCTATTATGCATTGGTTCCTAAACGCTTGCAAAAGGAGAACAAGATCGGTTATCCGAATGTGGCGTAGTCCCCTTGTAAGATGGAAGCACGCTTCATTGCTGAACAGAATGTGCCCCGCCAGGTTTCTCATAATTTGTCGGGTTCCCTGAAACCACTCACAAAATTCCAACCGTCTGTCTGCGTCGTCTCCATGGAGATGTTGAACGAAAGTTGTTTTGTACGGGTGGAATCTGTCCTTGGCAAGAATCCGCTGGACAGAACTTTTGCTTATCCCAATATTGTGTCTTCAGCCCCAGTAGAACTTCGCGGCCTGTCATTCACGCTTCCAGTTTCGTTGAAGCTATTGAAAGCATTGCATATCATTTTCTCTGACGGTTCTGGCTGCTCCACATGACGACGGTGGTACTCCCTTGCTGCTCTACGAAGGTTCAAGCCGAACATGTAAAGAATCACCATTTCCTTATCACACGCTGAGTACATTTCTCCGCCCGCACTCCAGAACTGCTACTTGAAAACTGAAATTTCCGGTGTGACTGTCACGTCTCCAAACACCAACAATGAAAAATGAAGGTTAAAATGAGGCGGCAACATCAACAATCACAGTTTCCACCAAAATCACCAGTAAATTAATTAATTCATTGTTAGGCATTAGCTAATCCATTTTAATGATAGCAATTGATATCAATTGTTGTTGACATTTGTCAAATGCCACACTCTCTTGCATAATTCACACTTCTTGCCTCCTCACATAGCTCCTTTATGTGGACATAAGAATTTCCGCAGTCACTTAACCATTGATGAGCCAAGAGTAGCGGTCGAACAGAAGGCTCTGACAAAAAAAATCAACATTTCTCCCAAGAAATAGTCTATTGCAAACAACTTTGATCTCTTATTATTTTTAGATATTCTGCAAAATAACAAAGTTGTCCTATGTGGCCAGACTTCTGGGACACCCTGTACCATTATATATAGACGTTTCTTACAGAGGAGGATATAACATTTAACATATAACATATAGGAGGATACTAATGTCCAGCCCAAACTACTAGAGCTGGAGAGCTGAAAGTTTCAGTTTTTGTAGATATGATGGAGAAACCTACAGATAAAATGAGACTTCTTACCTAAATGACATGAGTTTGACTCCAGAAATTCCGAAAGTTGCATTTTTTTCCCATAAGAAAAGCATTGCCCCATTTTTGTAAATTAATTTTGGGCACTTGCCCGTAAGCTAGAAAAATGAAAATTTCAGTGTCGCTAGACGACCGTAATATCTATTGATAATTATTGTTACTTTTGCTTACAGTGGGTTTGACTCCAGATATCCCAGAATATCTCCCATAAGTTAGCATGGGAAAAAGTTATCCCAGTGTGTAGACCAATCTAATAGGTTTAGTAAGCTGAAATTTTGCAGGTTTATAGAACTTATCTCATAACCAACTATAAAAATCGAAAATTTCAAAATTGTTAAATTTTAGGGGTTGTTTTAACCTTATTTGTACTTTAAAGTTTAATAGTTTTTATCTTGAAAACTATATGGTGTAGGTTCCAGTTTTTGAAATAATTTTGTAGCAAGTTAAACAGAAAATATAAAATTTTGAAAATGTTAAAAAATTTGACCACTAATAATTCGCAATTGCTTAAACATATTTTTGAGGTTTATGTATTACCGAATGTGCTACGGAGCTGAAATTTTTTTAGAGGTAGTGTTTGTAAAAAAGCGAAATAGGGACTATAGAAATTTTGATATTTTATTTTGTTTGGCAGTTAAAAATTCTTAAAGTTTAAACAAATAGGTATATGTTTAGATACTATGGGGCGAGTTAGAAAGCTGAAAGTTTTAAGTTATTTAGAGTTTAATCTATAAAAACGAATAAACATTTCAATGTATCCATGAAATTTTATTGCGGCTGTTAAAAATTATTTAAATTTTAACAATTAGATAAATGTTATTTCACTTCTAGAAGTGCTACAATTTTAAAATCTGGCTGAAATGTGTAGCATTAGTACCCCGTAATGGAGAAAGTATAAAATTCTAAAATTGCAAAGTTTGGGGATTGTTTTAAACTATTATTTTAACATGTGGGAAAAACGAAAATCGCTACGGAGGTGAAATCTTTAGAATTAAAAAAATATTTGTAATGATGAAATATCTGTCTGAAAAATGAATGTTTTTTGAGGGTGAGATGAAATGCTTGCAGAATGCAAGCACCTTCTCACCATTATTGCATCAGGCCCACAGTTCCCTTTGCCGGGTAATACATTACGTTCGCTACTGCCGTCAGACTTTCATCAACATGAATCGTTTCACATGGACAGAGGTGACAGACATGGTCTTAGTTTATGTAGCAGCAGCGGACATTGGCAAAGAGGTTCAGTTACTTTATCAAGACCATTTTCCTCTAAGACATCTTCTGCACCTCACTACATTTGCAGGTATTATCCGGCAGCTGTGGGTGACCAGTTCATTCAGGGCACACAGGCTTAATGCTGGATGGGAAAGGATTGTGTGCACTCCAGAGTTCAAAGAGAAGGTTCTGGAACAGTTCGCAGAGAACCCCTCTATCAGTACTCGCAGCATTGGACATTGCATTCATGCAGACCACACTATTGTTTGGAGGGTCATTCACAAACAACAGCTACATCCCTACCATCCACAGAAGGTGCAAGCAATTGTCACACAGGGCTTCCCTGTAAGAGTAGAATTTGCGCAGTGTTTATTGCAGTGCCATACTGCACAGCCCCTTTTCCCCATTTTTGCTCTGTTCACGGACGAGGCATACTTCACAAGTGAGGGAATGTTCAACAGCCATGTTTGGGATGAGAAGAACCCACATACAAAGTTAGTCCACCCATACTGGGAATGGTTTGCACTCAATGTGTGAGCAGGTATCTTCCATGATTTCCTGATCAGGCCATTCCTCCTTCCTCAACACATAAATGCGTGAATCTACCGGGTGTTTTTAGAGCAGACACTGCCTGAGCTACTGGAGTGTGTACCATTAGATGTCCGCAGGAACATGTGGTGCCAGTATGGTGAGGCATCACCACATTTTAGCCGTGCTTCCTGTGACTACCTCAGCATGACAATCCGGGATCATTGGATTGGTCATGGTGGTCTTGTTTCATTGCCAACTTGATCACCAGAATTAACTCCACTGTACTTATCTCTCTGGGGCCATGAGAAGAGCCTGGTGTACGAGACCCCTGTTGACACAGAGGAGGACCCCATCACCTAGATCATTAAAGCTTGAAGAAAAATTTGTGACACACTGAGTATCTTTGAGCAGGTGCGTTGGTGTGGTATCTGGAACGAAGTTGGTGGTCGGTCCTTTGAGCGGCTACTCTGAGCAATAAATTATTGTATGAGTTATATCTCCATAACCAAGTACTTTTGGATACATGATGTATTAAAGATTTTTACTTATTTTCACCTCCTTAATATACCCTGAACGTTTGTTGGTATAATTTTGCAACACCCTGTGTATATGTGTGTGTGTGTGGGGGGCAGGGGGGTGCGTGCCCGTGTGCTTTTCAATGGGGATTGGCAATCCGTATTATAATAGCATTGCTTTAATGCTTTTTAATAGGGAAATTATTATTGTCCCAGTGATTTCAACCAAACAAACATATGATGTTGTCATAATTTTAAAACGCGATATTTGTTATTGAATAAAAGAACGTTACTCCTTTCAATTATGGGGGTTGATGAACTGTACATAATAATAGCTTTATTTTAGCTCTTCTAAAAAGAATCAGTGGATTGTATTATAATGCAATTGATTTAAAACTACGGCGTAAACTTATAAGGACGTCAAAATCCAAAAACAAGAAATATTAATGATGTTATGAACTTCCTGATGCTCTGCATCCCCTCAAAATCCTACGGTGTTACTACCAATATGGACTGACATGCTTGCTGAATGCAAGCACCAACTACTTGTGTATGTGTGTGGGTATATACATACATACATATATATATATATATATAATTCCCATTGAAAAGCAGTGTTCTGATTGCTATGGTAGCTGATGTTCTTTATTGTTGAGCATCTGCTTTTTTCCAATTAAAAACATATTTCTTCATCAATTTGGCACCGATTTGAATTTAGTCTTCAAAAATAAGAAACCACATTCTTATAACTATAGAATTGTTTTTGTCCTGAGTTTCTATCTGAATTATAACTAATTTAAAAATGCAAATTTATGAAACTCTGCACAGATTTCCATGTTTTTCTTATGTAGTATTGAAATGGAACATTGGGGCCAAAAATACCCACTAAAAATTAAAAAATTTGGAATTGTCGATTTTTCTGGTTGGTTGTACCTAATAACCTATCATCCTGCCAAATTTCAGGTCTGTGGCATATCTAGAAGTACCTACCTTAGGTTTTATATCATATATACTTGTATATCCTATTATATCCTGTATCCTATATCCTCCGTAAGAAGCAGCTATTTACAATAGATGTCATTATAAATAGCTACTTCTTACATATATAGGATATATGATAGGATATATCATATAAAATCTAAGGTACTTCTAGAAGTGTTACACAGCTGAAATTTGGCATGAAGATAGATCATTTGGTAAAACCACAGGGAAAAATCGGAATTTCCAGAAAAAGGTATATTTAAGGGGTATTTTTCACGCCAATTTCCAATTTTAAACAAACAAGAAAAGGATTGAAAACAGTGCAGGGCTATATAAAATTGCTTTTTTTAGTTATTTAAAATTAAGATACAAAGTTGGGACATGCACCCTAATGTTGATGAAAGAATGAAGTTTATTTTATTTGAAGGCAATATTCAAATCCATGCTGAATTTGCGTAAAAATTTTATTTTAATCGTAAAATTATGAAAACTTTTTTGGTTTTCAACAACGAAAAATAATAACTACCATAGCAACGACTCCAATGCCTTTCAATGGAAATTGATTATTCATACTTTAAGGGCATTTATATTATGCGTACACTACATTATAATCTATTTGATTTCAGCCAACAACGTATACATATGATGACGTGATGATTTTAAATTAACTTTTTTATCCGGATACGTACTAAAAACCACGTATAATGTCGCCATAATCCTAACACTTAAAATATCCCAATTTTTACATAAATTTTAGTGTAGCATATAGATACGCTATTTTCTTAATGATGATTATAGTTATTCCTGAAAAAGAGCAATCTAAGTCATGAAACCAGAAATTCGAAAATTTGGATGCGAGCCGATTGCCAGAGAATTTAGAAATTTAGAAAGATTATCTGCTACGGTGGTAGAATATCCGCCCGGCAAGTGGAAGACCCGGGTTCGATTCCCGGTCATTGCAGAAGTTCTGTTTCAAAGTTATTCCCAATATAATCAGTGTTAAAAGAGCTATGTTTATAAAGAGTATATCTATTTATTCATTTATTTAACCAGCACACTTTTTAATATACCACCTTTTTGAAATTCGCGAATAACTGGTTCCGGAAAACTGACGCAAAATGCTAATTTGCAAAGTGCAATTCCTATTTTCCCATAAGATGCGATGTAATTACGAGCGAGTCATGCCCAGCCAAAGACTGCTATCCCTAGAGGTACCTAAAAAATTCACTTTTTTATCACAAATAATGCAGTTCAACAGAAAATAAAAGAAAACAACCGCAAATGAAAAAACTAGCATTATAAAATTTAAAAAAATACTTTTAATTACCTTCAAAATGTGTAATAGCAAATGAAAACAGCATAAAAAGTGATTATACTTCTTTCCATAGTACTTGTAGAGTTTACCTCCACAAAATTTTGCATGTTATTTTCGATCTTCTTTTGTTAATTCTAAGGAAATGGTTTAATTTAAATTAAACTACTGAAATAGAATTTTGAGTACATCATGCACAAATATTTTTCTGGATTCTGCAACAAATATTTCCAAGCCGAAAAAAAACACTAGCATTAAAAAGTGGTTCCATTCTTTTACTAATTGCGTTATAAACGTATAACAGAGGATCAAAACCTAGCGTAATAAAGTTATAACATTTCTTTTAGTAATCACGTTTAAAATGTGCGGCAAAAAATCTTACGTTACAAGATGATAGCAATTCTTAGATTTACATTAAAAATTCGTAATGAACAATGAAAACCTAACATAACAACCGTTCCTTAATTTACATTCATAATACAAAGGTAATAGCGTTAAGTTATTAATTATTTTGGTTAAATACCAGCAACCTCACACCCGAATATTTCCAATGTCATAATCGTTCAAGTTATGAAAAATTAAACGTGCAGGCCGCTTTTCCATTAGTCAGTAATTTCTATTTTGGCCACTAGATGCCAGCAACTTCGACTGTTATCGAAAATAAATATTATATTTACATCAGGAACATCATACTTTTTCGAAGCTTGAATAGTGTTAGTTTTTCCACCTCTTGAGCTACGACTATTTTAAAATTCATGTTATAACTTCATCAGATTCCTCTGTTAACCTGGGATTTGGAAGAACCTTTTTTCTCAACATGGTCAACATCCTTTGTGTCAGCCATTGTTAAAATAACGGATGGGTAAAAACTCGCTAAAGTAGGTCAAGAGAATTCGCCGACGCACTGATAACTTCAATTCAATGACTAATGAGGAGTTCAGCTGCCGACTGAACTCGATCTATTTTCGCCTCAGATGCTTTTCAAGTACATTGTAGTATGTTCGCCTGATGTATTTACAGTGTAACAGGTATCTTGTATCACTTACAGACGTGCGGCATGTACAGTGATTTTTCGAAACACGATTTTACGATCTTTTAAAATTACTATTGCTTGAATATAACTCGGGGTCTACTTTTAAAATTTAATTTCTTAAAAAAAACAGTTCGTTATATTCGGGACAATACGGTAATTTAAAATACAACAAATTACAAATTAACTTAAATTTAATTACAAACTGTGGGAGCCAAGGGGCAGAATTTGAATGGAAAGGGTTAAAACATGATAGCGCCAAACTGGAACATCTTGTCAATAGCATTCATACTTGGTTCAAAGAGTAAATGGGGTAAATAGTATTTCCGTATCTAGGTGCTGTGTTTATGCTTTGCTAGTATGATTTACGTATATGGTTTTGAAGTTTTCACTCAAAAGAGTTCATACGTATTTTGGTCTCTAAGTACGCTGTTCCTGAGTAGCATCGTATCCATCCTAGTATCTACTAAAGCGGGTGCTGTTTTGAAAAGAGAGAGTTCATATTTCTGCCTCTAGGGGCGCTGTTCCTACTCGGCCACCATTTTCGAAATCTTTGTCCAAAAGATTTCTGATTTTTTTGCAAAGCTAAGCCGAAAAATGTTTAAAACTGTTGGTAATCGCATGCTAAATTCTTTTAAAAAATCGGAAATTCTAACGTAAAATGGCGCGAATAGTAGGAAAACTTAAAATGAAATAACATAAATATGGGGTTTTACTCAAAGGAAAATTGATGGGACCTAAAAAAAATTAACATTTATCTAATTATTTAAATTTATATAATATTTAATGGTCGCAATAACGATTTCATGGATACATTGAAATGTTTATTCGTTTGTATATACTAAACTCTAAGTAATTAAAAAATTTCAGCTCTTTTACTCGCCCCGTAGTATCTAAACATTTATCTATTTTTTTAAACTTAAATTTTTATCTGGCAAACAAATCAAAATATCAAAGTTTCTATAATCCTAATTTCGTTTTTTTACAAATCCTACCTCTAAAAAGAATTTCAGCTCCATAACACATTCGGAATTATATAAACCTTGAAAACTTGTTTAAACAATTACGAATTTTTTGCGGCCGCATTGTTACACTTTTTTGAAGATTTTCGTTTTTTCTAGTCAGTTTTGCACTAAATCTACCTAAGAAAACAATTTCAAATCTCCAGCTAACCTGGAAGTGCCTAAACATTAGTATCCTCTTATATGTTATATATTCCTCCTATTATGTTATATATATGTTACTAGCAGAAGGTGCTTGCATTCTGCAAGCATATAATCTCACCTTGAAAAAACATTCATTTTTCAGACAGATATTTCATCATTACAAATATTTTTTTATTCTAAAGATTTCACCTCTGCAGCGATTTTTGTTTTTCCCTTGTGCAAAAATAATAGATTAAAACAATCCCCAAACTTTGCAATTTTATACTTTCTCCATTATGGGGTACCAATGCTACACATTTCCGGCAAATTTTAAATTTGTAGCACATTTAGAAATGAAAAAACATTTATCTAATTGGTTAAATTTAAATAATTTTTAGCGGCTACAATAAGAATTTGATAGATAAATTGAAATGTTTATTCATTTATATAGATTAAACTCTAAATAAATTTAAAATTTCAGCTCTCTAACTCGCCCCGTATTATCAAAATGTTTAATCCCTATTTTGTTTTTTACGAATCCTTTCTCCAAAAAAAATTTCAGCTTCGTGGCACATTCAAAAATACATAAACCTTGAAAATTTGTTTAACCCTGCAGTGGTAACGTGAGATTTAATCCCGCCAGTGGTAACGTTGGGCCCAAGGGACCCAGGTAACAAAATGGCTTGTAAAAAATTAAGCGTTAGAGAATACAGCATGAAATTTGCTCTTTGTTATACTTCAATAAATACTATATATCTAATATAAAAGTTTCTCTAAATAAAAACAAAGAAATGCTTTCAAAACAGATCTTAATTGAAAATTCCAAAAATTTGCAATAAGTATGAATTTTTAAAAAATCGCAGAGAAATTTAGTTGTTATCAATTCAATCACAGCACATCATTGATGCATGTTTAAGGCGAACACACTTCAAACACTTTAGGCAGTAATACTTTGATTTAGAGGCTTTACAATAAATGCATTTTCCTCTCTTATTTGGCTGCACTGGTGGATGTTGCTGAACTTGGTAGCCTGAATACTTCTGAGCAAGCAGCCTCACATCTTTAGATAAATACATGTTCATCGATCTATTCTTTAAGTATTCTTCAATTAAACCTTTTCCTGAAAAAAATTCTACTTAACGCCTTGACACACACCTTAACCAGCGGAAATATCAATTCAAAAAATAAAAATGAATTCTTACAAAGATTTTTTATAAAAATTCTTCACTCGTCAACTGAATTGTTGTTGGCTTTGAATATTATGTGTGCATTTATGGCACCAATATTCAACAAAGTGAAAAAAATAGTCAAAGGCCACCTTCTTGAATTTCTTGACAAATTGTATCCAGCGCACTTGGCATCCATCACATCTACACCTCCTTTGATAGCATTGTAGAATGTGATAATCTCCAATTTTTTTGTTGTCTCCCGTTTCTGTGACTAATTTTGCATCATGTTGCACACTTGAAAACAGGTTAACAACCTTATTCTTTTTTGGAATGTAGGAAACTAGCGTCATGTCCTCTTGAAACCCAAACAAACTTGTGCAAATATTATGATTTTTAGGATTTGTGAATTCAGTAGGCAACTCTGCCTTATTCCTCTTTAGATTTTCTACAACAGTTAAATTATAGTCTTTCATAATTTTTTTCACTATTGCATAACTGATAAACCAGTTGTCCATAGTGATGCTTCTTCCTGTATTGTACACAGGCCTGCACATTTGTTCTACAACATTGTCCGGTTTGTGGCTTACTTTTAAAACTTCCGACGGCTGGTTTCCAGCATAGATTTCCAAATTCAAAGTATAATTCATTCGAGCACCAACCAAGGCATACATTTTTATTCCATATCAGCTTGGTTTATTTGGCATGTATACCTTAAAGGGACACCTATCGCGGAATGCTGGAAGCATTTCGTCAAGAGTTAGGTACTCTCCAACAGAGTACAACTTCGAACATTTTGCAACAAAGGCTTCAAATAATTGTCGTATAGGTTCCAGATTGTCCAGTCTACATCTCTCATTTCTTCCTTTTTACTCAGATCAAAGAATTTCTTAGAAGACGTAGAAGTCATCACACAAAAAAACTTTCACGAGTGGTAACGTAGGGTCTGTGAGACCCAAATAACATTTCACCCTTTGACAACTGTTGATAAACGTGCTATCCCATGACTGTCTCATGAGTATTTGATAGGAGAATGGAGAATGTTGCAACTCAAACCGATCTAGTTCAAAAATACAAAAACAGACAGCGTTAGGTCTGTCAGACCCAGCGTTGCCACTGCAGGGTTAAACAAATGCGAATATTTATCGGCCGCATTGTTGCATTTTTTCAAGATTTTCGTTTTTTTTCTGGTCAGTTTTGCACAAAGTTCTACCTATGAAAAGAATTTTGAATATCCAGCTCATCTGAAAGTGCCTAAACATTAGTATCCTCCCATATATTATATGTTATCTTGCGAAATATTAATTATATACAAAAAAGTATTATACAAACGTTGTAGATCTATTAAAAATGCAGATATTATCATCTGCCACTTTTTCTTGTAAGACTAACGATTTCCGAGAAAAATGTGAAAATCACTTCTTTTTACTACAAATCTTGACACTGAGATAGTCTCTTTTTTTATAAGCTGGAAACTCTCAGCGATAATCACTTACAATCTGAAGCACATAGTGTTTCTGTTGCTTGTTTTTCGTAATTAATTTATTATAATCTTCCATAAGCTTGACCCCTCTCTCAGCCGAATCATTTACAACTTTCAATTTATTTACTAATTCCAGACCTTTTACAAAACTTTCATTTTTATGCCACGTCAACGGTTCTGTCTTAAGGAATTCATCATTCAAGTCAAATCTTTCAAAAAATCCTCTAGTTTCGGTGGAAACGAATTGTTCAATTCCATTGTTAATAATTTCTGGGATTTCATCGATTTGTACTTTTATTCACTTCTCATTTTCGTTTGATGATTCTGTTTCGCGATTCAAAGCATTGACCATTTTCATTTTCGATTCAAATGACAAATTTGGATCAAAGAAAGCTAATGCGACAACTTCAGGGCTCAAATACCATAAATGATTACTTAGTTTTTGTAAAGCAACACGAGAGATACCACGATCGACGGCTTGATATTCAAAAAGTATCGAAAGAACCCTGAAATCCAGATACGGTGCTTTGGCAGCAGAAGGCGCACAAAACCATGCTTCGACATACACACTGACAAGAAAAATACAAATATCACAGATCGCATTATCTTCTTGTAGTGATAATACAAATTCACCACGAAACAGAAAGATTTTCAAGCAATAAATAGCTTTTGCCATCCACCTCGCATGAAGGATGGCCCCCGGAACACGGAAAGATATTCCACGAGGTGGTGCTTCGCCAAGGAAAATTGCTGTTAATTCTAAAAATTCCCTATAATCCTCTCTAGGCTGCTGTTCCCTCAAATTATTTCTAACATAGTCAAGAATTTGAGATACATCGCCCAGATTCAAGTGTCCCTTGACCTTTTCGTTTTCAATCCCGGATCGGAAATTATTCCAGACCAAGCGTTTTGAATTTTTTTAAAGATTAATACAGTCGGACCTGTAGTTTTACCCATCTTTTCATCCAAAACGCTTCTAAGAATGATTTCATATATATGATGTCTACAAGGTAAATACAAAAGATCTTTTTCTAAAAAATTTTCTATCAAAACGCACGCACCTCTTAAACTTCCAGTATTCGTTGCTGTCGTATCGAAAACTAATGCTTTAATATCAGTGGATTTTCCAGCAACTGGTACTATATTGATATCTGATTCTAAACTGCTGCTTGAAGTTGATGACGACGACATCAATTCGGCAGTTTGCTCTTCAAAAAAAAAGAAATTCAATGATACAAAATCAAATAAAACAACAGAAATGTGCAAAAATTATCAGTATTGAATGATTGAAAGTTTTTTTTATACATTACTCACTTAGTTATTCAGTTTCACGATCGCTTCGCTCTTTTCTCACCAAGGCTGTCTCTTCTCGTTCCGCAGCTCTTCTTTCTCTTTTAAGTTCCTCGTAATCGACTCCGTACATGAATCCTGGCCGTCCTTTTAACCTTTGATTAATCAAAAACTGCTTATCTTCTTCAATAGTAATCATGTCCAAAGCGTTAGCATCTGCAATGTCAAAAAGATCCTCGAGTTTTGATTCAAAATCTGCTTCTTTTTTCTTATGAGCCTCCGATGATATCCCAGCGTGTTTTTGTAGTTGCCTCCATTCTTGGTACAAAGCTTCTAATTTTGGGATGCAGCTTCTCATCTCCTGAGTTGGAATTCGTGCTTTTTCCCAAAAAACCATCACTTCCTGCATAGCTAGTCTGGCACTTTCATGTAAAGTTAACTTCACCACACGAACATTGAAAATTAATACACTTAACACTTGCTTATTTGATGGCAATTTACTTCCAGTTATTTCATGCGAGTAATATCCGAGTAAATAATTTTTTTCACCTAAACGAACAGAAGACATTGTGACATGAAAATTTTTTTTCACTCATCCGAATTCCGAGAGAGAACTGTTGTCCTTGAGACGAACATTTGCTCACATAGTCACGTACAGCTCTCACGAAAGCTTATGGCACTCGGATGCGCAGAACGTGACGTTATGGAGGGGGTGGGTTGTGTGGATGGGGTAGGGAAAAGGGACGGAGGGGAAAGCGAGCACATGGCAGGCAGGGTTGCCACAATAGAATTTCAGAGCTAAAGATGGAATTTGTATGTTGCGGACAATTCAAATTGCCGTGGAGCAGGTACAACCTTTATAATCTCTGCCATCCCTCCCGCCCATGCCAGGGGGTTGTGGACTGGAGGTCCTTATGCGATGACTAACAAAAAAATCTAATATTTTTTTCTTCAACATTAATTAAAAACAAATATCGTAGCCATAATACTTTTTTGCATATACTTAATATTTCGCAAGATAAACAAATAAAATTGTTTTTTTCTGTGATTTTATGATTTTTTCGATTTTCAAGGTCCCAGGGGCTCCCTTTCCATTTATCCGATTGTGCTGAAATTTTACACAGATTATTTTTTCATAAAATGGAACCAAACTGGGGGTTAGCGTGAAGAAAATACAAAATTTGAAAATAATAGCCATGCTAATGTTATATCCTCCTCTGTAAGAAACGTCTATATCATTATATACTAGTAGAAGGTGCCTGCATACTGCAAGCATTTAATCTCACCTTGAAAAATACATTAATTTTTCAGAGATATGATTCTTCCTGAGAAATATTTCTTTAATTCTAAAGATTTCTCCTCTGGACGAGTTTTCGTTTTTTCATTATAGAAAAATAATGGAGTGAAACAATCACTAATTTTTGCAATTTTCGAAATATTATACTTTTCCCACATTGAGTTAATAATGCCACACATTTCTGCCAAATTTTGAATTTATAGTACAATAAGAAGTGCAATAGCATTTATATAATTGTTTAAATATAAATATTTTTAACGGCCAAAATAACGATTTTATGGTTAAATTGAAATGTTTAATCGTTTAGATAGACTAACCTCTAAATAATTTAAAAATTTCAGCTTCCTACCTTCCGGCTTAGTGTCTAAGCATCTACCTATTTGTTTACAATTTAAGAATTTTTAACTGCCAAACAAATAAAAATATAAAAATTTCTATAATCCCTATTTCGTTTTTTTACAAATCCTCCCTCTAAAACAAATTTCAGCTCCGTGGCACATCCAAAAATACATAAACCTTGAAAATTTGTTTAAACAATTGCGAATTTTTAGCGGCCACATTGTTGCACTTTTTTAAGATTTTCGTTTTTTCTAGTCGGTTTTGCACGAAATCCTACCTAAGAAAAAAATTTCGAATCTCTACCTCATCTGAATGTGCCTAAACATTAGTATCCTCCTATATATTATCATTATATATAGACGTTTCTTACAGAGGAGGAGGATATAACATACATATAGGAGGATACTAATGTTTAGGCACTTCCAGGAGAGCTGGAGATTCGAAATTTTTTTCTTACGTAGGATTTTGTGCAAAACCGACTAGAAAAAACGAAAATCTTAAAAAAGTGCAACAATGCGAACACTAAAAATTCGCAATTTTTTTAAAAAAATTTCAAGGTTTATGTATTTCCAAATGTGCTACGGAGCTGAAATTTTTTAGTGGTAGGATTTTAAAAAAGCTAAATAGGGGTTATAGAAATTTTGATATTTTATATTGTTATGTTATATCCTCCACTGTAAGAAACGTCTATATATAATGACTAGTAGAAGGTTCTTGCATACTGCAAGCAATTCATCATACCTAGACCAAATATTAATTTTCAGAGAGATATTTTATTATTGGAAATATTTCTTTAATTCAAAGGATTTCTCCTCAGTACTGATTTTCGTTTTTTCCTTATAAAACAATAATGGAGTAAAACAATCACTAATTTTTTTAATTTTTGAAATTATTCTTTTTCCACATTGGGTTAATAATGCCACACATTTCTGTCAAATTTTAAATTTGTAGCCAGGGTTGGGCAGTATTTCAAATACATGTATTTAAAATACGTATTTTAAATACTATTGTATTTTGTATCTTGTATTTCGAAAGGGAATCTCAGATGTATTTTGTATTTGTATTTTAAATACAAAGAATTAGGTATTTTGTATTTAAAATACACAAAATACTAACTAGTGACCCCCTTACATAATTTATCTGCAATTCAATCAATAAAGAAATTTTATGTTTTACGGGAAATTAATTTTATTTGTCACCGTATGGAGTTGACAATACTGCGTAGTAGTGGTTATATTGTTTGGTATTAGCTGGTTGGTATTTCACTGAAACCTGAAAAAGAAATTAATTATCCTATGAGGAGTTATCTGGCTTGCCATTTATGGTGTGCTAGCCACACACTCAGCCTTCTTGCTACCACAGACTTCCTCAATGCTTTGAGAATTTCACCTACTGCATCCAGGATCCATCACCCAACTTTCGCAAAATGTTCGGCATTATGGAATGCATCTAGAAGACCTACAGCATCTGAAGCAATTTCAGAGATCTTGCAGTGTGCATTGAAGTTTCCTTGTCCCACTCGGTGGAACTCTCTTTTTGATGCCGTTTCACAGATGTTACAGTTTAAAAATAAACTTCACATTGTGACTGAAAAATTGGAACTGCCACAGTTTAAAGAAATTGAATTTGAATATCTGAAAGAGTACTGCAAAGTCTTGAAACCCATTGCCTAGGCCCTTGACTTAATGCAAAATGAGAATACATGCTTTTATGGTGAGCTATTACCTACATTAGTGTCTCTCAAAAAAAGACTTTGTTTGCTTCTAGAAATAAATCTCCGTCATCTCTCTCATGTTGCTACACTTTTAATCAATTCACTAACAGAGAGATTTAAAATTTTTTTTGATCTGGCCCCACAAGCAAATGATGCCATTTTAGCTGCTTGTTTCCATCCAGTTTTCAAAATGAGGTGGTTCCCTAACACTGCTTCTGAAAATGATAGGAGAAGAATACATAAATTGTGTGTGAACTCTCTTGAACAATTCTCTGCCACGCCTGTTTTAAGTTCAGATGACGAAGCTGATGAAGAAAGTGATTTTTGTATTTTTAACTCGCCAAATCAAACAGACTTTTTAAGACAAAGAGAGAAACAATTGTCAACTGTAGAGTTTGAGTTAAATCTAACCACCCTTAATAACTATGCAATAGCCTTTGTTCGCTACAGTACAAGTTTGTGTTCCTCTGCGCCTGTAGAAAGACTGTTCTCTTTTGAAGGCTTTATTCCCCTTCAAGGGGTGCTATTTCAGATGAACTTTTTGAGGATTTAATTTTTTTAAAAGGTAATATGAATTACTGTTCTGATGGTTTTTAATTGCAATTTTATTTGTAAAATTTTCTTTAATTGAATTTTGTAGCAATTTAACTTTTTTGTTATTTTGTGCGGATCAATTTTATTTTAAGTATTTAAAGTATTTAAAATACAAAAGTATTTAAATGTATTTTGGTATTTTTTATTAATTTATTTTGTATCTGTATTTAAAATACTTCCCTATCAAGTATTTTGTATTTGTATTTAAAATACTGGAATGTAAATATTTTGCCCAACCCTGTTTGTAGCACATTTAGAAGTGAAATAACATTTATCTAAATGTTTAAATTTAAATAATTTTTACAGGCCGCAATAACAATTTCATGGACACAATGAAATCTTTATTCGTTTATATAGAGTAAACTCTAAATAACTTTACAATTTCAGCTCTCTAACTTGCCCCGTTGTATCTAAACACGAATCTTTAATGGCCGCATTGTTGCACTTTTTACAGAGGAGGAGGATATAACAGGAGGATACTAATGTCCAGCCCAAACTACAAGAACTAGAGAGCTGAAAATTTTTTTGTCCTCCTCATCTGTAAGAAATGTCTATATATAATGATGATAGGAGGATACTAATGTTTAGGCACTTCCAGGTGAGATGGAGATTCAAAATTTTTTTCTTAGGTGGCATTTTGTGCAAAACCAACTAGAAAAAACGAAAATCTTGAAAAAGTGCAACAATGCGGCCGCTAAAAATTCGCAATTGCTTAAGCAAATTTTCAAGGTTTATGCATTTCCGTTTGTGCTACTGAGCTGAAAATCTTTTGAAGTAGGGTTTGTAAAAAAACCAAATAGGGATTATACAAATTCTGATATTTTGATTTGTTTGGAAGTTAAAAATTCTTAAATTTAAAAGAAATAGAAATGGATAAATATTTCATTGTGTCCATGAAATTGTTATTACGGCCGTTAAAAATTAATTAATTTTAAACAATTAGATAAATGTTATTTTACTTCTAAATGTGCTAGAAATTTAAAATTGGGCAGAAATGTGTTGCATTTCCCAATGTGGAAAATTTATAATATTCCTAAAATTGTAAAAAATCATCGTTTTTTTCCCGTCTTCTAATTCATGTCCAGAGTTTTACCTTAATTAAAAGTAATTTAAAAATGCAATTATAAAAAGGCTTGTATGGATTTCAATGGTTTTCTAATGGGACTTGAAAATGAATGTTTTGGGGTGTAAAAGTTCCCATTGTTAGGGGAAATTTTGGAATTTTTGATTTTTCCTAATGGTTTTGGACCAACACCAAGGTTCCCTCCAAATTTCAGCTCTGTAGAATATCTAGAAGTACCTTAGGTTTTATATCATTATATATAGAGGTTTCTTACAGAGGAGGAGTAGGAGGAGGATATATCATACGAGTAGTTGGTGCTTGCATTCTGCAAGCATTTCATCTGACCCTGATAAACCTTAATATTTCAGAGAGATATAGCATTATTAGAATTATTTTTTTAATTCAAAATATTTCACCTCTGCGCCCAATTCTATCTTTCCTTATTGAACAATACTTGATTAAAACAATGCCTTAAATTTGCAATTTTAAGAATATTATACTTTATACAATGGAAGGTGCTAATTCCACGCATTTTTGTCAAATTTGAAGTTGTAGCACATTTAGAAGTGAAATAATATTTATTTAATTGTTTAAAATTCAAAATTTTAATGCAGCTGCAATAAAACTTTGTTGGAGCTTTTTAAATGTCTGTTAGTTTAAACTGAGCTCTACTTAACTTTAAAATTTCAACTTCCTAGCTTGCCCCAAATTACTTAAACATTTATCTATTAGTTTAAACTTTAAGAATTTTTAACAGCCAAAGAAATTAAAATATCAAAATTTTTATAATTTTTTTATTTCGTATTTTCACAAAATCTACCGGTAAAAAACTTTCAGCTTTGTAGCACATTCGATAATACATAAACCTAAAAAATATGTTTAAACAATTGCGAATTTTTAGCGGTCGAATTTTTCAACTTTTTCAAAATTTCCTTTTTTTCTATGTATAACTTTCTACAAAATGATTTTAAAAACTCGAACATACAGCAAATAGTTTTCAAAGATAAAAGTTATTAAACTTTAATGTTAAAATGGGGTTAAAACAACCCCTACAATTAACAGTTTTAAAATTTTTGATTTTCATAGCTCGTTATGAGAAAAATTCTATAATTTTGCAAAATTTCAGCTTCCTAAACTTATTAGATTGGTCTACACACTGGAAAACGTTTTCCCATGCTAACTTATGAGAGATATTCCGGGGTATCTGGAGTCAAAACCACTGGAAGCAAAAGTAACAATAATTATCAATAGATATTATGGTCTTCTAGCAACACTGAAATTTTCATTTTTCTAGCTTACGGGCAAGTGCCCAAAATTAATTTGCAAAAATGGGGCAATGCTTTTCTTATGGGAAAAAACGCAAATTTCGGAAATTCTGGAGTCGAACTCATGTCACTTAGGTAAAAAGTCTCATTTTATCTGTAGGTTTTTCCATCATATCTACAAAAACTAAAACTTGCAGCTCTCTAGCTATTGTAGTTTGGGCTGGACATTAGTATCCTCCTGTTATCATTATATATAGACGTTTCTTACAGAGGAGGAGGAGGATATAACATACTAGTAGTTGGTGCTTGCATACTGCAAGCATTTCATATCACCTTGAAAAAACATTCATTTTTCAGACAGACATTTCATCATTACAAATATTCTTTCAATTCTAAAGATTTCACCTCCGCAGCGATTTCCGTTTTTCCCACATGTAAAAATAATATTTTAAAACAATCCCAAAATGTTGCAATTTTAAAAATAATACACTTTCTTCATTATAAGGTACTAATGCTACACATTTTAGCCAAATTTTAAAGTTGTAGCTCTTCTAGAAGTAAAATAATATTTTTCTAATTGTTTAAATTTAAATAATTTTTAACGGCCGCCACAATTCATATATGGTAAAATTGAAATGTAAATTTGTGCAAATTTACTACCTTGTAAACAATTTGAAAATTTCAGCTTCCTAGCTCATCCCGTAGTACCTAAACAGTTATCTATTTGTTTAAATTTTAAGAATTTTTAACTGCCAAACAAATTAAAATATCAAAATTTGTATAATCCCTATTTCGTTTTTTTAAGAATTCTACTTATTAAAAAAATTCAGCTCCGTAGCACATTCGGAAATGCCTGAACCCTGAAAATTTGTTTAAACAATTGCAAATTTTTAGCGGCCGCATTATTGCAATTTTTCATGATTTTCGTTTTTTCTAGTTGGTTTTGCACAAACTTCTACCTAGGAAAAATTTTCGAATCTCCAGCCCATCTGGAAGTGCCTAAACATTAATAACCACCTATATGTTATTATGTTATATCCTCCTCCTCCTCCTATGTAAGAGTCGTCGATATATAATGATGATAGTAGAAGGTGCATGCATACTGCAAGCATTTCATCTCACCTTGAAAATACATTTATTTTTCAAAGAGATATTACATCATGAGGAATATTTCTTTGATTCTAAAGATTTCTCTTCAGGATCGGTTTTCGTTTTTTCATTATGGAACAATAATGAAGTTATACAATCACTAATTTTTACAATTTTAGGAATATTATACTTTTCCTACATTGGGTTAATAATGGCACACATTTCTCCCTAATTTTAAATTTATAGCACAATTCGAAATGAAATTACATTTATCTAAATGTTTAAATTTAAATAATTTTTAATGACCGCAACAACAAATTCATTGATACATTGAAATATTTGTTCGTTTAAACAGACACATTTCTAAACAATTAAAAAATTTCAGCTCCCTAACTCGCCGCGTAGTGTCCAAACTTTTACCTATTTGTTTAAATTCTAAGAATTTTTAACTGCCAAACAAATTAAAATATCAAAATTTCTATAATCCCTATTTCGTTATTTTACAAATAATTTCAGCTCCGTGGCACATATGGAAATACATAATCCCTTAAGATTTGTTTAAACAATTGCGAATTTTTTGCCGCCGCATTGTTGAACTTTTTAAAAAATTTCGTTTTTTCTACTTGGTTTTGCACAAAATTCCACCTAAGAGAAAAATTTCGAATCTCTAGCTCAACTGGAAATGCCTAAACATTTGTATCCTCCTATATGTATGTTATATCCTCCTCCTCCTCTGTAAGGAACGTCTATATATAATGACTAGTAGAAGGTGCTTGCATACTGCAAGCATTTCATCTCACCTTGAAAGAACATTAATTTTTCAGAGAGATTTTGGAAATTACTTTGAAACAGAAAAAATTCTGCTATGACCGGGAATCGAACCCGGGTCTTCCACTTGCCGGGCGGATATTCTACCACTGAACTACCTTAGCAGATAATCTTTCCTGTTTCTGAACGCGGGTGTTTTTCTTAGTTGGGTCCGGGCTAGCCAAGCTAGTATCAACCAGCCCCAACGGACGTCCTCCAAGAGAACGTCAAAGAAAACCCCTCCCTCTCAAATGGTGAGATTGCCAAAGCCAGAAATTGTTTAGAAACAGGAAAGATTATCTGCTAAGGTAGTTCAGTGGTAGAATATCCGCCCGGCAAGTGGAAGACCCGGGTTCGATTCCCGGACATAATAGAATTGTTTCTGTTTCAAAGTAATTCCCAAAATTACAGCTTATGCCTTTCTGCATAGTTCCTATTATTCCATCATTTTCAGAGAGATATTTCATCATGAGAATTATTTCTTTAATTCTAAAGATTTCTCCCTGGACGGGTTTTCGTTTTTTCATCATGGAACAATAATGGAGTAAATCAAACACTAATTTTTGAAATTTTTGAAATATTATACTTTTTCCACATTGAGTTATTAATGCCACACATTTCTGCCAAATTTTAAATTTACAGTACAATTAGAAGTGAAATAACATTTATCTAATTGTTTAAATTTTAATAATTTTTAACAGCCGCAATAACAATTTCATGGATACATTGAAATGTTTATTTGTTTAAATAGATTAAACTCTAAATAATTTTAAAATTTCAGCTCCATAACTTGCGGCGTAGTATCTAAGCATCTACCTATTTGTTTAAAATTTAGGAATTTTTAACTGCTAAACAAATTAAAATATCAAAATTTCTATAATCCCTATTTTGTTATTTATCAAATCCTACCTCTAAAAATAATTTCAGCTCCGTAGCCCATTCGGAAATACATAAACCTTGAATAATTGTTTAAACAATTGCGAATTTTTAGCGGCCGCATTGTTGCACTTTTTTAAGGTTTTCGGTTTTTCTAGTTGGTTTTGCACATAACTACCTAAGAAAAAAATTTCGAATCTCCAGCTCATCTGAAAGTGCCTAAACATTAGTATCCTCCCATATATATGTTATCATTATATATAGACGTTTCTTACAGAGGAGGATATAACAGATAACATATAACATACTAGTAGTTGGTGCTTGCATACTGCAAGCATTTCATCTCACCTTGAAAAAACATTCATTTTTCAGACAGACATTTCAACATTACAAATAGTCTTTTAATTCTAGAAATTTCACCTCCACAGCGATTTTCGTTTTTCCCACATGTAAAAATAATATTTTAAAACAATCCCCAAATGTTGCAATTTTAAAAATTTAACACTATCTTTATTATGAATGAATCATTATGGTAAGGGTATGGCGATAATAGCCCAAGAGGCTGATTCGCCATTCAACACACACACACACACACTCTTCATTATGGGGTACTAATGCTACACATATTTAAACAAATAGGTAAATGTTTAGATACTACTGGGTAAGCTAGGGACCTGAAATTTTGAAGTATTTAGAGGTTAGTGCAAATGCATAATTAAACATTTGAGTATTTCCTTGAAATTATTAATTTGGCCATTAAAAAATTTTAAAATTTAAACAATTAGATAAATATTATTTCACTTATAGATGAGCTACAACTTTAAAATTTGGCAGAAAAGTGTGCCATAAGTTCACCACAATGGAAAAATTATAATACTGTTAAAATTGCAAATTTTTTGTATCATTTTAATCAAATATTTTTCCACAAGGAAATAACGAAAATTGGTGCAGAGATGAAATCTTTTGAATTAAAAAAATATTTCGAATAATGAAATACCTCTCTGAAAAATTAATGTTTATCAGGGTGAGATGCAATGCTTGCAGAATGCAAGCACCAACTGCTTGTATGTTATATATATGTTAATTCTTCTCTGTAAGGAATGTCTATATATAATTATATGTTATATATACCTATATATATATATATATATATATATATATATATATATATATATATATATATATATATATATATATATATAATTCTGGCTGCAACTGATATTATTTCGTATGATTCTTATAATGTGACAGGAATTACACATGCTGCAGTGTGGGCTGCATGCTGCTCCTACCTGGCACATAACACTCCACACCATTTGCGTGGATCAGCTCAAGGTGTACTCCAAGGAATACACCATGGGCTGGGAAGAGGTTGTGGTGCATTGATAGGGGGAGTTTTTGTATATTACTTTGGTAAGTATTCTAAATTTTTCCCTCCTAAATCATCATCATCATAGGTAGTCTGTCCGTAGACAGGTCCGTGATTATTCTTGGTTAAACCTGGTTCTCCATATACTCCTATTTTCCGCTGTCCTCTTTATATCTTGATAACTCTCTTTCCCTTTCAAATCGTCTATCAGCTGAAACCTTTTCCTACCTCTT
The DNA here is from genome assembly GCA_028673005.1 of Tanypteryx hageni. Classification (NCBI taxonomy): domain Eukaryota; kingdom Metazoa; phylum Arthropoda; class Insecta; order Odonata; family Petaluridae; genus Tanypteryx; species Tanypteryx hageni. The sequence continues at coordinate 8,431,265 of CM054115.1, forward strand.
TCCCTTTTCCCATCTAGTTTTCCTTCTAACACGTCTTTAATCATACTCTCTCTCCTCAGGTAATGTCCAACCCAGTTAACCTTCCTCTTTCTGATAGTCTGTATAATCATTCGCTTCTCTCCTATTCTTCGTAGCACTTCATCGTTTTTCATCCTATCTGTCCATTTTATCTTCAGCATTCTCCTCCAAGTCCACATTTCAAAGCTTTCCAAGTATTTGATGTAATTTTTCCATAGCGTCCATGTTTCTGCCCCATACAATGCTATACTCCATACGTAGCATTTTATCAACTTCTTGCGGATATCTTCCCTTATATTCCCTGTAAGTAGTTGTTTCTTTCTCCTGAAAGCCGCTTTTGCTTTTCCTATTTTAGTTTTGATCTCATCCGTACATTTTGCCTCTCGTGTTATGATACTTCCAAGGTATTTATATTCTGAAACTTGTTCTAATGGCTTTCCCCCAATAGTTATGTTCAGATTCTCTTCTTTTCCCGATATTCGATGACCTTGGATATTTCTGTATTTATTTCCGTACCGTATTTTCTACCTGTTATCACTAGTCTATTTATCATTTTTTGGAGTTCCTCTTCCTTTCTTGCTAGAAGTACTTGATCATCTGCGTATTTTACTGTTCTTATAATCCTTCTTCCAATTTTGAAATCCCCTGTGCCTTCTAAAGCTTCTTGCATTAGACTTTCTCCATATATATTGAATAGGGTTGGCGATAGGCAGCAGCCTTGTCTTACTCCTCTACCGATATTTATTCCGCAGGTGTCCACATTCTCAAACCTGATCTTTACAACTTGATTCTCATATAGATTCCTAATCAGTCTCCTGTCTTTCCAGTCTACACCTATATCCTTTAATATCTTCATCAACTTTACCCAATTTACTCTATCAAAGGCCTTCTGCCAGTCTACGAAACATGCGCAGATATCTTGACTGTATTCTATTGCCCTTTCTGATATGATTCTAACTATTCCTATAGCATCTCTAGTTTCTCGTCCTTTTCTGAAACCGAATTGATCTTCCCCTATTATTTCTTCTGCCTTTTTCTCCAGCCTTTTATTAAGAATCCTCGTGATGATCTTCGATGTGTGTGACAGAAGGCTTATAGTTCTGTAATCTTTACACTGCATTGCCTTTGGCTTCTTCTTTAGAGGGATCATTGTTACTTCTAGGAAATCCTGAGGCCACTCTCCCGTGTCGTAAATCTTATTAATAAATTTCGTTTCCCTAATATACATTTATAAATATTTTTGTAATAAAATCTTCTGAAAAAACAGGCATTTATCGATAATGAATAAAACTTCCCAATTTGTCTTTTGAACAAAAGTAGATATTTTTAAAACATGAATATCTTTTTCTTAAAAAGTATTATTGAGAGGTAAGGATGCTAAAATATTTTTAAATTAATTTTAATTAATATTTCTCACACAAAAGTGAACTATATTTTCCTTTTAAATGTATATTGCATACAAAGCCGGACTTATAGGTATGCACAGTATGTGCAGAAGTAGGGCCCAGTGGGGCTAAGGTGGCTCCTAGTTCCAAAATTTACAAAAACTTATTTCGACTTTGTGGACCTTTATTCAACTCTGTGAAATTCAATAAAAAAACGACAATTATTATAACTTTTGATCACATCTCTGCCAATAAAAACAGAGCTGTGACTGTTAATAATATATTGTGTGTGATGCATTGTTGCCACTCTTCTTTTTTCCTAGTGAAAGAATAGATCCCCCAAAAAAGGAGTGCGGGCAGGGTCCCAAGGAACTTAACTCCGCTGCTGATTGCATAGGACAAATGAGAAAGCAATGGGCCTTATTGCCCCTTGCCTGTCTCATTGAAAAATCTTCTGATGATCTTACTGATGAAGAATTTTATTTATTTATTATATTATAATTTTATTTTTATTTATATATATATATATAAATAAAGCAAAGTTAATATAAAAGTTATATATATATATATATATGTTTTGGACCCCATCTAGTCTGAAAAAAACCAAAGCTGCTGGTAGGTCAAATTTCTTAAAATTGCTCTCCCAGACCAATGGCTACACTTCAGCAGTAGGGAAGTGTTTAGAGCTGGCTAGGTAATCGCATGACAAGTTGGAAAAAAATGACTACAGCTAGGTGATTCCGTGTGTAATATGAAACACAAAGTCATGTAGGCACCAATTAAGGTGTCTAGTAATACAATGTAAACAAGACTGATACAATTTAACTATATCTACTACAATTTAAACATGATGCTTTGCATTTGGTATGCCAACGGCAGACATAAAATGGACGTGAGTTTCAGAGTAGAAAATTTACAAGAGCACTTGAGTAGTACACGCTTTGCTGAGTTTTAAAGAGAAATAGTGACAAGTTATTATTTATAACTTTTAAATAAGATACTCCAAACAAATGGCAGGTTGCGTAGAGAAAAAAGAAACTGCTGTAAAAGGGAATGTATCGAAAGGACTTAGAAGAAGTTACAACAGAAATTTTAAGTTAATGGTGGCGTGCTATGCTGAAGAAACAAATAATTGTGCAGCAGAGAGGAAATACAATGTGACTGAAGCAAATGTGCAAAGGTGGAAGCAAGCAAAAGAGAAACTTGAAGGTGCTAACTCAACACGGAGATCATATAGTGGACCAAAATGAGGCTGATTTCATGCATTAGAAGAGGAAATTGCAAACTTTGTGTGTATTCATAGAATGGACGGTAAACCAGTGATGCGGGATATCATTAAATTGAAAGCCCAAGAATTAGCATGATCGCAAAACATTCCACACCAAGAATTTAAGGCTAGTGATGGATGGTGTGTGCATATGATGCATCGTAATGGTATTAGCCTGCGATGAAGAACTTCCCTTTGCCAGCGTCTACCTTGTGACTTCACAGACAAACTAATAACTTTCCAGAAGCATGTAATTTGGTAGCGGAAAAGTCACAATTACCTTCTGAGCCAAATGGGTAATGCAGATGAGAAACCCATTTACTTCGACATACCATCCGATTACACAGTCAAGTAAAACGGTGCAAAAAATGTCATCATAAAAACTTCAGGGAATGAAAAACTGCGCATTACTGTATTAGCGGACGGAGAAAAGTTGCCGCCATATGTTATTTTAAAAGGCAAAACAGTGCCTAAGGAAGTACTACCAAATGGAATAATTGTTAAATGTCAAGGCCAAGGATGGATGTCAGCTGGTTTAATGAAGGACTGGCTAAGCATAGTGTGGAATAGATGACCTGGGGCACTTTTAAGACAGAGAGCAATGCTTGTCTTAAATGCGATCATAGGCCACCTTACAGAGGAAGTTCAAAATACCCCTCATGCTATGAATACTGACCTTGTAGTTATACCAGGAAGTATGGCATCACAAATTCAAGTGCTAGATGTTGTAGTGATGAAGCCCTTTAAGGATTACATAAAGTCATTTTATTCAGAATGGCTTTTGGCAGGGGACCATGCATTAGCTCCTACAGGGAAAATTAAGAAGCCCAGTATACCACTTCTCTATAATTGGATCATTGCAGCATGGAAAAAAATAGATCCTCAAGAGGGTTCAAGAAATGCTGCATATCAAATTCCATGGACGGTATGGAAGACGACTTGTTCGAATTTGAATAAGTTGTGATGAATGAACAGGACAGCAAGAATAAGGGAAGGAAACAGAGGAGAGAGAGAGATGTAAGAAGTAAATTTACTTGTTTTTATTCATCCTCTTAATGTTAGCTTGTTATACATATATGTAAATGTTTTTTGTAAGTGAACCTAATTTTTTAAGGGGTCATCTTCCTTTTGGGTAAATATGGTATATACCAAACATTCTTACATTTGTTACTGAGTTATCTACTTCTGTCTACCATTCTCACAACTGTAAAAAGATAAAGTTTAAATAGAGAGACCCCCACATCACTAAAGAGCTGGTAGACACTTTTGCAAATTTTTACACCCATGCAAGCAGAAAGGATATCATAATTATATTATAGAGTTCATATTAAAGTATTAACTATATAAAAGTTGGTTATAAAAACTCATTTTTATATCTTCACTTGTTATTGAATTCCTTTCCCCATAGAATCCCCAAATAAATTTAAAGAATACTTACAGATGATTTTCATCTTTCCGAAACTGTAATGTGCTGCTAGGAGAGAGTTAGATGGCCAAACCACACAAGGTAGCTCTTGAGACAACAGAACACTCACTTCAGATTTCAGAAAATATGTGAATGATCGCACTACTACTACTATACCAATGCAAACACTTCTGGTTTCAACCGTAGACTGAAAACATTTCTCTGATTACAGTTTTTCTCATGACAAAATGCATTGGCTCTAGCATTTTGGTTTTCCCCAAAGACCCATGCACTAAAGGCTGGTTCACATTGGAGGGATGGTCGCATGATGGTCCCGTTGAGGGTGCTATTAGGGATAGGACTATTTTTGCGTAGACCATTCACACTTGTAGGTTGTGGCATGGTCACATTCCGGCCCTCACCTACAGCATGACATAGTTTATGGGTGCCTTGTAACTAGCAGAAAGATTAAAGCTCATTTTGGATGTCACCAAGGATTGCTGATAGTAACCGAAGAGGCTAGGGCTCGAAGGGGCTTAGGACAAAAGTTGCCTCAAGGGGTTTATACCGAGGGCTGACTGTATCTTCACCTACAAGTGTGAATGCACTTAGGACTTCTCCATAGAAACCCCATGGAAAATAGGATTTTTATATTTGCTCTAAAATGTCCTAACTGGGACTGTCCTGAAACCGTCCCTCCAGTATGAACCAGCTTTAATATAGCATGAAGATACAAGACAATAAACCATTTGGCCTAACTCTTTGGGCCAAAAATTGCATGGAAGCAAGAATCCCAACTGATTGGGAAGAATAATGACTGAATCCCATGCTCAAAGACACTCTGTGTGTAGGGACCAAGTTTCCGGAAGAATTTCTTTCCCTTCCCCCTTCACCCTCATAAATACTAAACCTTTTATGAGCAAAGCAATGCAAAGGGAAGAATTTTTGAGTCTTGAGAGGATATGAAATGACACAACCCAGAGTGGTGGTCAGTCCACCTCCTACTAAAACCCATTACTCTGGGTTTTCCCAGCTTGCCAGATGGGAAAGTGCCTTCAAACAATAGAGGTATACATCGTACCGCATGTGATAAATGGAATGGCAAACAAACCGACATCTGGACCACGGAACCTCAAACTGTAGTGATTATTCCTTCTGCCTTGCACAGTTTCAGGTTACACTTTTTGATACAAAATTTACTAGAAGAAATCCTTTCTGTCCATGTCTCACAGGTTCCGCATTACAGAGGGGCATTCCTATGAAGTATGGTATCAACATCATCTTGTAGAAGGCAACGGGAAACCACTGCTGGAATTATCCTATGTTATGGTGCAGAGGTGTTAAAAACATCATGGATTCTTCGCAAATTAAATATTCCGGAGTTAAAATAGTCTCCCAATCGGATCTCTGGGGGAGACAGTTTATGAAGAGTCTAGAGAATAAAGCGAAGTCAGAGGAAGGAGGAAGATTAAGGTTAGGAACCTGGAATGTAAGGACATTATTAAGAGCTGGAAAATTGGAAAATCTCAAGAGAGATGGAGATAAACAAGATGGACATTATTGGGATAAACAAGGTGAGATGGGAGGGAAATGGTGAGTTGAGGAGTGATGATACCAAGTTATACTACTCGGGGAATACCAGGTGGAGAAACGGGGTAGAAATGATAGTTAATAAGAGGATTGAACTGAGTGTTACCAGGGTCATTTATGACAGTGATAGAATTATTGGACTGAAATTAAATGCTAAACCAAGGAACATGCTAGTCATCCAAGTGTACATGCCAACCGGCGACCATGACGATGGGGAAGTGGAGGAAGTGTATGAGAGAATAAGTGCCACACTGGACCAGGAAGGAAAAGGATGCTCTAAAATAGTGATGGGAAACTGGAATGCAAGTGTGGGTGAGGGACAAGCCAATGGAGTTGTGGGGCAGTTCGGGCTGGGACAGAGAAACGAAAGGGGAGACAGACTTATCGAGTTCTGCAAGGAGAGGAGCATGATAACCAACACCTGGTATAAGAATCATAAGAGAAGGCTATATACATGGAAATCGCCAGGTGACATGTACAGGAAACGGATAGACTATATATTGGTAGAAGGAAGGTATAAGAACGGAGTGAAAAGAGTGTGTGGGCTCCCAGGAGCAGACATAGCAAGCGACCACGTGCTGCTAATGGTGGAAATGAAGATCAAAATGAAAAAAGTTAGAAAAGCAAAGATGGCTAAGAAATGGAATATAGAGAAACTGAAAGAAAAGCAGAAAGAGGGAATCAGTTATGATATGGCAAACCAGATGAAGAGAGGAAATACACAGGAGGAAGGAGTAGAGGAAAAATGAAAGAGAATTAAGAATGGAATAGTAAATGTGGTAGAAAAGGAAATAGGATACTGGAAAGGCAAGAGAGCTAAGAAACCCTGGGTAACAGGGGAAATGATAGCAAAGATGGAGGAGAGAAGGAGATACAAGAATGTAAACACAGAGGAGGGAAGAAGGAACTACAGGCGGTTGAACAATGAACTGAGGAGGGAGACGGAAAGGGCAAAGGAAAAGTGGCTGGAGGAGGACTGCAAGGAAATACAAGAGCTCGAGAAGAGGGGAAGGTATGACCTATCATATCAGAAGGTCAGGAGTATTACGTGGGATGGACAGAGATCTGGAGGAGGAGGCTCAAAAGAAATTGAGAGCAAGGATGGTAGGGTACTGAAGGAGGAAAAGGAGGCTATGTGGAGGTGGAAAGAATACATGGAGGAGTTGTATAAGACGAAGGAAAAGCCGGCAGAGCTGGAAATTGAGGAAGAAGGGGAAGTGGATAGGGAGGAGATGAGGGAGGCAATACTGAGGGAGGAAGTAGTGGCAGCTATGAAGGAAATGAGGGAGGGAAAGGCGGCAGGAGTAGACGGCATACCTGTGGAACTGTTTAAATGTCTGCAAGACGAAGGCATTGAAGAGGTGACCAACTTGTGCAATGCAATATATGAGAGTGGGGATTGGCCAGAGGAGTTTGTCAGAACGGAAATGATACCACTACCTAAAAAGAAAGGGGCAAAGAAGTGCGGGTAGCATAGAACTATTAGTCTGATAGCTCACGCGGCCAAGATACTGTTGCGAGTGATGAATAGAGGGCTGACGAGGGTAATGGAATAGAATGTAGCAGAAGAACAATTTGGATTTAGGAAAGGAATGGGTACGAGGGATGCCGTAGGGGTGGTAAGGATGTTTAGAGAGATGTATTTAGAATGGGACAAGGGTATCAGTCTGTGTTTTGTGGACTTGGAGAAGGCTTTCGACTGTGCAAGGTGGGAAAGAATGATGGAGATATTGAGGGAGAAGAAAGTAGATTGGAGAGACAGAAGGTTGATAAGGAATCTATACATGAGACAGGAGGCAGCCATGAGGATAGGGGAAAGCAGGACGGAGTGGTTTGAGATTGGGAGAGGAGTTAGACAGGGCTGCTGTTTGTCACCAACCCTACTTAACACCTATACTGAAGAAATGATAAAGGAGTGTTGGGAGACGAGCACAGGAGTAAGCATTAGAGGAAGAATTACATCATCAATTAGGTTTGCTGACTACATGATACTGTTTGCTGAGAGGACGGAAGACTTGAGGGAGATGATACAAAATCTGGTGAGCATGGAGGACAGATATGGGTTGAGAATAAATGGAAAGAAAACAAAAGTAATGAGAATAGGGGGTGAGGAAAGGATGGAAGTGCAGATGAGGGGAGAGAGGATAGAGCAGGTGGAACAGTACAGGTATCTTGGTACATTGTTGACAGAGGACTGGAAATGTGAGAAGGAAATTAAGATAAGAATAGGTTTGGCAAAGGAAGCGTTCAATAGAAAAAGGAAGCTATTTAACAGCAAGATGGATTGAGGAAGAGATTGGTAAAGTGTTATGTTTGGAGTGTGATTCTATATGGGTCAGAGACATGGACATTGAAGAAGAGAGACAGGGAGAGGGTGGAGGCATTTGAAATGTGGGTGTGGAGGAGGATGCTGAAGGTTAAATGGACTGACAGGATTGCAAATGTGGAAGTGCTAAGAAGAGTAGAAGAGGAAAGGAGTTTGATGGACACGATAGTGACTAGGAAAAAGAAATGGATAGGACATGTTTTAAGAAGATAGGGATTACTGAAGGATGTTATCAAAGGAACGGTGGAGGGAAGAAAGAAAAGAGGAAGAATTAAAATGTTGGATATTCTAAGGGAGGGAGGAGGGTATGGGGAGATGAAGAGAAGGGCACAGGATAGAAAAAGGTGGAGGAGGAGCACCTGAACCTGCAGATATGCAGAACACTATTTATTATTATTATTATGGTATCATCATGCAGTATGCATTCTAGATTCCTGGCTTTGGTAGGTTTCTGCCTTATACAGAATCTGCCTTTCACAAGTTTCACTTTATGTGAAAATCCACACCGGACTGGCTTCTTATGTTTCATCCCTGGCCAATGAGCCCGGAATCTCATAAGAGTAACTTCATTGTCTGTTTTAAATATGAGCCACTTTTCCATTTACACTCTCTGTAAGCAAACCATTGGTCGTGAGCTCATAGCTCTTTGATTAAAATTTTCAACCGTGTCCCTCAGATAATGACTACGTCTGAATTGAGGGAGAGTTTTATCGGGGAAAATAGATGCCTTCAAAAGAATAAAAGGTTCCTATTGTTAAATTCATAGAACGTGAGCATCCAGAGAAGGGTGAAAACAAACGAGTTGAGTTTGTTGATGGAAAGAGATGGGTGATATCTCGCCACCCATTTTTCCAAAAATGCATCGAATAGAATGAGTGGACGTGACTAAATGGTGGGCTATATTCTGTTTACAACAGACACAAAGAATCAATGTGTATAAACAATGTAATAACAATTCCAAGAATGGCACCAGATAAGTGAAGAATCTGACCGCAAAACAAATGAAGCTGTGAGACTGAAAGTATATAAACTGCTAGAGATTGTACTGCTACGTCATTATAAACTTATCACAAAAGATGTCACACAAACAGACATCCTACAGAAAATAGGCTGAAAAATGTAAAATGCTTCATGGTTTCAAACAAAAAAAAATTGTCAAGAATCTCGAGAAAAATTTTTCAAGACTCGAGATTCTCAAATTTGAAGGAAAAACTTTCTCGAGAAATTAGAATTTGAAAGAATGGGAATTTCTCGAGAATTCTCAAGACGAGAATTCTCTAGCACAATCACTAATCATGGCAGAGCTAATTTTATATTTGAATTGATAAATTGTGATGAATCTAATTTGTGTTTTCTTTCACAGGTACAGCATCAACTTTCAGAGGATATGGATTTTGCTGCCTTCTTGTCTTAGCAGCCTTTGTCTTTATTAACTTTTACAGGAAGGAGACTGGATTTGTTTCTGAACTTCCACCAACTGAAGATCCTAGACAGGTAAATTCTTCCTACTTCCTTCTTCCTACTGATAAGGACTTGAATTAGTATCCGACAATGTTGGTCCTACATGCCTAGTACAAAAGAATGCGCAGTAACAATTTCTTTCAGTTAGTCCAGACCGTCTGGGAAGCACTTTTTTTTTATTTGGGGGTTAAGGGATAAAAGAGCCTCTGTTCGTCATTGGTTCCCACATCTATTTTGCATCAACTTTCTTTATATATTGTAAAACAAAATTTCATTCCACTTATGTGTTCAACTTAATTGCTGTAATATATATGTTATGAGCAAATCCTGAAATTGGGCAAATCTAGATATGCCTGGGCAAATTTGTGTGTAGGACAGTTCGGCATGACCATTTCGGTTCAGGAAGATTTGGCAATGGGAGAGTTCAGCACCAGCAGGATTACACAGTACCAGCATGATTTGACGGAAATAGTGTCTTAATAAAAAGATATGACAACTATTATTGAATTTGGTTAAATTGACTAACTACTGATACAGTAATATTTCAATGAAATGGCAGTACTTTAAAAACGACTTACTTGCAAATTAAAATGCACGAAAAAGGTTAAACATAATGGTACTCCTCCATCAACGTAACCCAACCGGAGAAGGAAAATGGAATGAATAAAACCCCCAACCACTTAACCCAACATCGGGCAAATCTAGATGTGCCCAGATTTAGGGATTTGCCTGTAACATATACAACTATAATTGCCAAAAACTATTTTTAGAAAAATATTTCCATTTATTCGAGTCGAAACTACATTTGGTAAATTCCATACATCAAGAACATGAATTTGCATCTGTTGGATTGAACTGCATACCACTCATTGAGAGACAAGCCAGCTACCACTGATGGTGAATATGTTAATAATGTAATTATTTATTTTGTCCTCATAACTATACAAAATTAATAAATACCTCGTCATATGTAAATATTATTTTTTCAACAAGATTAGAAAAAAGTTACAATATTACAGTTGTAAAAAACCAATCAAATATCAATTGACATCATCAGAGGCAGGAATTGGAGGTAGAAATATATTTATAAATAATTCTGGTTGAATATAAATGTTTTTGGAAAAGTTATGCCTCATCCAGTTGCTAATACTAAACAGTGAATGAAAAAAGATGTTAAAGTAAATGTATATGTAACAAAGTACTTGGTGTGCAGCATTACATTTGGAATTGTATAGAAGGGAAGGATATGGCTGTGTTTTATTATTCTCAAGCTATGACCATAGCAAATAAATTTATATATGGTTGTGAGACATAATGGCTGGATTTGTTACACTTTCAGTTACTTGAAACCGAAAAAAAGCTGTCATTCTCATGTATAACGCTCTCATGTATAATACACACCCATACTTTTTGCCAGAAATCCAGACTTTTTCGTTTACCCTGTGTGCATGCAACCTAGATTTGAGGAGTACAAGAATGAAATTTTAGAATGATATTGTCATGTTAGGTATTTAATACAGTACCATAAATAAATAAATACAGACCCTCTCCAGGTTATGCAAGGTGTTACGCAAATTTGACTACGTAAAAACCTCCAAATATAAATTTTTAAAATCCTAATTTGCTTACAAGGCAAAATGTTTCAGGCTTAAAGGTCAAATGTTGTTTGAAGTTTAAGCACATGAATTTATTTTAAATTTATCAAACTATACATAACATATATATATATATATATATATATATATATATATATATATATATATATATATATATATATATAGATATTTAATGACAGTAGCGTATTAGCCCGAATATAATGCGACCCCGAATATAGTGCGACCCCAAGTATTTTGAAAGGAATTTTAGAAAAAGACGATAAACATTTAATTTTCTCTATTTTGCCCATTTAAATTACCTGTAAACTCATAAATTATGTACTAAAGGGGGGTAATGTGACGCCACGTTTAGACGGTCCTCGTTTTCTAATGTTGAGTGTCGCGACCCTGCGTGAAGTTGTGCCGGTGCTGTGGTTGCTGCAATTTGACCTTGATTTATTTTCAAGTCTCCTCAGACCACTACCGAGTATATTTGTACAATGTAGCATCGTAACATGAACGTCCAATTCACTCACAGTGTAGCAATTATAAAAATATGCGCTGAAACACGCGTCATGAAACGCGCCGATACGCAGTTATTTTTTAAAGATACAAGTATTCGAATATAGTACGAATGCAACAAGTACTCGAATATAGTGTGAATGCGACTTTCAAAGGTACATATTGAGGAAAAAAACATCGCACTATATTCAGGTCAATACGGTATTTAACACGAAATCTTAAATTCCATTACATATCGTTGTATATCGTGGTTGCCTTCTTTGCATATGTATTTGATGCTGAAGATGATGAGGAAGGTGGATTCTATAGGTTTTTAATTGCTTACCTTGTTATTATTATTATTATTTATTTTTAATTCCATAAAAATTGCATACACAAAGCATGTACAATTGTCAGGAGCCATCATAAAGGACCTTAACATAACATATATACTATGAAAGTTACATATAAAAGCAAAACATGCAAAATATACAAAGTAAGTACATAGTTACATATGCTACAATTTCTTCCTGTTGCAGATAATGTGTAAAAAGCACTGTCTATGTTTCATATTATATAATCGTGCAAGTAGCCTTCATCAGAAATACTTCTAAAAAGGACATTCACCATATATGTTTGAAAGGAAGAAAACATGTTAAAACTACAATCTCAAAATACAGCAATATTTAAATATAAAACAAGTAAATTACATGTTAGAATTTCTTCCTGTTGCATGTTTTTGGAGTAGCATACATAAATAAATTCATCAACTGAGTAAAAGGCATTCTCCAATAGGAATTTGTACATTTTATTCTTAAAATCTTTTTCTGATCTGCTAGTCTTAAGGTTGGGAGATAGGATGTTGAACCATTGAATACCTTTATATTTGGGAAGGATTTCATACAATTTTAGTCTATGTTGGATAAGACCGTAAGAGGACTTGCCTCTAGTAAAGTGTTCATGGACATCTTTATTACATATATAGCTAAATGTAGTAAAGTTCTATATATTACAATGGAGGGGAGCATCAGTAGTTTAATGTCAACAAAAGCCTGCCTACATGTTTGTTTTGGGAGTAAGTTTGCTATATAGCATATTGCTTTGACCAATGTGGTGACCACCCGAAAAATGAAGCCTTCATGTCTGGTCACTACAAAGGTATGCAGACCCGAATAGGCAGCTTCAATAAATTCACAGTGTATTTGTCCTGCTTTGGGCATCCTTTAAATCTTATGGGAAAGGATGCCGCTAATTCATGCAGTGGGACTGTTGGATTGTTTGATTTTGTGCAATCATTATATGTTTTCTTCACTAGCTCTGCTGGGTGGTATAAGAAACTGAAAGATTGATTCAAAGGAAAGCTGCCTTAATTTCAATGCTGAAGAAATTGTGTGAAACGCATTGGTCATGCTGTGCAGATGCTTGTCCAGCTCTCCTAGATGGATACATGCATATAATGGACATTTTGTTGGAGATGTCAGAAGACTGTTTTGAATGTCGCAATACTGACAGTAATACCTTATGCAACGCAAATTTCGAGGATGCATTTTCATTATTATGCTTTAATACATGTCTACTCACAGTGACTACAGTTTCGGCATGTTTGAGATGTTTTAGTTCCTAATGAGCCCATTGAATAGTATGATTAATGCCATGTAACAGTAGAATCCTTGTAGATGTCATAAATATTTTATATGGTACATTTGCAATATCTGGGCGCAGGTCATGATAGTACTGATAGCGACAAGAAATGGAACAACTACTTCATTGGAACAGGGTTAGATCAGGGAAATTTGACATACTACTCAGCCCATCCTCCTTCGTTTTCCAGTCCAACCCTGTTCCAATGAAGTAGTAGTTCCATTTCTTGTCGCTGCCATGACCTTTGCCCAGATATTGCCAAAGTACCTTTTATACATATCTAGGATAAATAAAGTTATATGTATTGAGATTGCAATTGCTACAAAAGTGATAAGATATGCCTATGCTATTAGTTATAAGCTTCAGGCAATATGCAAAAATGCATGGAGATCGAGCAGCAGCATGTCATTTCAGTCCACCTTCTTCAAAAAAAAATTATCTGTGAATGGAGAAAACAAGGAAAAACTAAAGCTGATGGGATAATACAAACAGTCTTCATAAGGTTGGTCTTAAATGGCTATAACTAGAGGAGGAAGTGATAGAACAGTAGAACAGAGGAAGTTAGGTATTGCTATATCGATCAAAATCGTTATGCATGAGGGAAAAAGTGTTGCAGAAGAAAAAGGACTAGTTGTGCACATGTATCATTATTACATATGCATTTATTTTATTATTTATCCCATTATATTAAATAATAATCTTGCACTTAAGTTTAAGTAAGTACTTTTGGTAAAGGGTATCGGTAGGTGTGATGTGTGCGGCCCACTCCAACAGTTTTAATTAATACGACTGCCGAGTTCATGCAGGGCACATTTAGCTGTACAAGTCTCAAAACAATTATTTATGTTTTAGATCATCCCTATTTATTTTACAAATTAAGTTTATCTAAAACATTACATTTAACTGTTATCATGCCATAATATTATCTATAAATGTTGCCAGTTACCGACTTAATCATGGCTGGAAATGATACATGACGTGGCCCTTCCTAAATGACTTGGTGAACCAAAATACTTTTTTCCTATAATATCTTGTAAAAAATCAGGGTGTGTCTTATACCCTGGTGCATCTTATATGCCAAGAAATACAGTATATGAAAACAAAATAACATTATATTATATCTTCATCAAAATTTTCCATTTCTTTTGTGAACAAAACATCATTTCTGTGTAAAAGCTATAAATATAACCATAGATATTTTTACAATTGAAACATACATCAGCAAAGGCAGGGAGACATTTCACCGGCCAGCTCCTTTTTGTTTCCCAATGCTGTCGTTCACATGCACTAAAATATTTCGGCTCATTGGTTTCATCCTTTTCTGAGTGCCTATATTTGGCAGATGATTAGTAGAAATGTGGCCTCTAATTTTAGAAGTTGTACAGCCCTGCATTAAACAAAGTCAATAGTGTTATGGGCCCCCTATCTTCCGTGGGCTCTGGGCAATTGCCCCTTTTACCCCCTTAGATAAGACGGTCCTGATAATTGCTTTGAAACTTGTATAGCCTAATGTGTCCAGCATGCACTCAGCAGTCCTATTAATTAGGTTGTTGGAGTGTGCTTCACACGTTGCACATATACTCACACCTTACCAATTGTACTTATTTCAACTTAAGTACAAGATGTGATTTTAATTCCTAATAAATGTAATGCGCATGAAATAACGATACACATGCTCAACTAGTCCTTTCCTTTTGCAACTGTTTTTGCCTCATACATAACCATTTTGATTGAAACAGCAATAACTGACTTCTTCTGTTCTTCTATCCATTTTTTCACTTCTCTAGTTGTGGCCATTTAGGACAAAGCTTATGAAGACTATGTTTCTCTTTACTTGTCACCTTCAGTTTTTCCTCCTTTTTTCTCCAATCACAGATCATTATTTCAATGGGACTTATACCAAAATTACATTCTACTGCTTGGTTTCCACGTATTTTTGTTAATTGAATCACCTGAAGGTTTTTGCTAATATCTTTTTACTGTTTTAGTCATTGTGATCTCAATACACATAACAGTACAGTCAGACCCTGAGTTAGGTGATTTTGTGTTATGCTGATTCACGTATATGCATTTCATAAAATGTGCCCATTCTTCAATTTACACGTTACCTCACTTCACGTTTACACATAACGTGGTTTTCATTTGCCTTGCAGCCTGAGTCTGCTGCACAAGCCACTCATTGCATACCATGCCATGAGTCTACTGCGCAGCTAGTCAATGAATACCATGCTGTGAGTTTACTGCGCAGCTACTCAGTATGCCAAAATCCTAGTTATTCAAGTTACCAGTTTCTACAGTGCTAGATTTTCATGGATTTTCCATCATTTTTAGGTTAATTTTACTCTTCAAAAAGTGTATAAATGGCATCAAAGAACTCTTGCGATGTTGTGCCCAAGAGAGTGCACAAGTCTATTACATTGGCCAGTAAAAAAGAAATTCAAGTAAGTTAGAAGGCTATAGTGTTGTGTCGATTTCCCACCATTACAATCTAAATGAGTTGACTTTGTGCACCATTAAAAAAGCGAGGAAGAAATTAGAGATTCCATTAAAACAACAACCCTTATTAGTTCAAAAGTGTCTTTGGTGACAATTATTCCTCATTTAGGTAAGTTGGAGAAACTCCTTTATCTTTAGATCAATGAAATAATAAGTGTGATAGTTGTCAATGGCAGCACAATTAGAGCTATAGCTTTGTCTCTTTCTGAACACGTAACCGGAATCCAAGGAAAAAGTAGTGATGCAAAGCCATTCAATGCAAGCAGAGGTTGGCTGTACAGATTTGCTCATTACTATAATCTGCGGAATGTCAAGGTGAAGCAGGATCTCCCAATATGGAGAGTACTAATATTTTTAGGCCAGAATTTTTAAAATTAGTTAAAGAGAATGGCTATGAGCCTGCCTGAGTTTTTAACTGTGATGAAACGGCTGTTTTCAAGAAAATGGGCAACAGAACTTATTTAACAAAAGAACAAAGTGTGACCAGTGGTTTCAAGCCTTTTAAGGATAGACTAATGCTTTTGTTTTGCACAAATGCCTCGAGGGACTTTAAGTGTAAGCCTGTTTTAGTGTACCGTGCTGAAAACCCATGTACTCTGAAGGGTAAAAGCAAATAGTGTTTGCAGGTGGTGTGGCATTCCAATAAAAAGCCCGGGTGACACATGTGATTTTTGAGGACTGGCTGCAGAACTTGTTTGTGCCGGAAGTGAAGAAGTTCCTTGCGCAAAATAATCTCGCGTTCAGGGTTCTTCTATTGATGGACAATGCAACCTGTCACACATCAGAGTCATTGCCCTTTGTCAATCCCAATGTGTCTGTTATGTTTTTGCCTTCAAACACAACATCCATTTTACAACCTTTGGACATGGGTGTTATCAAGACTTTCAAGTCTTATTACATCAGGAGGCTCTACAAACTGGCACTGAGTGCAATTGCCATAGAAAAAGTAGATAATCTTACACAATTTTGGAATGGCTACAATATTTCAGACTGCATTAATATCCAAGAGACTTGGGAAGAGGTCAAGCCTTCAGCTTTGAATGCATGTGGGCACCAACTCTGGCTTGAGGTGGTCAAGGACTTTACAAGATTAACCACCATCAACAAGGAAGTCAGAGGCATAGTGAATCTGGCCAAACAGCTGGGAAGAGAGAGATTCAACAACATTGAGGATGAGGAGGTGGTCAAGCTGGTCAATTCCCATAAAGAAGAACCTACCAATGAGAAGCTTGAGCAGCTTCAAGCATCTGGCAGTGCCAGTGATGAAGAGGAAGAGACAGAGCCTTGTAAGCCTGCCATCACTGCTAAAGCAATACAGGAGTTCCTGTGCAAGGCTTAAAGTTTGAGTGAAGAGATCATAGAGTTTGACCCCATCACAGAAAGGAGTCTCAACTTTAAGAGGGGATTTGAACAACTCCTTTTATTTTACAAGGAGCTCCATAAGGAATTGAACAGGAATGCGAAGCAGCAGAGGATCACCTCCTTCTTCAAATCTACATCTTTGGAGCCAGAAGACCCTGCTAAGACTAATGTACCTCCATCAGATGAATAATTTTTAAATAAATATTTGTTAATTATTTTTGTTTAATCATAATTTTTTTTAAATAGAAAGGAGAATCAACTTTTAGAGGGAATTTGAACAACTCCTTTCATGTTACATGGAGTTCCAGAGTGTAGTGGTTAGGATGCTGGTTGCTACTCGAAAAGGCAGCTGGCACAAATCCTGCGAAAGTAGGATTTATTCCTAGGTCGACCGGCCCCCTGTTTGTGTGGTTTGAGGAGACCATGCAAAGTCAGCGTTCTGTGCTTCGGAAGGAATGTTAAGCTGTTGGCCCCCTTGGTGCTCTTCGTTAAGTGTAGGCTAATGCTAGTACCGGGTTTCCCTCCTTCCTTGTGATTGTGTTCAGTGTGGAAGGAGTTATGTCTATAATAATCCAAGAGGTTGATTAGCCAAAAATACACACACACACACACACAGAGTTTCAGAAGAACTTTACCAGGAATGTGAAGTAGCCAAGGATCACCTCCTTCAAACCTGCCTCTTTGGAGAATGCCAGCACCTCAAAGGAGGAGGAGCCAGATTACCCAATTGAAACTATGAACCTCTATCAGATAAAAAATTTATAAATAAATATTTGTTAATTATTTTTGTTTAATCATTTTTTATTAAATAAGTTTATCGAATCTTTTCCCAGGTCCCTATCCCCTTCTTTTATATAGACTTAATGTCCCGAGTTATGTGGTTTCAACTTCCACAGTGTTTTCCAGGAATGTATCCCCCACATAACTTGGGATCCGACTGTATTTATACTAGATATTTATAAAGCTTTCACAAAATCAATTGGAATTATAATGTTTCTTGGCATAAATTGCACTACTCAACAGTCTCATTAAGATTTAAACACCTCAACTAACATAGCAAATGCACAAAAATTGTAATTACTGATCAGACAGTACTCATGATAAAGCACTATAATGAAAATGTGTCATCCAAATTCATGTTGTACTTTTTATAATTTTTTCATTTTGAGCATTCTAGAGCTATGCAACAGATTAGCCTTCCCCCCTCTAATCATTAAACCTATTTTTTTTAATACATTGAACTACACCAGGTGGCAGAGGAGACCTCCCATCTAGCTCCGCATGGAGTACCCAGCAATCCCATCCCGCGTGCTCTCTCCAGCACCCGACTTCATGAAATGGCTAGTGGTGCTCCAGGAGGAAGTGCAGGGTCAGATGCTGGAGGATATGGAGCGACTTATTCCACATCAGGAGGAGGGAACCTAGATGTTCCTGGAGGTCTGTTTGCTTCTTTAGATTTTGATGCCAAAATAAAATACAAATCATTGGAAAAACATCAAAATTTATTCAATTTCATGATTTTTCTTTACAAATTTTCAGTTTAGCACTTTTCATTTAGAGAACTACCTCAAGCTGCACAGCCACCAATTTTGCTTAGCCCAGTTTTTAAACTCATTAAAAATATTTCAGTCAGACTAGGAAGTTATAAGAATGAATAAAGAAATCATTGCTTAATACAAGGTAACTAAATTGCTGCAAGCTGAGAGCAAGATGATATGCAAATATAACCTTAAATGTACACTTAACTACATGATCTGTAGGAGGCAGATGCCACATAGATGTTAAATTTTCAAATTTTTACAAATATTTTTAAAATGATTTGTTATTATTTGTCTGCTGTCACTGAAGGATTACTGTTGCCTTTCTAATAAATATAAAAAATTGTTAGTCCTTATATTAAAATAACTCAGCTTTGAACACAACCCTATCATATCATCAATTCCCATGGGAAATCTACCTATATAGGGTGATCAGATTCTGATGAAGCACAATTGTGAAAAAACTAGTTTTTAAGATGAAACTCAGGGACATAACCAGGACGAAGGGAATTGTGCTATTTTTTAAATTATGAGTTATTAAATCTGAAATAAAAAAGTTTGGGAAAGACTAAATATGTCACTGTCTTGGGCATCATAAAATGACTTTTACCATTGTTCGAATAAATTCTCCAAATATATTCATTTAGTTGGATTCTGCCTATTAACATACATGTGGATACTCTGCAGAATGTTTCAGTAGGTGTCCTCCTGACTGGCTCCATTAATGCTACTTTTAGATAAAAACAGTACCAGGCATGGAGGGAAATATTATGTCCAGCTTTCATTTTTATTTTCTTAGAATTAGTGCTTGGTGAACATCCATCCATCAGTGTTTCTTCCAACACTTCTAAAGTCCAAGTTCCTTGCATAGATTTTTATTTGGTAGATTGATCTTCTTTGCTTCATCTTCAATGTACATTAAAACCTTGTTAATTCAAAGTATTCAGGGGTGAAAAATCGGACTTCGAATTATGCAATTTCGAATTATGCAATTTTTCAAAGAAGGTCTTACCTGTTAGGTGAGAAGTTGAAGTATTTTTTCAATCCCATATTCAAAGTAGTATTTGAGTAAATTACCTATTATTCTTTCAATCGATCATGGAAGCTATTTAATCAATTTCTATTTTTTAAAAGTGTACGGAATACTTCATATCTACTGTTTTATCTTCAATTTCAACAACTTCATCATTAGTATTTCCAGTAAACACCTTTAAATTAAAATTTTAAACACAAATAAAGATGCTGCAATCATGTGGTGACAGGGGGGATGAGTTTTTATATTTTCGTAATACAAAAAAATTCAAATGCTTTTACCTTAGTAATTCTGTTTTGTGTGATAAGGTTCGAAGCATTCCAAGCACAAACCAACTCCACATGGTTCACACCAGTACACCATATCCCTCCTTTTCCTATGTTTAGCACAAACAGCATACCTTTTTTGTGGCTTTGCTTTCTTAGCAGGAATCCTCTTCAAAAAATGTCTGTGGGTTGTGTTGTGTGTGAGTTGTGGCACTAAATTGTCTGATGAATGATGGCCTTGACCACAATGCACAGATACTTGGGTGTATTTCACAAAATCCCTCCATTAGTTGCACTCGAAATAAGAGGTGGTCCATTTGCTTCCCTGTGTTCAAAAGTCTCCTAAATAGTTTCATATACCATTTGTTATGTCGTTTCCTTTCAATCAAATATGTATGCAGCAGCTGGTCTTTTAGATCCACCCAACCCATACATTTATTATAGTCTAACACAATAATCCTGATGCATTTCATCCACTAAGTGTGCATCTTCAGGGGAGCTTACAACGATAGTGACTGGAAGTCACTTTGAAATAACTTGCATCCTGAGGATAACAGTTTCTCTTTCAATGCACAAAATTAAAGCTCTGTTAGACTAAAATAGCTAATCAATGTAACAAACTCCTTCAGCCATAAAAAATGAACAATAATCCCAATGCATTTCACCCACTAAGTGGGAATCAGTGACTGTGACAGTGACTGGAAGTCACTGTCATTGTAAGTTCCTCTGAAGATGCCCACTTAGTGGGTGAAATGCATCAGGATTATTGTTAATTCTTTTATGGCTGAAGGAGTTTGTTACATTGATTAGAATTGAGCCATAAGTCAACATAGCCACCAACCTTCATAATACACAAATGGGTTTATGAGTCTCTTTGCCACCTTTTACTATGATCCTCATCTTGTCACAGTGGAATGTGGAAATCATTGTGATGATTTTTTTGTCCCTCCTCTTGAGTACTGAAACAAGGTAAGAATGTTTTCCAAATACTTCATTTTTTTGGATCTTCTTCTCTTTCACATATTGTGGGGCATTTTTCCTATTCAATAGTATTGTTCCAATGCAATCAGTGTGATAAGAAACTTTTAGATTTTGGTCCCTAATCAACGCTAAACAGAAATCCCCTCGTGTTTCTGTTTCCATTGTATCGGGCGAAGCCTCATACCACGGGGATGACCGGCCATCAGTCTTTAATGACTACTTTTCCTCACACTTTACCCCTCCAGTCCCCTAAATCCCCCTTCCACCTCTTCAGCCAGTATGTCCTCACACCATATCCTCCATCTCCACCTCTCCACAGGAGGTTTTCAGCCTTCTCTCTGCTTTACCTCCCCGTAAATCCACGGTCTCTGACAATATTGGTTCTCTTTTCCTCAGTCGCACAGTGATCACTCTCTATCTTCCAGTCTCTAAAGCCTTCAACAGATTACTGTCCAGTGACTCCTTCCCCACTATGTGGAAAACCGCTAACATAACCCCATTTTAAAACCTCGTGCCAAAAATAATGTGTTAAACTACCGCCCTATTTCTATACTTCCTGTACTGTCGCTTCTTTTTGAGCGCATCATACACAATCGTCTTCTATCTTTCACATTTCCTTATATCTCACCTTTTTAACATGGTTTCCTTCCTGGTAGTTCTTGTTTAACTAATCTTTCCATTTTATACCATCACATTACCCTTCGAACATTCTTCCCAGCTCGACATCTGCTACAATGACTTTTCCAAAGCCTTTGATACCATGAACCATGCTCTTCTTTCGCATAAGATTATGTCTCGAAACAATATCCATGGCCCTCTTTTATCACTTCTTTCTGACTTTCTCTCTTCCCGCTCTCAAAGAGTCTTTATCAAAGGTGTTTCCTTTTCTTCTCTCCATGTCTCTTCCGGTGTCCTGCAGGGGAGCATCCTTGGGCCCCTTTTGTTCGCCCTGTATGTAGATAATATCGCTGATGCTGCCCTTCTCAAATCTTGCAACATCCTGCTCTATGTTGATGACTGCAAAATCTTTAAAAGAATAGACGAACCTTCTGACTCCCACTCCCTTTAGGCTGTGCTCACCTCCATTAATGCATGGTGTTCTGATTGGCAGTTAAAAGTCAACCCAGCCAAGTCTGCCCTTATGTCCTTTATACTTAAACAATTGCCCTTCTCTGCTACCTGTTTCCTTTCCCAACAGTCCATACCTCTTGTTTCTTCTCACAGCGATCTAGGTGTGATTTTTGATTCCGAACTTACGTTTTTTGCACATGTAAACAAAATCTCGGCAAAAGCAATGTCCACTGTTGGGCTTCTTTACAGATTTATCAAAATGTATTGCTGTATTCTACCCATTCTCAAGTTCTGTTCTTCTATCTGGTGCACCGCTTCCCCTACCATCCTTAACCATTTAAACTGACCCTTGATTTCTTTCTCACTGTAGTCCATCACTGTATTCCCTCCTTTAGGAACTTATCTCGAGATGAGATACTATCCTCCCTAGGTATTTGCCCGCTTCCTGACAGGCACTTAATTGCCGACCTGAAATTCCTCTATGCAATTATGAATGGCTATATTCGCTTACCCTCTTTTTCCCTTCATGTTCTCCCTCGCCCTACACGCAACTCTAGCATCCCTCACCTTCCCAATTTCCACCTTTCCATACTGCAGAGATCCTTATTCTACCACATTCCATCAGCCCTGAACTCCTTAACCCTCCATTGACTTGTTCTCCTTATCCCCCACCTTGATCTTATATATAATCTCATACCCTAGCATATCTTCCCCGATGTCCTGTTGACCCTTTCTCTTTAATTATTATATCATATTTATTTATTATGTTGTTATGTTGTCATTTATTTGGTTGTTATATTCCAATGTAAAAGGGCAAACATGGCCATTTTTGGATTATAAAAATTGTCCATCCAAACACACTGTTCGTTGTTCAGCAGAGGTTCCACCAGATATAAAACTATTGCTGCTGTCTTGTTTGCATCAGCTAGGATAAGAGGCAAATGACACATTGTATCTTTCCCTGTATACACAAGTAATGACCATAAGTAGCCAGTACTTGTGTCACACAGCTCATATGTCTTGATTCCGAACTTTGAAGCCTTGAGAGGAAGGTACAGTTAGAATGATAGCGAGCTCTTCCATAACATTAGTGACTCATCGACTGAAATGTCCCTATTTCATAAAAAATTCCTTGAATTTTACATTTTGGTTAGAAAGTGCCAGAAAATTTTTCTGTAACTAAGGAGGACTATGGCGATCTTTTTCTTCATTATTGTTGAGGTGCAGAAATTTGCAATGATCTTGAATCTGTCCCTCGTGATTACATCCCAAAAGCCTGGTGTTGACAAAACTCTCTTGGTTGAAAAATATGGATGAAGTGTTGGCTTCTGCACAATTCCCACCAGCGTAAAAAGTCCTCAAGTTGTATGTACAGGTGAACCTCTACTTACGAACTTAATGCGTACCTGGAAATGCATTCGTAAGCTGAATGTTCATAAGTTGAATTTACTTTTTCTATAAGAAACAATGTTAAATTCATTAATCTGTTCCTGAATATTTATGAAGTATCAGTTTTTTTTACCTTATAAAGGGGAAAAAAGTGAACAGTTACAATAAATTCTTTTATTTTCAATAAAAACTAATTTCCTTGTACAAAGTTAGTCGTGTAGAGAACATTCAGTGGTTTCCAGGACATCTATTGACGGGAGGGAACCATGATTGTTATTCTGAAGATTTAGGGAAGGAATTATTTGGTTCAGCAGGGTTATTTGTAGGTGAGTATGCAGGATATTTTTCTGATGCCTGAGAAGTTGATGCTGGAGAAGATGTGCCGTTATCTACTTTTTTGAAGAATCTGTTCTACGAAAGTTGAATTGAAGACATTCTTTTCTTCTCTTCATGAAGGAGTTGATAGCTGGATAGCTCTCTGCGAACCCCTTTATAAACTGTAGAACTTCTTTCTGCATTTGGGTCATTATCTTTTAATACCTTCAAAGCCTCATCGATTTTCTTTAACGAATCGCCGAGGACTTTTGCAGACAAAGCTTTTGTGGGAGGACAAGGAGTGTTGTCATCATTGCTGTCATCTTCCTGTTCTTTGACTTCCTTCTGCATTACTATCAGCTCATCATTTGTAAGTTCAATCAAATGAGATTCCACTAACTTGTCCAAATCTAAGGCATCCATTTCTAAATTTATACTTTTTCCCATTCATACAACTTCATGGGTGATTTGCTCTTCGGTTGGTTCAGAATCCTGTGAATCATAAACAAACTGGGCACATCTTGCTCCAACAGCGATTCATCATCATTTATTTGATTTTCTTCCAGCAATGACCAAAGTTTTTAACTGAATGAAGGATACCGTACCCTTTCCAAGTCTTTCAGGGTTAAAGAATCTTCTGCATCAGTAGCCACAATAGCTTGAGCAATAGTTCAATGTAAGTAAAACCTTTTGAAGGTCGTGATAACTGTCTGGTCTATCAGTTGGAGTAAGGAAGTGGTGTTGGGAGGCAAGAAGACAACTTGGACGTTTGAGTCCAAGTTATTTAATGTTACAGGATGACCTGGGACATTAACGATGACCAATAAAATTTTAAAGGCCAAATTACTCTCCCTACAATAATTTTTGACAGCTGGAACAATTTGATCGATAAACCACTGCTGAAATAGCAAGGATGTTACCCATGCTTTCTTATTCGAAGTCCAAATCACAGGAAATGTTGCCTTGACTATGCCCTTGAAAGCCCTTGGATTTTCAGAGTGATAAACAAGAAGTGACTTCAATTTAAAATTTCCTGTGGCATTTCCACCCAGAAGGAGGATTAGACGATCTTTAGAAACTTTGAATCCAGGAACTTTCTTCTCTTCAGTTGCAATAAAGGTCCTTGAAGGCATCTTTATCCAGAAAAGACCTGTCTCATTAACATTGAAAACTTGTCAAGAACAGTAACCTCCCATCTTTAATAATTGTTGTCAATGCCTCAGGAAATTTTTTGCTGCCTCGTGATCGGCACTTGCAAATTCACCAGATGATGAAAGGTTTTTCATATTTATCCTATGCTTGAATTTTGCAAACCATCCAGCACTGGCCATAAATTCAGCAGGATCACTCGCCATTTCCCCCATATGCTATGTAATATCCTGAAAAAGGCTTCTAGCCTTGTCTTGAATCAATTCAGTACTCAATTGTTGGTTTTTTTCTATTTTGATTCTGAATCCAAATTGTTAAACACTGTTCCATTTCTTTAACGATGACACTTCTTTTTTACTGACAATCACAGACTGAAGTGAGCCTGTGTTGCGAATGTAATCAACAATTTTTTGTTTGTCTTTTAAAATGGTTCCAATTGTCAAATGATTGACATCATAAATACTACCAATGGAAGCAAATGACTCACTTCTTTCTGATCACTTCATTATGTCCATTTTTGTTTCCATCGATAGCACTTGACATTTTTTTTACTACTCATAGATGAAGCACCATCAGTATCATTACTTTTATGCTAGCTTTCCATATTTTTAAGGGTATTATAAAATAGAAAGGAATATATAATGTCACACCGCATACCAGTACAGGGTCAAATGCACAGGGAAACTCAAGAGGCAGGAGCATAACTATGTATCTAAGGGTCGTAGGATGACCTAGTAAGAAGGCCTCCATGCATACAAGCCACTCAGTAAAACTAGCTGCAGAACTCCTCTTGCAGTGGAAAACAGGCCTAATAAATGACATTTTTTTACTTTAATTTTTGTAACTTGAGAGGGCTTAAGTTTATCGATATTAGTTAACTTTTACATTAAAACATACTGTCACCAACACAAAAACCCTTGAAGCTATATTGATTATAATGAAGCAAATTTCAGATGATGAAGGATACATTACAAATAGAGTTTAGGTTAATGAAACGAATACTTTGTGGTTTCCACAACTTTAATGTAACATGACCGGTTTCAGTACGATCGTAGCATCATCAGGTGAAAATATATAAATTGTACCATATATATAGGGTAAAATGAGGGAGGAGAGGGAGACAGTAGGGGTTACAAAGAAAACAAATTGGAGGTAATTGGATGAGCGGTTGGGAAAAGAAGGGGGGAAGTAAACTGTTACAAAATTACAAAAACTTGGTAAACGGGCCAAGGCAACCATGTAGATACAAAGTAATTTCAAAATTTTTTGTAAGTTGAATAGAGGAGAATGATTGTCAAAAAGGTATTCATTTAAGAGGGACGAGTCTTTACAAATAATTATTTCTAACTGCTCGAGGGCATCCAATTTACGAGCTTCAATTTCAAAGTGGAGGAATTTAGGGTTGAAGGAACTATGATGGTTGAGGTTTAACAGATGTTTCGCAAATTGTGAATTCAAGTTATTTAAACGGAAGTATCGTTCATGTTCCTTAATCCTCTTGTCAAAACTCCTACCTGTTTGGCCGATGTAGACCGCTCCGCAATCATCACACCCCAATTTGTATACACCACTTCTTGAGGACAACTTGATCGGGACTTTAGCATTAAGGAATAATTTGGAAAAAGTAACTGGGGAGTAGAAAGCAGGTTTGATTTTGAGTTTAAGAAAAAGATTGGACAATTTATAAGAAATGTTTCCTAAAAATGGGAGTCTGCGTCAACTAAGAGGTTTGGGGTTGAGATTAGGTGGAAAAGAAACGGTTTTTTGGGAGGCAATGAGAAAACCTTTTTTGGAGATAATTTTATTGACTAAACCAATTTGGTAGCCATTATTGATGGCGATCAGTTTAATGGTGTTAAGTTCTATAAGGAAATTGGGTTTGGAAAGGGGTATACTAAGAAGGCGGTGAAGAATGGAATGAAAAGAAGCGTGTTTGTGAGAAAAATGATGGGAAGAGTGATTGGGAATAACCTGATCTGTGTAAGTGGGTTTACGGAAAATCGCAAAGGTAGGTGTGTTGTTCAGCAGGGACAAAGTGAGATATAAAAAGTTGAGCAAACCATTGGATTCAGATTTGACCGTAAAGTAAATGGAAGGATGGAGGGAATTTAAAAGGGTTAAAAATTCAGAAAGTTGGTCATCTGTACCACTCCAGACACACAAAATGTCATCCACATACCTACCCCAAAATTCAGAATAAGTTAATAATAAGTTTAGGTTAGTTAAGGTATTACTAAAATGTAGAAGCATTATTGCGTGGTCTTATCTTAATTTTTTAAAGATATTTAAGTGAATTTTTCATAATTAAAAAAATGTAAATAATAACCAACAATGTGTTTCAATAATTAATAGAGCTCCATGGTTTTCTCGTGTTGTCGAGGAAATGTTCTTAGCAGAAAATTGTGATTATTCAAAATTCAGGAAAGTTTACTTACTAATGTTGAAAGGTTTTCCAGTCCCTTTTCTTAGCTACTTGACTGGGTATGTGATAATATCCTTCATTATACAGTACAGTCAGATTTAACTGTAAAAATTGTATCACTAAAGAACAAGAACTCACTACCGCCTGCTGCCTTACAAGTAAATGTTTCGCCAATGACTGTCTATGATCAACCAAAGAAAGTCCTAAGCTTGAACGCAGATCCCCAACAGTCATATTCGTAATATGAATTGTTCGTAACTTGAATGTTTGTAAGTTGAGGTCCGCCTGTATTTCTTCTATGGTAACTGCTTTCCATGCTGAGATTCTCGATTTTATTGAAAATGGAGTGCAACTATGATTCTCCCCTTCACTTTCCAAACTCGCACAATTGACAGAATCACTTGCAAGTAAGATATCTGCCATTTCTTCATCACTCCGTATTGCTTGCCTTTTTCTACTAGTTGAAGCCATGATAATTTAGGATATTTGTAAAAATTAAACAATATACGGGTAGAATTATCCACAAGAAATAATGAATGAAATATTTCCCCACACAGCGCAAAGGTTTCTCGCAGACTGAATTGTAACGTCTTCAGAGGGACGAGAGTAGATTTCGAGGGGTCCAAGCTCGAGCTAATTTCCCATGCTATCAGTCGAGACATAAATCTAAATAGTGCCCACACTCAAGTATCCATGTCAAATAAGAGAAAACTATGACTGTTTTCACTCTCTCTCTCAAACTATATTGTCTCGAGGAATGCTGAATGAAGCTCATGGCCTAGATTCGAAGATAATGAATACTTGTTCTCCCTTCATATGGCTCTCAGTGGTGATGCCTAAGAAACATAATCTAATTTCGAGAGTGAGAAACAAGAGACTTCAGAAAGAAGATAAACAGTGCCTATATCTCCGTTCATTTCACAGTTGCTTTTGTGCCATGAAGATCAGTAGAGGAATTTTTTAGATGCCGAAATTACACAAATCGCATCACTACGTGAAAATTAAAAGTCTAAACAACAAAATGAAATTCCAAAAATACAACATTAATCATAATAAGAAGCCCAAAGGTTACTATTTTGAAATATAAAAAGATTTTCACAATTATGAATAATTATTGCTTAACACTTTCCGTGCGGATGACATCTTAAGATGTCATGGCGTGCTTGCGCTGCTGGCGGGCGTCATCTTAAGATGTCACCATCTTCGTAATGGTTCATTCACTTCCTGGGGATGCTCGCAGTCTAGCTGATGCGCTCTTTTGCTACTACGCAATAAGTTGATGCCTAGCATTACTAGTGGAAACAGCCGTTTTTGATTTTGTGAGTTTGATTTTTTATTTATCCAATTGAACTTTAAGGTAAGTAATTCATAATTTATTTAATGTAGTGATTTCATTTGGCTTTTTTCTAATCTTTTTATGTGGTTACATATTATTATTTTCTTTCTTAATGAGTGTTTTATTTATAATTATTTTTTAGTATATTTTGTTTGTTACTAACATGTTTATCATAGTTGGTTACATTTATCATCGTAGTTTTGAGTTCTTTTTATGCAATCTTTCATTTCCATCATTATAGCTTTTAAAACTTACCTAATTTACTCAGTTCATAATTCTAAAGTATTATTGGCCATAACGTACTTTAAAAAATTTTTACTCGGATTTTATTATTGCAAATGTAAATTCTGTTTTTGTGTTTTCCCAGTGTGTTCAAACAAGATTTATGCTTATTCTAGGATGTTTGTAAATACTTCATTATATTTATGTAAAGGAAGTTTACCCGTGGAATAATTTCATAGACTTTATCGTGCGAAAGGTATGTAACATTTTATGTCCTCTTGTTATCAATTAAAACAATTTGTTTTTGGACTATTTATGTATTTGGTTTATTTTCAAAGTGTTTTTATGTTTATCAAATTTTGGTTTATCCATAATTAGGTTGAATAATATTTTGTTTTTTTTTTACATGATTGTTAATTTATTAAGTGATTATTTATAAGCAGTACCTGTACTTTTTCTAGGCAGTCTTTTCTGTCTTCGTAGGAATTTTTTCAAAGGCTTTAATTGTTAAAAGCAATACCTGCTGTCATATTTCCAAAGATTTTTTAGTCGAGCACTTTTAATGAAAAGAAATGAATGATTTTATCATAGTTTCATTAAATACAGCTTTCAATAAATTTTTATCCCATTACTTTTTGCATTTGCGAAAGAAATGCAAATTTCAATGTTTCAATATATATTTTAAATTTATCGATTTTCATATACTGTAGTCCTGTTATTCATTGAGAACACAAATTTAATGTTATTCCTTGCATTAAGAATTAGAAAATAGAGTAAAAAGTTACAACCGATTTGTAGCAGATCATAAAATAGAAGCTGTTTATGTTGTGCAGGGTAGCCTAACCTGTTTTCATTCCCAGTGACGGATGACATCATAAGATATTATAAATTATTTTTTAATGAAAAGCAGAAAAACTTAATAAAATGTATTTATTGATATCATTGATGCATAAAAATACACTTTTTCAGAAAAAATATTAAAATAATGTGTCAGCACAAGGGAAGACCGTAATTTTTCATACGCATTAAAAGTGTTAAGAAAAATAAGGAAATTTAGTGACCTCCATGGCATACTGGGTATGCAGAATAGCAGCATATGAACTTTTGTTGAGTGTACTGGGTATGCAGGATGGCATTGAAGGGTTAAAATAATTTCTATTTTCTTAACATATATAGACATTGAAATACATATATTATGGATTTGGACATAATCTTTAAAAAAAATGTATCCCTAGGAAATTGATGGATTCAAAGAGTTGGACATCTCTAGTGTTGAGGTTGAGTTATAGGTCTTTGGTCTTATCAAGATTTCAAACTAAATTATTGGTAGTACACCATTCTTTAACTTAGTCATGTTATCATTTGGCAGGATTAAATTGTTCTGGGAATTGTCCCAGAGGCAAAGAAATAGCATTTAACAGATTCATCGAATACACAAGCAGGTAAATCATTGATAAAAATAATAAATAACAAAGGAACAAGTATGGAACCCTAGGGCACCCCATTTGAAGCCGGTTAGTAATCAATGTAAGTATGATTGAAGATTACAACCACCAAAATAAGATTGGAATAATTCCATAGCATTAGCTTCAAATCCATAAAAGTGGTTTTTCAATAGAATTTCATGGAATAAAGTGTTAAATGCTTCCAACTTATCATACATTCTAGACCAACACATGACCTTCTTCTTGAGGCTTTCCATGGAATCCATAATTAAGGAAAATACAGCATCACTTATATTGTGATTTTCATGAAAACCATACTGAGATCCGTAGAATATATTATTCATCTCAAAATATTGGATCATTTGCTCCTTTAATAAACTCAAAAACTTTAGAAAATATTGACAATGTTTAAATGGGCCTATAGTTATCACAAAATAATTTGTTGCCCTTCTTAAAAATAGGAAGAACCCTGATTACTTTGAGCATATCAGGAAAATAGCCATGCAAAATACAGCAATTAATGAGGTGAGTGAACTCTTCACAAATATACAAAGCAGCTAATTTAATCATAATATTATTAATACCATATAGATCCAAACACATGTTTTTGTTTTACAAATAAACCTATAAACATCCTCAACTTTCACAGTGCCAAAATTGAAAGAAGTGGAAGTTTTAGTCATATTACTTAAGAACTGAGTGGAATTGTTTTTAGACTGGTAAATTACATTTAACTTAATGATAAAGTACTGTATTTACCCGAATCCAAGACAACCCTGAATCTAAGATGCCCCCCCCCCCTCCTTTTAGCACTGTCAAAACAGAAAAAAGATTTTATGACATATTTGGTGTATATTTCAAACACATATTCTTTATAAGTATACTAGTTTGTTCATTCATTGTCACATATTTTATTGGACTTCATTCAATTCAGAAATGAGAGGGTGCATCTACCTATGAACCTTTCTGTTGCTCTGGGAGATGATCCGCAATTGGTAAATAGAACCATCTCATTTCTGAAAGAGTCCAGAATTTTATCTTTTATATAGTTTTACAAAATTGTTTTTAAATGATTTTAATTATGATAGGATGTGGCCCGTGCATAACTCTCCTATCTATTTTATATAAGTATAAGTTTTTAGCGACCATAATGGGTCATTTCACATCCTTGTTTTAATTTTATTTATTTTATTGTCGGGAGATCCTTATACAGCCTCGCCGACCTTTTATTTTACAGATTGTGAGAGGCCCTTTTACAGTCTCTCTCAATCTGGTTTTAATGAATTTATTATTTATTTATTTATGTCATAGATGAGACATGGGGATAGTTTTATTTTATTGTATTTTGTCTCATCCAAAAAATTTGTGTCCTGTGGAACTTTGATATTCTGCAAAAATGAATGAATCATTATGGTAAGGGTATGGCGATAATAGCCCATGAGGCTGATTCGCCATTCAACACACACACACACACATTCATTGAAATGACTTGTTACAAATGTTTGTTCGAGGGAAAAAATTTTTAAGTGTATTTTTAAAAGTTTATACTGTATTCATTGCAATCCAGATTGTACATTTGTAATGAAAAGTTTCAGTAGATACAATTACTTAATCTTATGTTTCCTTTGCTTAAAAAAATCTTTGGTAAAATGTGTAACCATACTTCATGTGATTCTACTACAACTCGTCCCAGTCAGATCTTCGCAGTCAGTTCTTTGCACATAAATTTGTCTCACGTAAAATTCACCATGCATTAATATATTGCACAACAAACTCATTGCACGTCAATTCATTGCTTGACAAATTCATCACAAGGCAATTTCGTTGTGAGATAAATTGGAAGGCGAGACAGCGTGACTGGTGTAATGCAGAGGGAGACCCTTTTCCACAGGAAAATTTTTCTTTTATTCTTTCGATAATAGCAGAATGAATAACAAATCTCATTGCAAATTACTCAAGGTGAGACACATTGCTGATGTATGGCATACACCAGTCATGGTGTCTCACCTTCCAATTTGTCTCGCGACGAAATTGTCTCACAACAAATTTGTGAGCAACAAATTGATGCACAATATGTTTGTCATGTGATGAATTGATGCTTGATGAATTGACTGTGAAGTATTGATGGTATACTGCTTCATACTAGACTTTAAGACAACCCTCAATTTTCGCAAGCTGAAATTTGGAAAAAAACCTCGTCTTGGATTCAGGTATATATGGTAACCACTGAACTTTTGAGCTGTTATGTCTGTTTTTACACCTACTGCTTTACTGTTTAGATTAGATGATCAATTAATTACACACCCCATACCTTTGATTTTGTTATCAGAATTTTCGATTAAAATGCTATTGCACTTTTTTGGCTAATTTTATTTCAGCTGTAAACTGCCTTCTGTATGAAAAAGATATTTCTATGTAATTAATCGAGCTAGTATTTACAAACAAATCATAACATAATTCAAAATCAAGCTTAAGTTTTGAAAGTTTCTTGGTATACCACTTTGCATCTTGGGGAGTTTTACTGAATATCATTATTGATGAATTGGATAGAGCCATCAATGTGTTATCCATCATGGTACAGATGATAGGAAATTATAATATAGGTAGTATCAGTTAAAATGTAATAAATTATATAATGTGTTTGTAAACTATGCAGCAATGGATTACAAGAGAACTCGATGTGCAGCCACCTTCTCGTGGTGAGTTCTGAGTCGGTTTCTTCTTTATTCTTATAGGAACTGGGCAAAGAGCTGCACTCTCCAGTATGGACAAATGTCGCATTTGGGTGAAAAACAGCAAAATTTTTAAGACTTTTTGAGGGGGCGGAGCACCCCCCAGAGTACCCAAAACCTCTCACTATGTCTCTGACTAGGCTTAATCTAGTTTTTAGTGACTATAGATTGCACATGTTCCAAAATCTACAAGCGGAAAGTCCATCCGAACTTTATTATACAAAACCTCAATTTTAGTCAAATTCTCAAAACTTTGAGGCTCGTTCGGGGGTAGCAAAATTTATCTGATCGAGCCCAAATTTTTTGTACGAGTTACTACCATGGTCCCACAACTTTTCCGCATAGTGCCTAATTCAAATTCAAATATTCGATTTTTTCAATACACCCTAGTCTCTGTGCAGATGTTGAACGAAAGTTGTTTTGCACTGGTGTAATCTGTCCTTGGCAAGAATCTGCTGGACAGAACTTTTGCTATTCCCAATTTCTTGGGAAATTTTATGGATGGATCGTCGAGGACTGGCGGCAACTTTAGCGAGGACAGCCAGTATGTCTTCAGCCCCAGTAGAACTTTGCGGCCGTCCTGCACGAGGCCTGTCATTCACGCTTCCAGTATTGTTGAAGCGATTGAAAGCATTGTGTATCATTTTCTCTGATGGTTCCGGTTGCTCCGGATGATGACACTGATACTCCCTTTTGCTCTACGAAGGCTCAAACCGGGCACGTAAAGAATCATTATTTTCACCTTATCACGCTGCGTACATTTCTCCGCCTGAACTCCAGAACTGCCATTTGAAAACTGAACTTTCCAGTGTGACTGTCACATCTCCAAACACCAACAATGAAAAATGAAGGTTAATGAGGCGGCAACATCAACAATCACAGTTTCCACCAAAATCACCAGTAAATTAATAAATTTATTGTTAGGTATTAGTGGCCACACTAATCCATTTTAATGCCAGCAATTGATATCAATTGTTGTTGACATTTGTCAAATGCCACACTCTTGCATAATTCACACATTATGTGTTCTCACATAGCTCCTTTATGTGGACGTAGGAATTTCTGCAGTCACTTAACCATTGATGAGCAAAGAGAGTAGCGGTCGAACGGAAGGCCCTAGACAAAACAATCAGCATTTCTCCCAAAAAATAGCCTATTGTAAACCACTTTGATCTCTTATTATTTTTAGATATTCTGCAAAATAACAAAGTTGTCCTATGTGGCCGGACTTATGGGACACCCTGTATAAAATGAATTATCATACTCTCTTTATTAATATAAGTACAAATAATTAATTTCTATGTTTATTATACCATTATTTATGAAGACAACATTAAAGTTTAGAGGCAAAGTTACATTGCCAAGTTGAAGCTACAAGTACGCCAGTATGCTAAGGAACATGGAAATTGGACAACAGAGCAAGGATTTGGACCAAGTGAATGAGTCTTCAGACAATGTAGGAAATATGAAGAAATGATCAGAAAGATGCCTAAAATAAAAAAGCTGAATTCAGCAGAAAAGCTCACCACCCTGAGTTGTAAAAACATCTGATGCAATAAGTTATGGATACAAGGAGGGAATACCTAGGTCTTAGTATATCAGCTGTCAGCTGAGGTTATCCAAGCAACTCAACATGAAGGTCTCCAAAACATCTGTGCGCTGGTGTCATTGTTTTTTCAAGAAGAATCATTTATCAATCTGCCAAAGAACAACTATAAGTCAGCATTTGCCAGAAGATCATGAAATTTAACTAATAAAATATAAGGTCTCTGTAATTAAACTGATGAAGGAGTTTAATTTTCCACAGAACCAATTTGGCAATATCAACCTAACCCTGCTAGCATTTTATATGCCATCAGCAGCCATGGTAAATGACAGAGGTACTAGAACTGTTCAAATGAGAGAAACTGGAAATGAAAAGAATTGATTCACAGTGATGTTTGCATGCATGAGGGTAGGACAAAACTGCCTCTGTATGTCATCTTCAAGTGAAAAATACTGCCTAAAGGCAAGTTTCTCCATCGTATTACAATAAGAGTGCAAGAGCTAGGTTGGTTTGACAAGACGGCCACTGATAGCTTGATATACAGTGTATAGAAAAGAATCTGATAGTCATAGACATGTTTCACTGTCACACACTAGGACCAAATAAAAAAGAAGCTTCAAGAAATAAACACCTTGTGATAATTCCTAGTGGAATGACATCAACAACTAATTGATGTTGTCATTAATAAACCATTCGAATGATTAGGCAAAAATGGTCTGATTGGATGGTGAAATGTGACCAAAGGGAGAAAAATATGTCACCACCATCTGTCATAGGATTGTGGAATGATATGCTCGCAGATGTTATAATCAAAGCTTTTCAAAAATGTTGCATCAGTAATAGTTTAAAGGGCAAAGAAGATGACATACTATGGGAGGATGAATGCAACAACACTATGACGACTGCAACAATTCCAATAATACCGCCAAGGAAGAATTGCCCAGTGAGAGAATTTCATGGCTTTTGCTATAATTAAGAATTTCATAAATTATTTTCAGGTCACATAATAATTATTTATTAATTTTTTGTTTTTTTAAAATTTAATTTCTTATTCAAGGCATCACCAAGAAAAAAACAAGTATATGCTAGCAGCCTTTAATATCAGCCCAATATCAGGCCAAAGTAAAAAGATGTGTAAGGCTGATATTACCTAAATGCTGCCTGAGTAATTTTTCATTCTCATCTAAGATGTACCATTTTTAGCTCAAAACTTTTGACAAAAGTTCATGTTATATGCAAGTATTTGCAATATATAACTAGATGATATAACTAAATTATACTTCATAAATGGAATACACAGAGATTTCAAAGGCGTTCTTTTTATGGAAAATACATATGAAACTGTATTGAAAGATTGGGCAATTCTCGAATTTTTATCCCTGAAACTATATGTTGTAATTATATGGTATCAGGGACTCTTGAAGTAAATTTTGTCCTCTATCCAAATAAATTTTTTAATCTGTGCCTCACCGATCATATAAGAGCATGGGAGAGAAGTATATGGATTTTTAATTGTTGTTTGCTGAGAGAACCATCTTCGCGATCGATGTAAACAAAATATGCGATGTTTGGGATGGAATTTTCTTATTTTTTATCTCCGAAGCCATAACTCATAAATGTGGTCTCAGAGACTATCTTGCAGTAAATGTTGTCCTCTATCCGAATAAAATTTTAAAACTACATCTCATAGATCATATAAGAGTGTGGGATAGAAAAACATGGATTTAATTGTTGTTTTCTAAGGGAACCGCTTTAGAGATCGATGTAAACAAAATGTTTTGTATGGGATTTTCTAGAATTTCTATCTCCGAAAC
Organism: Tanypteryx hageni; assembly: GCA_028673005.1. NCBI lineage: Eukaryota > Metazoa > Arthropoda > Insecta > Odonata > Petaluridae > Tanypteryx > Tanypteryx hageni. Next base: position 8,467,571 of record CM054115.1, read on the forward strand.
TATAACTCTTAAGTATGTGGTCTTGTGGACTTTCTTGTAGCAAATGTTGTTCTCTATCTGAATAAATTTTTTAATCTATACCTTACTGATCATATAAGAGCTAGGGAGAGAAATGAGATGAGTATAAGATTATTAAAGTAATTTTGTAAAGTGGAAGTTCTAATTGACAGATTCAGTTTAAAATCACAATTGGGTGATAAATTTTAATAAGGATCACTCCCAATTAATTTAATTAAAATTCATCCAGTGGTTTAGGAGATGAAAGTTACAACGGACGGGCAGATCAGACATGCCTATAAGGCTTTCCGCTATTACTGCTTTGCTGGTAAAGAAAGCCTAAAAACTCACTCTCAATAACAATAACTCATATTTTGCACCAGAAAGTGTAAATAAATCTCAGAATAAGAATCAGGGTGGCAGTGGCAAAGTGGTGGCCTTCCATGCAGTGATCCCAGGTTCGAATCCAACAAAGATCAGATTTTTCAACCTGGAATCATCCCGTCCTCTATTTGTGTGCTTTGAGGAGACCGCACAAGTCAGCACTTGGTCCTTTGCAAGGGAGACATTAATCCTTAAGAGGTCGCCCGGTAGTTTATGACGTGAGAGGACGCACACAGTATTTCTGACCATGTTGGATAAAGAGGCAAAAATGTGCAAAGATATATTTTTATTCAACATTTTCTGTATTTTGAAATGCATTTATGTTCATACAATGGTTTTGCATCAATAAAGATGCATTCAAATCGTTAAAATATTATATATATAAATATGATAAATAGTGGTATCAAACACCGCATGCCATGCAGGACAGTTTTTCACAGGAAGAAAAGTAGGTGATTTCTTTGTAGAATGTTGGATTTTTATTATTTCCTAACAAATATAATGAAGAGTGTGATAAAAATTATAAGCAATCTCAAACACGCTCACTTGAAAAGGACTGTGTAGTTGCCAATGTACGTTCTCTACCAGACATAAGAGACCAACAACTAGTTATTGCTTTGTATATTCAATCAGGGCAGTTGTAAGAGGTCAGCGCTTATCCTCGCACATTCTTGAAGGAATAACAGATGATATCACTACAGAGAGCGTATGGCATGCCAGGCTGGCTCTGCTTGCTTACACACAGGGAATACAAATGTAAACACAAATAATGCCTATGACGGGAGTCTTTCACACCAAAAAACTGATTGATAGTGAACTCGAGGTGAAATAAGGATGCCACACATTAGATAGTACTGATAGAGAACCCGGTCTTTTAGACTGTGCGCGACCACTTTAGCATTTGATCGGAAAAAACCGATGCGCAGTAATGAAAACCCACAATGTAAACAAATAAAACTTAATCGGAGAGCCCTGCAAATACGTCATATGATACATAATGGACAAGAAAAAAGGTACTTAGAAGGCCAGAGATTAAATGATGCAGAAAGGTTTAAAAATTTTAATAATGTAACCCACCTGGTCTTTTTGGCCATGCGCAATCTCTTAAGGGTTAAGCAGTTGGCCCCTTGGTGCTCTTTGTTAAGAGTAGGCTAATGCCTGTACCGGGTTTCCCTCCTCCCTTATGAGTGTGTCTGGAGTGTAAGGAGTAATGGCTATAATAATCCAAGAGGCTGATTTGCAGATTAAGGGACCCCATCTCATTAATCCTAGCCTCTGCATACCTGTTAGTTTCTGTAGCAGTTTTCTGAAATGTCTTTGTAAAGAACTTAAAAAAAACACTGAACTGGGAATAAATTTTCTAAGCCAGTTAAACTGTGTATTCCCGTAAAATCAGAAATGAAACTTAAATCTGACGTGGGCTCTCTTGAAACATTCACCCTATTCCATACGTATGTTGTAGCCCCCAATACACTTGACTGTCCATGGATTGGAGTCTCTCTGCCTTCCTCTTTGTCTTCATTGGATGACTCCATTGCTTCTTCATCATCAGTCTGCTTCATACTCCGAGTCTGATTCTTGAAGCAAAAATTTTTCTTGTTTCTTCTCTTCCTCTTCATGCTCATGACTGAGCTCGAGTAATGAAAAAAGATAGAATAATAGAAGATTATAATAGGGAGAATAATAAAAAAATTAGTAGATTAACATATTTTTGCAAAAGATAAACTTACCTTGAATAATTCCACGTCTTCTCTCTAAGATGTTGAAGATCTGATGGAATGGTGGAAATGGTTTGCTAAAATTTTCTGTCATGGAAATCAAATTCTCATAACTCTACTCAACTCACACGACTTGAAAAAATGTTACCGCTTCGAAAAACCAGAGAAAACTGAATGGAAAGATTAAAATCTCTAGAATATTTCAGAGGCGGTAGAAGAGGGGCAAGGACTAGGCAATTGGAAAGAACTAAGGCAGTGAACTGCAGACAGCGGAAAACCAGCTGCAAAAATGATAGCATAAGTGCAAAAATAGACAACTTCCAAATTTTGCAGATGTTTCAGAAAAAGTATGTGTTGAGGTTTGTGGAGCCTAGCAGGATAACATGCAGGCAAAGACAGATCAAAAACAATAACCGCAACACCCCCAATAAAAAAGAGGCACCCATGGTTTTCGCTGGCACATGACGGGTATGGGCATGTGCGCCTCAAGTTGTAAACCCTTGTTCAAGTGCATGTCCTTCATTGGCTTCCATTGAGTGGTAAAGAGAACCTTTGGTAAACTATAACCCGAGTCAAAGTTGTGTGAAAGAAAGGTCGCAGCTTGCTCATCTGCCTTTTCATTCTTGCAACCCTCGAGTGAGGCAAGAGTCGTACAATTATTTCGACAAATATTTATCACTATCGCATTTGTTTGTTGTTGCGCCACTTTTTCTTCATTCGCCTATGCATAAACTATAAGTCTCCAGGATAAAATATGCAAAATATACTCGAATGTTTCAAAAGAATCTGTGAGTCTCCTACTGATGGCGCATTGAGGATTTTTTGTACGACCTATAGACTCAGGCATGCAAATACTTCAGTCCTATAAGAAGTGATCTTTGGAAGCCAAAGGATGTAAGCATTGTGGCATCAAGGAAAAAGAGCTTTTGCTCAATAAAAATATGTCTCTGTTTTCTTTTGTTAGAAGAAACCGTAAAAAAAAACACTTCAAGGGGTTAAATGACCAATGAACATTAATAATTTAAACATTTTATTTAAAATAAACAAGTAAATAATATTAAGGCACTAATTTATATATGAAAATAATCATTATAACCTGCCATAATAGCTTCCTTAGCATTATAATATGACACAAAAATTATGCACAATTTTCCTGGAGAAAATCAACCTGCCAAATTATGGCAAACAGTATTCGTATTTAATAAATTTTCAACAAAATTTCTGCAAAAAAGTGCAAAGGAGGCTTGTCTTAAGACAACTATTTTCAATTAGATCCTCCAAGTGAAACGTTTTTCATCGCACATGGACTAAAGTCAACTTACCCACTTTAAGGTAAAAAAATTAGGTCGACTTGAGTCGCCCAATGCATTTAAGGTGTTGGAATCAGGGCATTTAAAAATTTTTGCCTATTTTTCAATAATAGTCCATATCTCATGAACTACTGATAGTAAAATAATCAAATTAAAAGTATTTTGTTGCGGAAACATTGAAATATGAATATACCATATTTTCTACGCTTAAAATATCTGATAAGTTTGTGTTTGAAATATAGGTAACTCAAGAAAAATCAATAAAAACGTTGTTTGCTCACATTTTTTTACAGTATCATTCTTAGCTCTCCTGGATTACGGCACTTTTCTTTTGATCCCTGCTCAGAATGCTACTGAGTCCCACATCTCATTTACCACACTTGAAATTCGTACCCATCTTTCCTCATTGAGGAACACACATGGTATCATGAGTGCGTCACTTTTGTCGACCAATGGCTTCCAAGCGGCTCAGTTGCATCATGCCTATATTTGGACTTCCCTGCATGGCCATCCGACTCGGGAGAGTCCAATTTGCCTGTTTACTGACGACTGAGTGAGATGGATACTAAAATGCCATACCAGCATGAAATAAATGTTACAAAAGATGTGAGTGATTCTTCATCACCAATAAAGCTCTCAGGCATAGGCTGTTCTGCTTCTCTTCTTCTTTGCTTTATTGTTGACCTTCATTTGGATTATGAATGCTTCATAGGCACGTGGGCTGTCTTTAAGTCAGCGTCTGACTGGTTGTGGTGGCCACACTTCCTTCCCTATGCCATTTTTCTGATTTTCTGACCTTTTACTTGTTTATCTTAGACGTAATGAGTCTCTGGTGATCGCTGGCTTATGTGACGTTACTTCCCTGTCTCACCCTTCCCAAAAAACCGATTTAAATTCAAAGGCAACCTCTGTGTCCATATATTAAGCAGAAGAATCCAAGAGGACATTTTGGGCATTCACGACAGAGCAAAACCATTTAAAGAGATGTTTTGGGTACCCAGGGTGGATTAAGGTTAAAATTTGAATTCCATAAGGAATTTTTATTGCATCAAATCGCACACAAGTTACCAGATATTTGACTCTTAAATTACTGTTTTTCAGATTCTCCTGCCAAACTTTATTTCTTACTTTTTCTTCACAATATAAATATGGTTTTTATATAATTTTTTATTTTGATTTTTCGTTTTAACAGGAGGTGGATCAAATCCATTCCGTAGTGATGGTTACTCATACTCTACTGGAAGTACTAATGGCTTAAATTCTGATGTTACAAAAGACAACGATGAATACATAAAGAGGAATTTCCAGGTAAATCATTTGAGTCATTTTGTGTAATTTACGCTCTGTGAAAGTAAATATAGTTTTAAATATCACATGTAAATAATATAAATCAGTACAAGTTTACTTATTACAAAGGAATTGATAGGTTATCAAAAGTATTGTACATAATCTTTTATATTTTTAACTAGAGAATTTTTACCAATTTGTATCTCTATGGAAGGAAGCATCAATTGATCATTTCTGTACTCCAAAATAGGCATACAATGAGGCAATAGTTTCAAATGACCCAGCAATGAACAAGGAGAAACCCTTGAATATGCAGCATTATGGCCAGCAGCCGGTGGACACAAGATCAACCTCTAGAGGATCTTATAATTGGTGAGAAAGAGATCTTGCCATATGAAAGAACCAACCATCAAAGGCTACATGGAAGAAATTGGTCTCAACTATCTGATCACCTAGTAAATGCCTTCCAGTATCTGAACAAAAGTGGTTATCTGGCACATTCCCAAGACTTCAATATAATATAGATTCTGTTAAACTCATGTAAATTTAACTCAGTATTTTATGGCTGTGGGTGCATTCTATGCTGTTTCTTCTCCAGGGTATTTTTAATAATTGAAACTACTTAAGTCTCTTACATTTGTTTCCCCAGAGTCAGAGCTGATGATTAATTGATCATTGGCATTTAGTATTTATGTTTACTATATCATTTTTAATGCAAAATTATAATTAGGATTCATGAAAAATATTCATATGAAAGATCATTATGCCTATTTTGTACTACAAAAATGGCAAAATATGAGAAGCACATATATTGAACTTCAAATATTTACATCAAATAAAAAGATTAGGGGAGCAAGTAAACAATTGTATCAAAAATAAACTATAATGTATAATTTTACAATATAAATGATATATTTGTTAAAGAATATTGCTACACTTTGGGCAGACATTTCTTTGAATTTTGTTTAACTTAATACATTCAATCAAAGTAACTTGAACTTAATTTCCAGAATGGAAGGGCAGCTTCTAAATTACAAAAACATAAGTTCTTATTTTGACGATAAATAAAATAAAGTCAAATTTTGACTTTTCTAATTTACAAGTAACTGCTTGAAATTGAAATGCTCATATTCCAGTTCTTGCAGAAATATAGATTGCAGAAAACTGGGAAAACATTTTTAAAATAATATTAACAACATTTTAATAAAAAAGATAATTTTAAAATTAGTACACCTGCTGTTAATATTTTCTTCAATGCTTCATTACATTTTGTAAATAATAATATAATTATAATTGAGCCTCAAATTAAATATAATTTTAAAATTCTGTTATAGTGTAGCATCTGAGAATTATGTATCACTTTAAAATCAAAAATATTAATTGCATAATAACTGTATCAATCACGAAAGTCTTTTATTATTAATAAAAACCATTATACAAATTCAGCTTCATGATGTATTGCTAATTCCTATTGTTAAATGTTGATTGAATGGTGAATGAATAAAAGTTCTTTTCAAAACATATCATGTAAAAATTTTAAATGTAGAAATAAGTTGACATTAAGATGATATCATTTTATTATCCAATTTTATTAGAATATTTTACATGTATCATTCAACAGAAAAGCAGTTTATGGTATTTCTACTCATCATATTCAAGCACTTTGATTTGCTATAATCCTTGGGTGTGCCAGAAGAAAGAGATGAATGTTGTATAATGGCCTTGTCCATTAAAATGCAATGCTCTCATTTCTATCAAGTTGCCAATAAATAGATGCCTATGCAGGCTAGTCCATATTTTGTCAGAGATTACCATTGAATATGAATGAATAACATGTTAAATTACCCTCCTTTAACTGCGAGAATTCATAAAACTTTAAAGAAGTACCTATGTCTATCATCTAATTAAATTGTATTTTAGTTCATCAAAAAATGCCATAGTCATGATATCTCTGTAGCATATAACTTCAGAATATATTTATTTTTAACTTTAAAACTGTTTAACTTATAGAAACTTGATTAAGAACTTCTTTAAAATGTGAAATTTTTTACCTATCAGTTATTGAAAGACAACAATAATTTATGAAGTTACATCTTCTAGCTGTCCTTGACCTAGAAGTATAAAAACTGAGAACCAGTATTTTTATCATTTTATAAAATATAATTGTTACATCCAAAGTTTAGAGTTTCTTATGCACCTCATCACATTTAAATTATAAAATTTTATTTGAATGTTTTTTATTCTTTTATATTATGACAAATTAGCCAGAGAAAGGTGTATAAAATACATAGTTAAGAGTACTATTTAATCTTCAAATTTTATGTAGAGCATTAGCTCTATTTGCACTCCTTAACAAACTGTATTGGAAACACATTGTGAGTGTAGAATATGAAATCAGTGTTTAACTTAAAGAAAAGAACATTGTTGCTTCAAAGTTGTAAGCTTCCACATTGTAGAGACAAATTCAATTCTCCTCAATTTCCATATTTTGTTTTATATTTTGAACTTTCCAAATTTTACATACTGAATGTTTCAATGTTTATTTTGAAATTATGGAAGAGAAATGCTTTGATTTTAATGATGAATTGTAAACATCAAACAATATTTACTAAACCTTGAAGCTTAAAATTGAAAAATCAAATTGTTGTTCCAGCTAAGAAAGAAATATATAGCATTTATGATATATGTTATTTGAATCATTAATAAGTTTATAATCCATAATGCTTTCTTGACATATAGAAATAAGGAAACTGTTTTTCAGAGAAAGAAAAGAATTATTTCATATTGGGAAAAAATGGACATGGTGTTGCTTAATGATACTATAATTATTTTTTTTTAGTTTTTGTCGCTTATATAATTTGAATGAAAAGGTTGTCACCAAAATAAATTATTAAATATTTATAAGACATAATATATGAAAGTGAAATAAAGTATGTGTATTTACTATGCATTTTAAATGTTGTAAGAAGGGACGCATAATTTTTAAAATGATGTAAGGAATTCTGTGAAACATATCATAATGTAATATTACTGTGACAAAATACAGTCTAACTCTGTGTATACAACATAAGATAACAGTGAAATTTCAGCAATTAAAATGTATTCATCAACTAGTAACTGTTGAAATCCACAATAATAATGTTACATGAAAATGAGGAGTCATTAAAAAGAAAGAATAAAATGTTGTTATTGATTTGGGTAAGAACAAAGTGACTTTAGATTAGCCATTGTAGGATAAAACCAATCTAATTGTAAGTGTAAGGTACTAGTGCAGTATGAAAAAGTTAATGAGCATGCCCAGTATCTTCGCTGTTAACTTCTAGATGTTAGTAAAATATTTATGAATTTGATAATCTGAAAATTATGTCACTATATATATATATATATATATATATATATATATATATATATATATATATATATATATATATATATATATATATATGTGCCGATTCAGAATAACATCGATTTTGAAAGCACGAGGACAAAAAGTGAAAAAAAAATATTTACTATTATTTAAAACGTTTTACAATTTTCTCACACTGCTTCTTATACTACATCGTAATTCTTACATCGCTGATTTTGAATAAAAATTATAAATACAGTCATCTCTGCGAATTTGCTCTAATGAGATCGATTAATCGGTAAAAGCTGCTTATAAAATGTAAACTTTTACATATGCGAGTTTGCTCTTATGCGATTTCATTCCTGGCGCTTTGACCTATCAAAGGACAAATTTAATCTCTGCGGAGGTCCCGGGGTTATTTTTATTACGCTATTTTCTATAGGTCGGCATCTTACATGAATGCAACTATCGCATAACAGCAGAGATAACTGTACACATCGATCACACGAAAAAATTTCAGTCAATCACGAGGACAACGAATTGCGCACCCACTCATTGCTATAATTGTGAGATAATCTCCTGAAAAACCGACACCATTCCACGACAGTCACGTAGGCATTAGTCACTCGTCACGGTGAGTAATTTCCTTTCTGCCTATATAAGGAGTAAGGACCGAACTCATTAAGAAGGTTTGTTTTGTTTCCCTTTCCACTCGCTCCTCAAGAGGGTTTTCCCATTTGGGTATCTGGCATGGAAAGGAGTGGAAGGAGGGTAAGACGTAAAGGCAAGATAAAATGCGCTCAGTTCGCTTTTTGTTCACGCATTGAATGTGCTGAAAACTGAGAGCTAACGTGTTTGTGTTGTTGTTTGACCATTATTCTGCAGTAGCAACTGTGTTATTATATTTATAAATTGTGGATTAAATTAATAAAATAAGGGCCACCATGTCTGGTAAGAGAAGTGCAGTGAAAAAAAGTGGAAGCGAATGTGTTGCTAAAAAGTTACGTAGGTCTATTACGTTAGAAGATGAGATGGACGTAATTCTTAGAATAGAAGGTGGTGATACCCGTCCTAATGTGTGCAGAAGTATGAATTTGCCTCCTTCCACTGTGACTACCATAATGAAAAAATTCAGATAAAATAAAACAGTCAATGCAACAGGCTACGAGAATAAGTGCAACGCAAGTGAGTTATAGCACAAGTAAACTTTTAGAAAAAATTGAGAAATTACTGTCGCTATGGGTGGATGACATGAATCAAAAAAACATTCCCTTGACTCAAATTGCTATCACAGATAAGGCGAAGTCAATTTCTGAGTAACTTAAGATAAAAGAGGGTAGTAAAGAGACATTCTTAGGAAGCAAGGGCTGGTTTATGCGATTCAAATCTCGCACTAAGTGCCACAGTGTGAAAATTAGTGGACAAGCAGCCAGTGCAGATGCAGTGGCAGCTGCAGCGTATCCCGCAGAGTTTCAGGCCATTGAGGAGGAGGGTGATAATCCTCCTGATCTCATTTTTAATGTTGATGAGACAGGCCTGTATTGGAAAAACTGCCTTCACGAACTTACATCGCCCGTGAAGAGAAGTCAGCGTCAGGTTTCAAGGCTGCAAAAGACAGGCTAACACTTTTGCTTGGTGCCAATGTCTCTGGCACTTTAAAATTAAGGCCAATGTTGGTGTACCATTTGGAGGTGCCTTGCGCTTTCAAAGGTTTCAACAAAGCCATGTTGCCAGTCTACTGGAAGTCAAATAGAAAGGCTTGGGTGACACAAGAAATTTTCTTGGATTGGTACGTCAACTATTTTTGCCCAACTGTGCTTCGTTTTTGTCATGAGAATGACTTGCCAACCAAAGCCCTTCTTCTCTTGGGCAATGCCCCTGACCATCCGACAAACCTAGCAGAAGTCAGATCACCTCTGGATGTCAAAGTCGTTTTCCTACCTCCTAACACCACGCCAGTTTTGCAACCAATAGACCAAGGTGTAATGTCGACCTTTAAATACTATTATCTCTGAAACACCTTCAAAGAAATGCTGAGGGTTTTGGAAAGTTCAGACAAAATCGTAAAGGATTATTGGATCTCATTCGACATTTTTAGGGGCATTAATAACATCAACGCAGCCTGGGAGTAAGTATCAGTGAATTGTTTGAATGGAGTGTGGGGCAAACTTCTGCCAGAATTTGTTTCCTTCGCAGAATCCCAACCAGTGGCGAACGTCATACATGACGTAAGAAGACTAGCACAAGAGGTGGGCTTGGACGAAGTGACAGATGAAGATGTAACAGAACTTTTGGAAAGCCATGGGCAGCCTCTTTCCAATGAAGACTTAGAAGAATTGGCCGCACAACTGGGCCAAAAGAAAGAGGAGGAAAGAGAGGAAGAAGAACTTCCTCCTCGTGAAATGAAGACGATCTCCAGCGCATCCTCTCAGACATAGATAAACTCACTGATGAGCTCTGCGAGATTGACCACGACTGGGAGCGGAGTGCTACAGCAAAGAGGAGTGTTATGGCATCCATGAGGCCTTATCATGAAATTTTGATAGAAAGAAAGAAGAAATCACGACAGTCCACACTGCATACTTTCTTTAAATAACTTGACGATCCTCAATCAGGGGCTTCGTCAGAGAACTAATGCTGTTTCATTACGCCATTGCCAGTTGTAAGTGTACAAAATAAAGCTATAAAATTCAATTCATTCGTTAAAACAAACATTCATTCAACTAATCTTCATCGAACGAGAGTTACCTGTACATGTATATATGCTTACAGAAGAGGAAAGGTGAATAGGGTAAATGGATGGGAACAAGTTGTTGGGATAAGGAAGCCCATTGAGCACTCGCCAATAAGACGTCTTCAAGTTGGCAAGCAGCTGGGGGTGTGCAGTGACACATGTAATAACAAAAAAATGGAAGCTTTTGGGGGCGATTCCTTCATCAACACAAGAGAAAGGCAACATATGTCACTTCAACATCCCGACCAGCTGAAGATGTACAAAATATGTTTTTTTTTAATCCCTTTATTATATTTATGTTATTTCAGAACTTAGAATGCAATGCCATTATATTACTCGTCAATGTTTGGGTGCCGGGAACGCATGTCATTGACTTCCCATTGATTTACATTATAAAATCGTTTCAATTTACGCCGATTCCGATTATGCCGGTTCGTTCAGGAACGCATCCCCGGCGTTGAGAGGCTTAATATGACATCACCAAATGTGCTGTTTGTTACTCAAAATATATTTACAAATATCCACTTAGACTTGAGGGACCTCTTGAGTACCGATAAGGAGGAAGTTCACTATGCAGTGTTTCCCACAGCCATTCTATTAAACCTTTTCCTCGATCCTTCCAACTTATCTATCTTAACGCCCAAAGCCTTGTCCCTCACTTCGACGAACTGCGCTAATTACTCCCGCCCAACGATCTACATGCTATTACCATTCCCGAAACGTGGCTGAAACCCGCTATCTCAGCGTTTCTCAACCTTTATTAGACCATGGAGCACACCACGATATCCCCTAATTTAGGAGGAGCACCAGACCAAATCCTTCTATTATATAAAATCAAAACCCTCCCCTCTCCCTATAGGTTGACTTAAAATTAAATGGGAGCAAATGCGATGCAGCATATTTTTAATTCGCATTTTAAAATCACTTAGAGTCCCTCTATGAATGTGGAACCAAACGACGCTTGAAAGAATGGAAATTTATTTTCCGGCCATTGATTTTCGAATTGTTCCGCAAATTCATTATTAAAAAGAAATTTTGGCTAAATTTTAGGCGAAAATTTTTTGTACTCAAGGGTATCTGAATTGTTGCTGTAATGAAGGTACTGTATATATGCATATACTTTTTTACATTTTACAGTACATGAATATTACATTGTCATGAAAACGATCCACAAAATTAAATAAATAAGTTCTTACTTATTTTTACACAGATAATACCTGTAAATAAATTATGGAAAAATGTATTCCTCAGCACAGAAACCTATGGTCTATAAAAGCCAGAGTGGCTTGGTAGCTAGTACCGTAATTAAATTATTACATAAAACAAATAAAACATTAATTATAAAAGCAGAATATAATAGAAAATTATTACAGCTTTGATCTGTTGATTCGTCCAATTGAAGAGCGAAGGTTCTAGCTTTTTTCACTTTCTCTAACAGTTGCTGATGAAGATCTTCATTCATCATTGCGATACGTCTCGCAATCGTATCGATGGAGAGGGGAATTTGTCTATTTTTTGCAGCCTTCTCTCCAAAAATCGTCTTGCATGCATCTACTAAACAAGGCATGATTAAACTTTCTCCTATGGTGAAAGGCTTTTTAGTTTTGGCGATTCGAAGTGAAATTAAGAACGATGCATTAAGCACTGAGTCATTTACTTTGCATATGTTACTAATTAATCCCCACACGCTTTTAAATTCATTTTCTCTTCTCTTAAAATACTCGACTGGCTTATTTTGATACTGCTGGTGTTTTTTATCAAGATTCTTTTTAATTTCGCTGGAAACATGGCGCTATTTGACAAAACCTCAGAACAAATAACACACTGTGGACTACTGCCTTGACATGTGAAACCGTATTTAATGTAATCAGGATCATACTTTCGATCTACTGCCTCTTTCTGATTTTTTCCGATCTGACTGTGAAGGTGAGTCACATTATCTATTACCGGCATTGTCTCTCATGGAAGTAGATGGAATCGTTTCACCAACATTTCTTTCACTCACTCCGGAATTTTTCATAAAAAAGTCCACATGGTCTGTTTACTCATGTTATCCTATGGGTACCAAGCAGACGTAATTTTATTATAATAAATAGAAATATATTAAATTTAAACTTCATTTTATTAACGCAAAAGGCTACTCACGTACTGCCAAAATTCGACAAATTACGTAGAATACACGTTTCACAACCACTCACCAACGCATTTAAATATTACACAATGGTAAACGAAAAAACTGATATACAAACAACTACGATGGAACACAGTTCCGGGCTTGTTTCGTGGATTGCGGGCACAACGTAATTAAACTATAGTCCGTGAGATGTAATTATGTCTCCGAGTCGATTTTGGAAGGCGAGTGGAGGGAGGCAGTGGAAGAGTCCGCAGTCAACAACAGAGACCTGGTATCATCAGATGCAAGTATATAGAATCTATAGCAAATGTTACTCAGAGGGGGAGGAAGGGAATCGGTGAGTAGGAGAGGGGAAGTGGAATGGTGAAAGAGAGGTTGGTTGGCGGGCAATAAAATGTTCTTTTATGTATACAATGTGGAAGGAGAAGGTCCGTGAATTGGGGAGAGGAATAAAGGGAGTGAATATGCTTCTAAGTAAACAAAGTAAGATGGGGAAGGGAGAGTATTAGAGAGTAGGAAAGGGGAGGCAGAAAGTTGGAAGAGTTGGGGAATGGGTAGTATAGTATATATTATATATATATATATATATATATATATATATATATATATATATATATATATATATATATATATATAGTATATATTCGGAAAGAAAAGGCAGAACAAGTAGATTTTATAATCAAAGCAGAGTTTCGATTATCGTAACGTGATAGACAAAAGTCTTTACACTTCGTTCTAATAAACAATTTAATATTATATTTCCAATAATTGGACTTTTCGCTTTAATTTTTTAAAAGGCTTGCGGAGCACCTGCTTCATGTTTGCGGAGCACCGGTTGAGAAACACTGCGCTATCTCGAGCTCTTCTGTTGAAATACCTAGCTATAACTTGTTTCGCAATGATAGGATAGGGAAAGGAGGAGGGGGAGTAGGAATCAACGTCCGTAAAGACCTTGCTTGTAAAGTAATCGCCACCAGCGACGCACAATACTCCCGCAGACCTGAATATCTCTTCCTTGAAGTAGTCGTCAATTAAAAAAAAATATTGTTAGGAATCGTTTATCGTCCTCCAAAAATTGGTTATCTATCTGACATTGACGAGATCATTGCCAACTTAAGACACGATTATGAGCACTTAATCATATCTAGTGACTTTAATGCAAATTTTGCCTCAAGCTCCTCCGATGCCGTCTTTTTTTAAAAACTCTTATACAACGCACAACCTCAGCATACTACCCTTAATACCCACAAATAACACTAAAAATTCTTCCACTTGGATTGATATACATATTAGTTACTGCTAACCCAGATAAAGTTTGCAACACATGGTCAACTACCTGTCCCGGGCATTTCTTCCCATGACTTAATATTTCTAGCCTACTCCCTAAACTCTCCAAAATTTAAGCAGAAATTCATCTCTCAACGAAATTTTAAAAACCTTGACTATGATAGTTTAATTGCCGAAGCTGCGTGTCTTCCGTGGCACACTATTGAATATGCAGACGACATAGACGCAAAAATTGAAGCACTTAAGGTAGAGGCGGGTAAGAGTACGCACTTAGTATCTTTTGGGTCGTAAATTTTTTTCTATTATGGATTTTCAAATACTAATTCTGCAGAAGGAAAGACATATTATCTAAGAACCATTTAGGGTAAAAGGAATAATTAAGAATTTAATAGTCTAAATGCAACGTGCATTTCTTTCAAGCTTTGCAAATGCGTACTCTTAGGCGCCCTATGCGGGTAAGAGTACGCAGAATGTCGGGTAAGAGTACGCATCTATTACATTTTTACTTTTAATTTATTTTTAATACAAGAAGTAGATATACACCAAAAGTAAATGCAATTTTGATATTTCAGGCAGTACATAGTGTTTGGCACAGTTAAAAAATACTTGCCAACATGCAGAAAAACCTATTTTTAACAATAGTCACAAATAAATTCTCCATTTCCTTCATAGGATGTACAAAGTTCATGCCACCAGGTACCGCATTCTCCACATTTGACCCAGTCATCATGGTCAAACGATTCATCACATCCTCGGCAAATTGTCACTTCAGAAGTGGTCGGGTTATCGCTAGATTGCGAGAACTCTAACTGAAGGTTCCGCTTGACGGAAGGTTTTGGTTTCCTTGTCTTTGCATTTTTTTCCCAATCTTTTTTGTCTTTTTTCTGCTCTTTCTCTCGCCCTTTCTAGTTTCTTACGCCGGGCTTCATCCTTTTTAATTTTTTCCTTCAATTGTGCGTTCCTGTAGGGAGATGAAGACAAAATTTCTGATTTCTGCCCCTTCTAATTGTCTTTTTTTGTCTCTGGCATTTTGGCAAAGGGTAAATAGAAGAAATTGGTATTTTATCACTAGAAGAACTACCTTCTTGTTGAGCTACATCCATTTCCGTATCTGCCATTTCTACTGATAGTTCTCCGTTTTCCCCATCTTCCATCTCTACGTGTTCCTCGTGTCTTTCTACGCCTTGTGATTGTTCATCATCGTCACAAATTGGTATTTCAACATGAGTGGGTTCTGAAGCAAAAAAATCTTCATCTGAGAAAATATCGGGGTTAAACGGATAGATACCGGTTTCAGAGAAAGATTTCTCAGCCTTTGCAGCTGTTGCTACTCTTTTAAACGCAGCATTGAATAGACCAGAAACTTCCATCTGAGTAATGGCCATTGTTGGGTGAGAACACATCCATTTATCAACTTCTACTGCGTAGAATTTTTTAAAGGGCCCAAAAACTACTTTGTCTAATGGCTGCGACATGTGACTTGCATGAGGCGATAATGACAAGAGAACAATGTAATTTTTTCTGCAAAACTCTACAGCAGAGAGGGAGCAATGGGACACATGATTGTCAAGAATTTGGACAGGATCACCCTCAGAAGGTTTCACATGTTGAAAAAAATGCTGCAGCCAATCCAATAAAAGATCGGAATTCTTGTAACCAGACTCAGCAATCATACCAAGCGTTCCAGTTGAGGCGTTATTTAAAAGTTCCGGTTTATTCCGTTTGCGAGGAAAAATTAAAGCGGGCGGGATGAAATTCCCTGTTGGGCTAACACAAAGAACCGCTGTAATTATTTGACCTCTCTCTGCTGACTTAATTTTTCGGACTGACTTTTTCCCAATTTTGGCATAAAATTTGGGTGTCTTATCTATAGCAGTGGATACTCCTGTTTCATCCATATTAAACATTCTATAGGGAGGAAACTTGTATTTTTCAAAACAATTCCTTAGATTGTCGAAAAATAGTTTCACTTGAACTTTGTTAAAATGCATGGCCCTGCCTAAGCTGCATTGTTCTGGAGATCGAAGAGAAAGACTTTGGTTTTTACAAAAATTGTACACCCAGTCCTTCCCTGCTTGCTTTAGCTCATTATTAAAATGATTTCTCAATCCATTCGCAGATGCATATTCATAAGCCACTTTCATTAATGTCTTTCTAGTCATGCCATAAAATCTGGCATCCAAGTCTTGGATTTGTTTTGCTAACTCTGCTTCCATTTCCTCACTAAAGACTTTTTTAAATTAACCAAGCGATGCAGGAACAGTGCCCTGAAATCGTCAAAACAACAAATGTACAAAATTGATTTTTGTAGATTTTATAGTAACTTTTCATAGAATGAAATAAGACAAAAACTCACCGACTTCAATCTTTTCCGAAGAGTGGCTTCATTGACTCCTATCGTTTTGGCTGCAGCCCTCTGGCTATACCCATCTTTGATGAGTTTTTGAGCTTCATCGAACTGTTTCTAGGGAAAACACTGTTCTATTGGATTTTCTTTGATATTTTCCCATAATTATGAATATCTGAAAGTGCAATAAAATCCACAACATATCAGACGCGTCGTCCATGAATTGTTAATGCTCGAAGAAGCATAATAATATGGAAAAACTGACTATAATTACGATATTAATTATACATAGTGCAGTTTACGTAGGGCGGGTAAGAGTACCCACACCTCAATTGGGTGCGTACTCTTACCCTCCACTGAGAACGTTTAACATTTCTCAAGCTAGACGACAGCACTTGACTCACTTCACAACCACGGCAGTGATATTTCATGCTCGAATAATAGTACTTTGCATTGATATAGAAGTAATTTCATTAAAGTCCTTCGCAGAAACTGGAGGTCTTAACTTTCAAAGTCATAATATTACAATGAAAGTACCAAAAAGTGTTTCTTACCTGTCAAAATCACAAAAATTCACGGAGGCACAAACCAGCTTTTCCAATCTACGACTTCACTAATGCCTCATGATCCAGGTATGAAGACTCACTCGCAGTGTTGCCAATGGCTGAAAAAAAATGCTGCGTACTCTTACCCGCCTGCGTACTCTTAACCTCCTCTACCTAACACTTTTCTTTTACATTTACTCGATAAATACGCACCCATCAAAACCACACGCGTCTCTAAACCTCTTGCCCCGTGGATAACGGCCGATTTAAAACTATTGATGGCTCGACGCAATTCAATTTTTCGTCTCTTCAAATCAAATAAATGCTCAAATACGTTCAATACCTACATAAATATTAGAAACAAAACCAAGCAACAGATTAGAAATGCCAAAATAAAATTCGCTTATTCTATATCCGGCTCCAATGTAACAACATCCGCCTTATGGAACAATCTGCGACACCTTGGAATTGACAAACCCAAGGATTCTTCCTTACCTTCAAACATATCACTAGATTCTTTTAACGAGAGCTTCTCGACGAATCCAACAACAATCGACATAGAACGAAAACGCAAAGTAATTAGTAGTCTTGCTGTAAAAGCGAACGAGTCATCCGGTTCTCCACAATTCCACTTTAAAGCTGTTTCGCAATTTAACGTACTTTCAGCAATACGCAGAATCAGAACTACAGCCCAGTGTGCTGATGGTATTCCTATCATTATCATAAACAAATTAATACATCTATTACTCCCCGTACTTATTAACATTTTCAACCACTCCTTATTACGGGGAAAATTTCCATCGCAGTGGAAACACGCGTTAGTCCGCCCAATCCCTAAGAAATCTCTCACCGCAAACAATGACTATCGACCGATTAGCTTTCTTCCCACTTTATCAAAAGCCCTGGAGCGACTTGCACATGAACAGGTAGCAGATTTTCTCAACGTTAATCATCTACTTGACTCCCATCAATCTCGCTTTCGGAAGTCACATAGCACCACCACCGCACTAAATCAAATCACCGATGATCTATCTTCATGCCAAATTTCAGCTCTGTAGCATTTCCAGAAGTACCTTAGGTTTTATATGATATATATATCCTATATCATATATATGTAAGAAGCAGCTATTTATGATGATATACATTTATATACATGATTAAGTAAATGAAACAAAATAAACCGAAATAAAACTAGTAATACATAGCTCTGTGGATCTGTGGAACTCTTACTTGTGGGTTAAAATCTTAAATTTCTCCATCCAGGCCACAATCCCATACCTTTGAGATGTGCCGCGATTCAATTTCTTTGCCCACCACCTGAAACTAACATCACATACTAAATTTAAGATGGCATCACAAACACATATGTAGTGCTCTGAACAGCCATCTTTGAGCCAATCATGATTAATATCCCTCTTTATAGCTGCAACAACTCTTTGTTTCACTGACCCTAAATGTGCCACCTCAGACAGTAGCTTCTTGGATATAGTGGCAGCAGACCCAACAAACTGTATAAAGTTTTCACTTGGATACAGTAAGCCAGGTCTGTCGTCACTATACTCCCTAAAAGCAATACCTGCAAGGTGGTCATCACCTCGGGGAACAGTAGTGAGCATAGCTCGACAGTTGCTGCAATTGCTATTACTGAGGATTTTCCTTCCTATATATCCAGTAACATAGGCCAACGAAAAACAATTTTTTTATCAAAAGTTATAGTCATAGTCATAGTGTGCTATATACTCGACGTCGTTTACGAGAAAATGCCCTTTGAAAATCACGATCAGAGATCTTTCTTTTTGCTCATGAAAAAGTTTTAACGTTCTTATCTCGATGATTCTCGGATCACGATTTTCAAAGGGCATTTTCTCGTAAACGACGTCGAGTATATAGCACACTATGACAACAGGTAACTGAGCGTGATACCAGAAATGAGGAACATACGAGCGGGATTCATTGCATTGTAGGATTTACGGTTTCCTTGCGGCCGCTACCGTCTTAGCAGACAATGTAGCCGCTTGCGCGTGATGAGCCATTCACAATGTTTTGAGCGTATATCGTAATTTTTACGTACAATGTGCTTCTTTTCTGATTTCTTTTTGCTCATGAAAAAGTTTTAACGTTCTTATCTCGATGATTCTCGGATCACGATTTTCAAAGGACATTTTCTCGTAAACGACGTCGAGTTGGCACCTAGGTAGAAATAGGAGTCCGTTATTTTGCATATAATTTCATTCTGCAAAGTCGAATTCCGATACGAGTGTAACACCTTGGGGGCTTCCCTTGTGAGACATGTCAGCTGATTACTCCGATCCCGATGACGTAATGCCTGTCCCCTCTCCGTCTACCTTATCTAGCAGTTAAACTCTTCGTTGTGCTGCCTGCCTGTTCGGCGATCACCGTGTAAACCTGAAGCAATTGTGAAAAATATTCTTTCTACTATCTTTATTTTTATTCCTTAATAATGGCTACTAGTAAAAGGAAGAAGCTGACAATTACGGAAAAAGTGAAAATCATTCAAGAAGTGGAAAAGAACCCAAGCATGCCTGCGATAGAAATTGCACGCAAATTTAATCTTGCACCGTCTTCATTGTTTTGTTTAATGAAGAATAAACAATTAATACTTGACGAAGAAGTGAAATGTGGGGGTAAAGCCATCAAAAGAAAAAATAGCAAATCATCACCATATGATGAAATGGAGAAGATATTGATAGAGTGGTTTGAGGGAATGCGCTCCGCCAACCTCCCAATCAATGGTGTACTGTTGAAGGAGAAAGAAAGCAATTAGGGTAGCAACTAGGCTTAGAATAGAAAACTTTAAGGGTTCCAATGGATGGCTGGACAGATTTAAGAAGCGCCATGGACTTGAATATAAAAGTGTTTGTGGCGAAAGTGCTAGTGTTGATGAAGGAGCTGTTGACTACTGGAAGAGTGTAACATTGGTAAGGTATTTAGAAGGCTATAAGCTGAATGATATTTTTAATGCAGATGAAACGCATTTTTTTCAACCTTCTTCCATCACAAACTCTTGCTACTAGAGGAGACAAGTGCCATGGTGGAAAGAGAAGTAAATATAGGATAACTGCACTTTTATGTGCAACTTCAGATGGCAGTGAAAAGTTGACGCCTCTAATAATAGGTAAATTTGCCAAGCCAAGGTGTTTTAAAAATGTACAGGCATTGCCATGTAAATATGCCAGTAATAAAAATGCATGGATGACAACGGATATATTTAAAACATTTTTGAAATCATTAGATGCAAAGATGGGTGGTGCAAATAGAAAAATTCTTCTATTTATTGATAAATGTCCGGCCCACCCTCCAGATACTGATTTTCTTCGCAATATAAAAGTGGTGTTTTTTCCAGCTAATTGTACTAGCCATCTGCAGCCACTTGACTTGGGCATTATTCACTCCATGAAAGCAAAGTACAGGAAGGCTTTGGTGCAGAAAGCAGTATCCTACATTGAGGTGAATAAACATTTGATACTGAGCGTCCTTCAGGGTTTGCATATGGTAACAGCTGCATGGAATTCAGTTACACCTCAAACAATATCAAACTGTTTTCATAAGGCTGCGTTCAATTGCAACAATGCTATGGAAATTGATGTAGATATCGATGTGATTGACCACAAAAATTGGTTGAAAATTGCACCTGACATGGACACAAATTTTGAAGAGTTTGTCCGGTGTGATGATCTTGAGAGTACGTCTGGTCCTCCACAAGACGTGGAAGAAATCTGTGATACCAAAGAGGCAGAGGAAGATGAGGCAGTAGTAGAAGAAGAGGCAGTACAAGAAGAAGAATCAGTTCCCACACTTGGTGAAGCGGTTCAGGCACTTGAAGTAGTGCGAAGATATTTAACTTCTTTTGATGTGAACAGCACTACTATATCAAAAGTAAATTCTTTTGAGCGAGAAGTTCTGAATGTTCAGAGCACCTGCCAGAAGAAGCAAACAAGTTTGCTGGAATATTTTAATAAATAATTTTCTTGTAGCTATGTATGCTTGGTTTTTTAATAATTTTGATATTTTTTGTGAAATTCCAAATATATTTTTATATTTTCTATTTAATGTTGTATGATGAAGCTTTTTAAAGGAGGGATGAAAAATTGTTTCAAGATTTATGTCAATTTTGAAAATACTTTTAAAATTTTGAAATTATTTTTTGTAATCATATGAATGATTCATTACAGAAATTTTCATATTCAATAGCAATAAGGCTTTTTTGTCACTGGAATTTGTTTATAAATGTTTCTTTTAAAAGTATTAATATAAGTATTGTGCATACAAAATTGAAAAATGGATTTTTATTATAGAGACCATTTTCAGTGGCCTTATTCTGGTATTATATAATGGAACTAATACACAAGCAAAAAAGATAAATTTAACTCATTTTAATTGAAAACCTCCATTTAATGAAAACCTCGATTTAGTGAAATAAATTCTAATCCCCCAGCAATTCGTTAAATAGGGGTTTTACTGTACTACCTTTTGAAATGTCAGATTCTGGACATAAAAAATCATGCATGTTGTTAAGCAGAGATCCACATTCCTCATCTTCACAATTTGCACCTTTTAAATCTAGACTTATTGGTCCATGAACTAATGATGTCTTTAAAGCGGCGACAAACTGTGTTACTGTGGGATTTTTGTTTGATCCACAATTGAATCTGATCGACCCAAACAGGTGTTCCAGAGCATCCTGATTGAGTGACCTCAACTGCAGATAATTGAAACCTAAATCTTTTAAAATATCCCAGAGCATGATAACACCCCTTATTGTTTGAATCCAACCCTTATGGGATGGGGGTGAAAATATTTTTCCCTTGTGGCCTATGTCACTAGTCTGTTTGGCTCGTAAATACCTCCACTCCTGTACCTTTTTCAGGCACTCTTTCCAAAAAACCAAATGCAGGCTCTCTCTCTCTCTCCTTTCTTAGGGCACATCTCAAACCTCTACTCCCTTGGGGTGACATAGAAGTCCCATTCACACTGTCAAATAGTGAGTCCACAAATCCACAGAGCTTAGCTGTCCCCAAACCATCGAGTGGGAGTTTGCCTGGAAAAGAAGGAACCAATAGTTAATAGGATGCAATTTTGGAGATGCAGATTCTAACAAATGGGTATGATAAGTATAACTGAACATACCATTGGCTACACAGCCAATAACTCTTGATGCCATTGTATGGCTGAGCATTTGTGCTGCCACGCTGACTCTCATTCCAAGTTGCCCCTTAGGATCCAAGTGGCTAGGTGTTACCTTATGAAGATGCTGGAATAGTAACTGCTCAGAATCTGCCCTATAGGTACCACAAACATGCTCCCAGGAGGCAACACATTCACGAGAATCATTACCAATTTTCACTGGTAGTGATATCTCATTCCTGTAGAGCATGTTCCTGGTGCACTTCAGGAGGTGTGGTGCATCAAGCAAAGTAACCACTTTTTTGTCATTATACACAAAAAAGGGTTACTTTCTGATGCACCCAGCATCTTCAAGGCTTTTACATTGGCTGTGGCCATGTCACACACAGTGCAAACGACTGCCAGCCCAGTTCTTACACAAGCTTCTAACACTTCCTTCAATAAACGGAGGAGGCACTCTGCAGGAATACCACCTCTGGTGAAATAAAAAGCAATAGGTTGCTTTCATTTCTTTCGCAAACCCCGGGCCATGAAGACAAGGGCATGATTTACAAGGGAGTGCTTTACTCCACCCGCACTTCCCAAGTCCACAAAGCCAGAGAACCTGTCAGATTTCGAACAATACTGTATGTGTTCTCTGATAGACATCTCATCAAACATCAGAGAACACACACGATCATTCTCATCCAACCTGCTCACGGTGTTAGCCAAAGAATTTAAGACATGTCAATTCACTCCAGGTTCAAGTGGTATTTTATTCAGGAGAGAGACTAGGGTTCTAGGGGTAGGTAGGGTAAAAATGGTGGATATGACATAGGATTTAGGAGATCTTTGAAGAAGGGAAAGGGCAAAGAGTTTATCATCAAGTGACCATTTAAATCTAATTTCTGGGAAACGTATTTTTTTTTCAACAAACCAAATTTTTTGTTGATTTTACTCATGGTCTTAATAAGGTACTTTTTTTGGGGAGTCAATTTGGAATGTTGGGTGAAGTCTAATTGCATCAGCAAAGTTTTTTTCCTCTTCCTGCCTAATTTTTTCTTCCCTAGCTTTGGATTTGATGATAAATCCGAAGCTGCTGAAAAAAGAATTTTGCAGGTGGAGGAGTTAGTCAAATTTTCATCGCACCAAACATCAGCCAATGGTGCAGCCAATTGGTCTGATGAAGAGGTTGATGGGAAAAGTTGGGTGGAGAAGGAAGGAGTAGGTATATGGGACAGGGAAGTACATGGGGTGAAGATATCAAAGGGAAAGTGAAATTCGGAGAAATACCACTTGAATCTAAACTGAATGACATGCCTTCAAGTTGCTCCCTAGTGCTTGATGTTTCACCATCATTCACTGAAGGGAGCCCTTCTGCTTGCTCAGACAGGCTCAAAGCAGCCGCAGTGTGAACTGACATATCCTGCAAATTTTAAAGAATATAATTTATTTGACTTTTTAACTCTAATATAGGGCTAGCATTAAATATAGAATTTAATGTAACTTACCACAGCAACACCCAACTTCACTTGATGATCCAAGTGCCCTGGAACACAGTTCTCTTTCCGTTGCACCTGTAAGAATGAAAATTAATTTCTAAGAATGTCAGTCATTCAACCTGCTAAACCTAATGAAATTGATGCAGGATGCAATGGGCATGCTTCAAATGCTGCAGTAAATGTAACATAAGGCAAATGCACTTATGGCCCCTTGCAGTTCCTAAACAATTTTTCTATGAAGATCACATTACCAATTGTAAAATGAAACATATCATATCACATTGCTCTACAAAATGTCCACTTTATTTATAATTTATTCTAAATACAGTTGTATTCGCTAACGATCAGGTGTTCTTAGCAATCATAGTTAGGCCAATCAAATAACAAGGAAAACTTTTGATATGGAAATTTTAATTCCTGGATAGAAAAACATATACTTCGAAATACGTTTTTAAACAAAGATAGAAGAATTATCTTAATGTCAAGGAATACAAGCAAATTCATAATGAGAAACAATAAATAAACAAGTTAATAATATCTGTAAATAATTCAAATATTTAAAAATAAAACAATATATGATAATCAAAATGAGACATCGCTATGGTATACTTATTTCATTCTATTACAAGCACAATTCTATTCCTGGACGTCTACGTTGCAGTATAACATCCAAAGAATGAACTATAATCTACAAATAACCACGAGAAGTTTTAAACAGAAATTCCACTTAATCTAAAATTACGGCCTATTTTGTGAAGAACTGACATGTACCATATTCATTCCAAGTACAATGGATGGCACAGCTACGCTAAGCAAGCGAGGCTTAGTACCTAAAAATGAGAAGCAATTACTCTCGAAATGCTTCTCTCACACACAAAAACGAGTTAAGTTTCCCTCCTTCCTTCCCATAAGATTTACCCAATGCAGGTATCTGTTAAGAAAATACAAAAGCATTTTCACAAAATGCATTCACATATATCATAAAAGTTATTTTTTAGAAAAATTATCAAAAATTTTAAGACTTACCTGGCTCTGTTCCTTGGAGAGCAGAACAATTGCACTCCGTTGCATCTCCTTAAACCGCAGTCTGCCACTACACATCTTTCGCGGGAGGAAGGCATATCTGCTATTCTAAACTAGACAAAATCTGACTTACTGTATTTGTCAACCACTAAATGAGCAATGGCAGTTTGGTGGATTTTAAACAACCAAAATGGCTGCTGATACAAAGAACGTGTGGTGCTGTGGTGATGTGGTAGAGAGAGAGAAATAGAGGGAGAAAAAGAGAGAGAGAGCTGACTACGACTGCAGCGCCTATCGCGGACCCCTTAGCATAGTGAACTATGTGTAAAAGCTGGGAATCTATTCTCCCATAAGAGTTTCATACCCCTGATGTTAACCAAGGCATTCTGCAGGGCTCAATTTTAGGTCCTCTATTGTTCTCTTTATTCATAAATGATTGTTCTCAATACTTAACTTACTCCAAGCATCATTTGTACGCCGATGATCTCCAAATCTACTTAGACACAAAACCCAATAACTTATCTTTTTCCATAGCTAACATAAATCATGACTTGGCCCAACTTCAAGAATGGAGCTACGATAATTTTCTCACCATAAACCCCTTGAAATCTCAAGCCATTTTAATCGGTTATCCGAAACTACTGGCATCTATAAACCTTGCAGAATCAGTTCCTCTGTCTTTGAACGGCTCAGTTATACCCTATTGCAAAATCGTAAAAAATCTCGGGATTCTAATTAATGAAACGCTCACCTGGAATAATCATATAATAAAAATCTGCAAGACGGTAAACTCCTCCATACACTCTCTAAGGCCTCTCGTTAACATTCTTCCCTCGTCACTAAAAATACAGCTAGTGACCTCCCTAATTTTTCCTCACTTCGATTATTGTGATGTTGTATACCAGGACTTATCAAAGGAACTCGCCATTAAGCTACAACGTTCTCATAACGCCTGCATCAGATTCATATTAAATCTTAAAAAATCTGACCATGTCTCAGAATACTTCCGTCGACTCTCCTGGCTAAAACTTGATTCCCGAAGAAACCTTCACCTTCTCTCTCTATTGCATCAAATTCTAAATAACAACATCCCTTGTTATCTTTCATCTAATTTTGTCACCATTAATACAGTTCACCATTGCAATACCAGAGGATGTGATAAACCCCACTTCATAGAACAGAAATTTACAACAAATCCTTTACCGTCACTGTTTGTCAACTCTGAAATGGCCTTCCAACGTTAATAAAAAACTCTCTATCTCTAAGCACTTTTAAACGCTTGTATTACAAGCATCTACTCTCACTCCCCATGCATTGAACCACACTCTTTCTTCTCTTTCAGGTTGTCAAAGGATACGATTATTGTGCATAATTTCTTAATTTATTTACTTTATTCTCCTGTATTGTAATTATTCTGTAATCAACCAGGCATATCTTACCCTACAATCCCTATTCCCCTCTCACCCCTCCCTCCCTTATATGGATATAAATGTATGTACATATGTTTGTATTTATGAATGATTTTTTTTGTTTCTCATATTATTGTATTTTTTTTCCTTCCGCTGAACTATTTTAGAAATTTTCATGGTTTTTTAAACCTCTCTTCTCTTCGTAGGTGTTTTCCGCAGTGGAAATTTTTTCTGTGTTAAAACATAACTGATACACAGTTTTTTATGACCCACAAAACTAACATTCTTTGGTAATGCTGTGTTATCTACTAACAAACATATTAACTTGTAATTAATATGTATTTTGTTGAAATCTGTATGTAATTAATTTCTCTTATTTTGTAAATATTGTAATTACTTATATGACGAAAGGGTTAAATGTAAGAAGGGACTACATAGTCTCAATTTCGCCCTAATAAAGTCGTTTGTCTGTCTGTCTATTTCAGTCTGACTTGGATTGACTACGTTCAGTCGCATTTGTTTTCCTGCGGCCCATACATAATCCCTCAATGGTTCTGGTGTGCACTACACTGCCGAGGCGGTTGCACGTAGGATAGTCTTAATCCAAGAGATAGAGCCTGTTTTAAATTTACATTCCTTTCCTCGAATCAGCTTCACTGATTCTTTGTTTTATTTTGATTTTATTTATTTTTTGTTTAATGTTCTCTTCTGCCTTCTTGCATTTTAACTTATGACAAGGGTCACTGCACCCCCCTTTTCTCGCATACCCGATATTTTTATTCACTTTTAATTATTCTTCTTAATCAGCCTCACCAAGGTTTTACTATTTTTTGACCTCGGTTTGTTTTGTGTTTTTTATTTACAAGGGTAACTGCAGTTTTTTTGCATACCCGATTTGTGTGAATGTTGTGTTTGGAGATCCCTGGCATGGAGGAGTCTCCCGTAAACGTTGGTTGGCTGACTTGCTGTCCCTGGCGCTGGCCATAAAAAGCCCCTAAACAGCAGCTGGAGGGTCTGGATGTATGGGCAAGGTTTTTGTTTTCAATTTTTAATCTTTTAATTTTAAAAAATCTTTTTTCCCCCTTTCCTTACTTTAGTGAAGTACGTTAATTTTATTATTTTGTTATGGCATTTGGAGATTTTTTATCTTTTATCATAGTGAATGACGTACTTTGTAGTAGGAGAGAAAAGCGGGCTCTGCCCCCCCTCCCCAACTTTTAGTGCATTATTGCAGCCGCCATCTTGGATTTATGACGTTACAATCGGTCACGTGACCGACCTGTGGCGCCACCGCTCGGAGAAAGTTGGAACTAAGAACAAATGCCGCGGAAGATAAGACGCGTCAAAAACATCGCGATTGTATTGCGGATAACCAAACATTTCAGGGGCAAATTTTGGTGTTTTTTTTCCTAATTAGGACCATTATACCTTTAGAACGGTTCCTTGGGAAGACGTTTTTTCGGGTTATTTTCATCGTAGGACCCACCGTTTTCGATATTTTTGGCAAAATCCGAAATTTTCGAACATTTTTATTAATATCTCCGTTATTTGGAGAGATATTGGAATGGTGTAAATACAAAGTTTGTTCATATTACAATTGCGCTTCCAATAAAAGAAAGAGCTTATTTAAAAAGTTGAAAGATTTTGAGATATTTTAGACAAACTCCTTAATATTTTGTCAAATCGCCAATTATTGGTGACTTTTCAATCAACGTAAAGACACTGCTTTCGAGAAACGTTTTACCGAGACTATAGTGTAGCATTTTCTGGAACTACTATATTGAAATATAGAGGACAAATATTTCAATGTCTATATGTAATTTGTACTATAGCGATGGTTATTGTCATATCAATAAATTAATTTTTGAACTACAGCAGTTTAAAATGCATGAGAAATTCTAATTATTTCAGATACAACGTGATTCATATTTATATCTATAAATCCTTTTCAGATCTACTTTTATTTTTATTCACAACTGAACTTTTGAAGTAAGCAGATCTAAAATATGGAAACTCTCTGCAAAGTGTGCTTCATTTATTTTGACTCGAGATATCGAGTTTCACATGAGATGAGTGACGTACACATGAGACATCTAATTCAAGCAGGAGGACAACATTATGTTATCGAGATCGATTCGGCAGTGAGGAATCGATTGAAAACTTTTTGGGTAAGTGGAAATGGAGTGCATAGAGACATAATATCGTTTTTGGATGACATCAGAGAAATTTTGATTAACAAAGTTAGGGAACAATTGATAAATACGGCACTAAAAATTAATATTATTTTGAAAGCAAAATTCAAGAAGGAAGAAGCATTGGATGAGAGGGTTTTTAAAACCAAAAATGTCAGAGTTCTTCAGTCCGATGACATTAATGAAATTTTGAATACACTTGTTGGGACATTGTATGTTTGCCTTTGTTTTGTTGACGGGTGGCGGCGTCCTGGCGGGCGCCGTGTGGTTGAAGCATGTTGGGACATATTATGTTTGCCTTTGTTTTGTTGACGGGTGGCGGCGTCCTGGCGGGCGCCGTGTGGTTGAATGGTGAAGTGTGACAACGTTGCCTTTGGACGGTGTGAGGCAGTAGAGACCTGAACACGGTGAGGAGAGGACGCGTCTGCCCACTCGGGAGTAGAGACATAAAAACGGTGACGCTGGACGTGCCTGCCCGGCTCGGGTGTTTGTAATAGAACGCAGATTCGGTGATTGTACCGCCCTCGGTAGAATAAAATACGATTTATACAGTTCACTAGTTTTTTAATTGAGCGATCGGAACAACACTCTTTGGAAAAATATTAAAGGAAAAGTCTGAACAGCAGGCAAAAGGATCGGGTTGGACTATGCATGAGATTAAAGGATTGGAATTAAGGATTAAGAAATACAAACCGTTGAGAGGATCTTATTTCATCGAGTTATTACCGAAAATTAAACTTACTAAATCGGTTTTAAACGTACAAAATTTCGACCCTTTTTGTTTTAAATACGCGATTTGGGCAAAAAACATAGAAAAACATCCTCATCGCCCCACAAGATATGATAATGAAGAATTTCGAAATAGTTACGATTGGAGCTGCATCGAGTATCCTGTGGAACTAGATGTAATCCCTAAATTTGAAAAGGTTAATAATATATCGATTAACGTTTTTGGTCTTGATGATAAAAACAACGTGTACCCTCTCAAAGTAGTGGTTGAGGAACTAGATGACCATTGGGACCTTTTGTTTTTAAAGAAAGAATCTAAGAGCCATTATTTCTATATTAGAAATTTTGAACGGTTGGTGGGGAGCCAATTAACGAAATGTAAATGTAAAATGTTCATTTGCAAGAGATGTTTTACTCATTACAGGGATGAGGATAAACTCAAAGAACATAAAATTATATGTAGCGTCAATGCACCCACAAAAATCATCGTATTGCCTAGCGAAGAGGATAGATGGTTGAAATTCAAAAATTTTAACCACATTTTTCGTGTTCCTTATGTCATCTACGCGGATTTCGAGTGCCTCCTTCCAAAATTTGACGGTTGTAGTAGCCCTCCTGATCATTCCTATTCAAAATTATACCAAAAGCATGATCCCATGAGTTTTTCATTTACTGTTGTCAATTCACTTCATCACTTCACTAGGGAAACAGAACCCCTGGGGTACAGGAAGGCCACGCCACGCGCACCCCTCCTAGGCCGAGACTTGCGATGCCCCAAATTCCGCACTCTAGGCCGGAGAGACAGATGGAACCTGCCGGCTCAGAGCCATCACTCACTCCAATACTGACCGCCCTGGTAGGAATGGCAAACGCCTTACAAGAACAACTCACGGCACTAACAGCCCATAATGACCCGTAAGCAAAATAGCTTCAGAGGACCGATCATATGCGTATGGAATGCTAATGGAGGAGTCAAAGCAAAGACTCCAGAACTCCTACAATTTCTAAGGTACCATGCCATCGGAATCGCACTCATTCAGGAATCGCACCTACGCCCGGAGACCAGATGGAGTGTCCCAGGGTATAGAATATTAGGGAACCACCGAGAAGTCCAAAGGGGTAGTCCTGCAGCTGGCGGTACTGCAATCCTCGTAATGAATGACATCTCGGAAAACGAGGCACAAATTGACACCACCTCCATCGGAGCCACGACCATCACGGTTGGAACCACGAAGGGGCGTGTGAGGATCGTATCCCTGTACCTAAGGCCGGCTGGCCGCTTCTCAGAGGAGGATATTACCAAAATATTTGACACTGACGACCCGGTTCTTGCAGCCGGAGATTACAACGCCCTTCATTATTTCTGAAATTCCACCAGGAACAATCCCAATGGAGTGAAGCTACGGAAATGGGCGGATACAAATAATGTAGCAGTGGCTGCACCAGCCCAACCTACGAGGTTCCATCAAACCCTCGACATAGCGGCATACAAGGGAATAAACTCCTCTATTGCACTATATACTGCAGCAGCCTTGAGCAGTGACCACAATCCTGTGCTCATTTACATAAACCAACGCTCCTCCCCCAACTACCGAGACTACGGTATGACCTCAGGGATTGGACAAAATATCGGGCGGCACTAGTTGATGCGCTACCAAACCTCAGCAAACTTGAGACATGCGATGAGGTAGACCAAATGCCTGAGGCACTCAAAACACAAATGGCAAAAGTGCTGCATGCGGCCATCCCACTAGTCCGCGCAAGACAACCGGATCACTTGTCGCTACCAAAGGACATCCTGGCATTCATTGCAAGGAAAAACAAAGCGCGGCGTAAATTCCAAAGGATAGGCAACCCAGAAGACTGGAGGCAAGTCCGCTGGAAGGAGAAACAGTAAAAAGCGGACATAAAAAGATACAGGTCGGAGGCTTGGGAACAGTTCGCTTCCAGTCTCACCCAAAGGGACGGGTCCATATGGCGCACCGTCAAGCACCTCAGAAGGCCAATAACTAGGGAACCCCCTTACGATCCTCCATGACGGAAGCAGCCACTTCGAGCGAGAAGGACGAGATGCTGGTCGAGCATCTAGAGCAAGCATTCACATCACTCCCAGCAGCAGCAGAGGGCAGTCCCGAATTAGACACCACAGAGGAAGACGACGGACTCGAATCTCCGGCGTACACAGAGGAGGATCTCATCAAGGCACTAAAACAACTTAGAAAAACAAGGCACCAGGAGCCGATGGAATACCAAACGAAGCGATAGCACAAATGCCGCAATATGCTGGTAATATAATGCTCGCCATCACAAACGCGGCCATGAAGCTCGGGCACTTCCCAAGCAACTGGAAAGAAGCAAGGATCATATGCCTCCTCAAACCCCAAAAACCACCAACAAACCCCGGTAGCTACAGGCCGATCTCCCTGCTGCCCGGACTTTCGAAACTGCTGGAAAGATTACTACTCCCCCACATCAAGCACCACGCTTATAGCAAGGGCATCATCCCTCCCGAGCAATTTGGGTTCCGGGAAGAACATGCACCACCTACCAACTTGTGAGGGTCATTGATTTCGTGACCGAAGGTTTTAATAGGAAAGCGCAGTCAGTAGCGGCCTTGTTAGACCTTGAAAAAGCCTTTGACAAGGTCTGGCACCGAGGACTTCTGCATAAACTTCAACTACAAGGCTTCCCGGCATGGCTGAGGAAACTCACCAGGACATACCTACAAAACCGAGCAGTTCATGTCAGTTGGAACCACGCAACATCACGATAGAACCAAATCCGAGCAGGCGTACCCCAGGGCTCCGTCCTAGGACCCCTGCTCTTTAACCTATATACGGCGGACCTGCCAACAGAGCACGGGCATAACACCATTGTGGGTATCTTCGCGGACGATGTCGCGGTCATAGCAAGATCTACAAAACCGGAAATGGCAAAGCGATACGCACAAAGAGCCATAGAGCAGCTAATTTAGCGGTGTAGGAAATGGAGGCTGGGCGTAAACTCCGGCAAGACTGAAGCAATCCTCTTTACGAGGAAAACAAAACCTCCTCTAATAAGCCAACTCGAGGTGAACGGCACTGCTGTGCCTTGGATGAATGAAGTCACCTACATGGGTGTGATCCTGGACAGTAGGCTAAATTTCAACACCCGTGTGCTGCGCCAGGTGAAAAAGGCTATTACGGCAAAAATTGCGCTGGCACCAATACTGAGAACGCCGTCAGTAAAGCCTGAAACAAAGGCTAACTTGTACAAGGCTTGCGTAAGACCCATCCTTACCTACGCCTCGCCTGCTTGGTCCGGGAGGGCCACCAACGCCTCCAAACTGGTAGTCCTACAAAACGGCTGCCTTCGCTGGGCACTAAGGCCGCCACTCGGCACGCCAAGCGCCGATATTAGGGAAACACTTAGCTTCCCCACAATCAGGGATAATCTGATTGCCCTAAGCATAATCTTTTTTGAACAGCTTCACTCTGCCTGCAGCAAATTGCAAAACATATCCACCTCTTCCAAACCGTGGGACGTCCACAAGTGCCCACGGGCCGGAACCGACAGAGAAGAGGACCTCCCCGTCCCAAAAAGGAGGAGGAGCTAGATGGGCGACGGAAGGCCCGCACATACCCCGCCGGATCGGATACCCCCCCGGAATCAAAACATACTGAACGAGCGCTGAAAGCCACCCGGCAACACAGGGCTAAGTCCCGCGTAAAACACGGGCACCCATGAACAGCAGCGGCGGCACGGCACTCAGGAGTTTCCTGAAGATGGCGCTAGAGCCAGGCGCCAAAACGTTGGAGGACTACCATCTCACCTGGCTGGAAACCCGAGAGAAATTCACCGCAATGTTTGTCATATCCGGTGTCGAATATACAATAATTGTATTTTGTGTCTTCGTTGTTGATCTGATTCACAATTTCCCTCTGGACACATTTTCCCATAATTTTAATTATTTCTTCATACACTGTTTTAGATAAATAGGTAATATTTGTTTTTTTATTTTGATATTTGGTCAGATTTCCATGCAAAAATGGATCAAATTCAGCAATTAATTCGATTATTCCCATGAAATTTCCATTATTTAGATAACCCCATTTTTCATCACGACCTCTAAGTGCCAAACCTCTTTTGCTTATAAATTTAATGACAGCGACAACTCTTTTCAATACTTCAAAACAATATACTAATATAGTTTGTTAATTAGAGAATATGGAAAACTATTCGGTTGAATTGTAATTGGGAATATTATAAACGTAAAATCGGTGTCATTTACATATTATCTGGACGTCCCATTCCTGTTGTAAATTCGAGGAAAATTTATCATTGTTATTATGGACCAAACACCGGGACCGAAAGAAAAAAGCGTAAATTCAAGGAAAACGTAAAATCGGAGGACGTGAAATCAAAGTTTCACTGTATATATTCTCACGAGAAGCATTTATGAGTGCTCTATAATAATTTCTTCATTATTGTTGCATTAGAAGTTAAACTAAGCTACTAGAAAACAATGAGAGCCTTAGTGGTCCCTTTAGGAACCGCATGGACGATAAAGGCTAGAGAGTAAAATTCTCTTTATGATATACCGGTAATTCCCGGGATATTCAATGGATTTGCCGGGAAACGGGAAAACCATTTTAACCCCGGGATTTAAGGGGAAGCGGGATCCCGGGATGACAAGCACTTGTGCTGAGAGACCGTTGCATTTTACGAAGCAATTCTGAAGCGCTTTCTTTTTGGCATGTATCTTTAAATTGGCCCATTCTTTACGATCTATAAGGGAAATAGACGAACCGGTATCGAGTAGCGCCTGGCGTGGTTGAGAGTTAATGGACACCTGAGGTAATGGTGTTTCGAAAGGATCCGACCAATTAACGAACGAATGACCCGGGAGACTACGCGTATCTCGCCGAAAACAGCGATTATGATTAAGCTGAAATGTAACCTTTGCCGAGATTTGGGACGCTGTGGGTGACGAAACACCTGAGGAATATGGATTTATGCGAAAATATTCTTTCCTACTCATGAGGAGTTTATCGGATCGCGTGAGTAAGTCGTCTAACTCGGCAAGATTATTAGGTCTCCCGACGAAAAGAAAAGTAGACTGTGTCAAGGGATTGACAATATCGAGTACGAGTTCCACGATCTCTAACTCCGAATAATTATGACACAAAACCGCGATCGCTGACTTGAGTGACTGGAGAAACAAGGGGTGATTCATCCGGGCAAAGGAATCGCTTGACTTTCAACGACACGAGGCGTTTAAATTCTCTCTTCGAGAAAAATGTTTCCCAGACTTTCGAAGTAACTTGCTTCCAGGATAGATTCCGCGAGATCGCGTTAAACCAGAAATCCCTTAACGTAACCGGGATTTTAGTAAGGGCGAGAATCAAAAGAAAATTATCGGCGGCAAACTTTAGTTCACGAATATAGAGTAACCAAGAAAAAAAAGGCAATTGTAGGTTCAGCTGCAAGCTCTACGAAAAGGGGTAACTTAGACAGGAGAACATTAACCACTTGAGTGAGATCAGAAGGCGAAGGAGAGGAATCAGAGGCGGATTCACATTCGACCCGTCTTCTGCGCGAGAACGCGTTCTTTCAGCCCTATCAGATGCAAAGGTAGAATATTGCTTCTCGTAAGCATTGTTAGACGTTTCCATCGTGACGATTAAACAGTATGACACCAAAGAACGAAGTAAAATAGACAAGACAAATTTATAATAATGAACTTGAAATTACAAGAGTACGAAATACAATAATACGAAATAACGAACCTGTGTTCGTATCTCCCCGGTGCCTCCAATAATGAGACGCAACTGTCTCATTTACATTAATCTCTCGTAATTCACTAGATACGTAGGATGCAAAAACGATACGATACTTCTTAAGTGACACTGCTGCTGCCAACAGGCAATCAAATATAACACAATGGTAGGGTGACAAGGAAATGCTTACAACTACATATATTGAAGTGAAATTATACAAAGCAGAAATATACAAAAGGTATACTCAACAGAATTGTCCACTTGGAGGGATAACAAAACGATACGAAAAGGCAGTGGTAGGATAATGAAATTCTCCTGGCCAGTTCAGGCTGCTCTCTCACTGATTACCACTGCTTGCTCGTCCTCTCCAGTTCTTTCTCTGTTTCCCCTCTCCCAGGTTCGACACTCATGACTCCCGCGTCGCGTTCCGCAACATTGCCAGCTTGGAAATTCGGTCTGATTTTGTCAAGTAGATATATAGTAGATATGCATTCATCACTGTTTAAGAAAACGTGACGGAATGAATTTGTTCTGCTCTCCAATCAACAGGTAAGTCTTAAAAATATCATATATTTTGGAAAAAAATTCTAACGAACTAGTTCTACGAAGTGTTATGTGAATGCGTTTTGTGAGAATGCTTTTATATTTTCTTAACAGATACCTGCAATGGATAGATCTTCTAGGAAGGAAGGAAAGAAATTTCCCTCGTTTGTTTGTGTGCGAGAAGCATTTTGAGAGGAAATGTTTCTCATTTTTAGGTGTTAAGCCTCGCTTACTTCACCTAGCTGTGTCATCCATTGCCCTGGCCGTGAATATGGTACGTGTAAGTTCACAAAATAAGCCGTAATTTTAGATTGAGTAACTGAAATTTCTGTTTAAAACTTCTAGCGGTTATCAGTAGATTATAGTGAGCTTGGAAGTTAAACTGCAACATAGACGCCAGAGGATAGAATTGTGCTTGTAATAGAATGAAATAAGTGTACCATAGCGATGTCTCATTGTTTTAATTTGAAATATTTTCAATTTACAGAAATTGTTAACTTGATTATTTCTTGTTTCTCATTATGCATTTGTTTATAATCCTAGACTTTAAGACAATTCTTCTTTGTTTCAAAACATATTTAGAAATATGTATATATTTTTCGATCGAGAACTTGAAATTTCTATATCAAAAGTTTTCCTTGTTATATGATGAATACATATCGATCTTAAATGGGCTAACTGTAACTGCTGTGAACACGTAAACGTTAGCAAATACAACTGTGCTTAGAATAAATTATAGATAAAGTGGACATTTTCTAGTGCAATGTGATGTGTTTAATTTTACAAATGGTAATGTGATCTTCATAGAAACATTGTTTATGGGCCGTAAGCGCATTTGCCTTATTTTACATTTATTGCAACATTTGAGGCATGCCCATTGCCTCCTGCATCAATTTCATTAGGTTTAGCAGGTTTAATGATTGACATTCTTAGAAATTCATTTTCGTTCTTTTTACAGGTGCAACAGAAAGAGAATGTGTTCCAGGGCCGAAGAAATCACTTTACAAATAGATTTTTGCTTGATCCACAAATTCATTCTTGACGTGAAAGTTTGACGTTTTTCGTCGTCCACGTGAATTTCCTTTAAATACGTTTCATGCATAAAAGGTATTAACTTTATAAAATTCTGTTACAATAATTCATTTTTATGTCTTTATTGTATGATATTTATGTAAAAATACCTCACTGTTATGTAATTTGATAATGACTTTGTACTCTCGCAATGTGTGATATACGGTAATAAATTTGATTTCTTATATGCAATTCTTTCATTTAAGTCCATTTAATCTGTCCGTGCAATTTATATGCGCTATGATTATCGTATTAAAACGGGAGGGGAAGGGGGCGAGGGACATCCTGTGATGACGTCACGCTAGCATTCGTTAACACGTAGTTCCAAATTTTCCCGTTGACCCATCGATTGTCGCCTTCCATGTAAAACCTGGGAATCGTTTTATAGCATTAAGTTTTTGGTCTTTCCGTAGGGGTACTAGTCTTTGGGAAAGATCGTTCATTCCCGAGGTATGACTCACAAGTCGTGATTCGTCTCCATGATTCGTTCATATGAACGGTCGCCGAGCGCAACTCATCCCTAGATGAATCTTTCATTAAATGCTCGCGGCGAACGAATCTCGTGAATCGCTCTCGTACGGCGTGGATAAGGGGGATCTCCCGCATCGTTCACGTTTCATCTTACCTCAAACTCATCAGAATGATCCCATGAAGGATTGTACTTCTTTTATTTCTTTAGTCCTTCCTCCTTTATTCCAAGGAAGGAACCTTTTTTCCTTCAGCCCACTTTATAATGTTGGTCTGAATCTCTGTCTATCCGCTTCATAACTCAGCTCCCGTAAGTGTTAGAGAGATCAAACTTTGCGTGAAAACTTAATTCACATATTAATTGGAAATGACGAATAAAATTTCCAAAAAAAGACATTTGCCATAGGCGCCGCTTGCAAAAGGCGCCAAACGTTCCCGCAAAAAATGTCAAGTATATTTTCTCATAAATAAGTGTTAATTTAATACTCAAATATTAAAGTTATTTTTAGTAAAAACGCTTTTATTCCTTATGAAAATCGAGCAATAATCATTTTACATAAACATGGTTTTTCCTTAAAATTTTGCCAGAGGCGCTGTATCTCCCAGGTATGCCTCTGAAATTAGGTTTCAACGATAAAAAATGCTAAATATCATGGTAACGAAGTAAAAATGTAAAAGCCTCGTTTGAAAGCTGGCGTTCCGCGAAATTCTGTTCATCTTTGAAAGAGTGCCGCGCTTACAAAAAGGTTTGGAACCACTGCCCTAAACACTATGGTCCCTAGGCCTTCTTAATTTGTATATACGTATGTACAGGTTGATTCATAATTGGGGAAACATATGGAGAAAAATTAAATTAAAAATTACCTGGGTACTGTTGTCCGAATATATATGTGTGTGTATATATATACCAACTCCGTCAGTGGGAGCTTTCGCATATCCATCTCCTAAACTCCTTCACTCCCCCTGGCCTCAACCTTCGATAGCTTTTCACTCCCTTTCTGTCTTCTCCCAACCCCCTACCAATCCCCAACCCCCTCCGTATCCTCCAATCCTCGACCTTTCCGCACTACCCTTCCACCCCCATGCCTCCACCCAGTGTCACCGCCATCAGTTCTCTCTCTGTAGCTGATGAAGGAATAATTCCGAAAGCTTCTACGTTTGTGATGTTTCTGTGTTTTAGTGTTCTTTTACGTGTGTCGCTTCAAAATCCACGGGGCCTCGCCAACCTGAAGTCGTCTGATATATATATATATATGGATGTCAACAAGGTGTTGGGATGAGGAAACCCAGTGAACACTCACCAATCACATCCATATATATATATATATATATATATATATATATATATATATATATATATATATATGTATATATATATTAACTAAAGGAAAAGGTAGTGATGAGAGTGGCAACAAGGTGTTGAGGGAAGCCCAGCGGACACTTACCAAGTTGAGGACCAAGCCGGTGAACATGAAATTTCTTCATATCACGTGACTTCAGGCAACGCAATGGCGGCGTTTGAATTTTGGAAATTGCTGCGATCATTTAAGTCGACGGATTCCCGACGCTATTTAAGGAAATTCAATTAATCTCGGCGATTACAGTTCCTTGCGCTACGTACGTATGATCGTTTTTTAGGGAATTTACATTATCTTCCAAACATCAACATGAATTCTTTTAGACCATGTTACAACCAAATTGCGTTCAGTCTCGACTCGAAGGTCCATAAAAAATGCGCTCATCACATTCAAATATAAGTTATCTTTATCAACGGTAATGTCTTAAACATGGGTTGTTAATGACAAGATAATTATTCTTTCCCAAACTTGAATGAAGGACTCGTTAAAAAATGAGCGAGTTTTTTCAAGAATCTATTTAATTTTAAATAT
This sequence comes from Tanypteryx hageni, assembly GCA_028673005.1. Classification (NCBI taxonomy): domain Eukaryota; kingdom Metazoa; phylum Arthropoda; class Insecta; order Odonata; family Petaluridae; genus Tanypteryx; species Tanypteryx hageni. The sequence goes on from CM054115.1 coordinate 8,506,369, forward strand.
ACTTTACTATATATATACTTTTACAGTAATTGTTTCATATTATTAGAGAATGAAATTAATATTTATGTAACAAACTTCCAGTTGATGTTTTTACAAACTATATATTACATTATTAAGGAATATAGACAAAAACACACGATTCGTTGTGTTCAGATTATAATCATAATGTAATGTAAAAATATGAAGAAAACCCTTACTATATTCTCATTAAATATTCAATGAAGTTTTTAATGACAGGGATTTAGGCATACATTTTGAATTATAGGAAAATGACTTAAGGAAAAGGTGCCAGACAAATATTTCAATTACAGACTTGGAGGGTGGTTCAAGTGAATGACTCAGTACATACTAAATCTTTTGGGTTCACTCTCACCTGTTTCAAAATGGCTGTGCACTCATATCCCCTGCCACATGGCAGGGTAATGTGTAGATACAATAAAAGTTCAATTAAGGTATTAAATAACAGTCCTCGGTTTATTCCTTTAATCACAGAAAATACTTTTGACCATAAACTTTAAACATGATAGTCAAATAAACCAATATCACTCAAACAGCAATAAAAAAATACAGTGAAAACCTTTGACTCAAATAAAAATCCAAAGAAGTTTTACAGAAATATTTAGAACAGGAACGTTTTGATTGATAGCCATTAAATTACAGTAACTACGATTCTAAACATACAATTAACATGAAAAAAATCATATGTGGCCACCACATAACTTTCTCCATATATGTAATATTTCTAAAAATTCCAAATAGGTTACATAATAATAAATATTTTAAGAAACTGGAGAAAATTTTGGACTTTAAAAACAACAGAAATAAACTCAAACCATAGCCTTCTGATATTGGATATAGCCAAAAAGCTCCAAAAATTATGAAAAGAAAAAGGAGCATTACTAAGATGTAACTAAGCATCAATTGTTAACAACAGTCGCCAGCAGGTGGCATGGTGGTGGAAACTAAAAATATATCTCTTAAACAATGCATTATATGGAAAAATGTTTCAAACAAAGGTTGTAGAAAATTAAATTTCCTACAACTGTAACTATTACACACACACAGACATCATCGATAAAATGGTCAAAACATGTTCAGGGGACGTCAAAACGTGTATTTCCGTTGAAATCTCAGTCCATTTTTTCATGAATACAATACTTTCCCCTATACTACGTATATGAAGAAAGTAAAAAGAGAAAACCAATGGTTACAAATAATCTAAGTACAGAAAAAACATGTATATTCACCCATTCATTTACAAAAAATCTATTAAATCAGATTAAATGCACAGAAAATTTGAAAAATTCAATCCTTTGAAATGTGTTACCTTTGTTTATATCAACCGTTGAAGGTGTGATGTGGTGGAATAACTCCATATTGATTATAAAATAAAAATCTTGTAAATTTCCACTATTTTATTAGGACACGACCTAGGTTTTGACGCTTAGCGTCATCATCAGGTGATACAGAGAAAACCAAAAGGGTATATGTAGGAGAGAAAGATGGAGTGGGAGGTAGAAGAGTGGGGGAGGGAGGGAAGACATTGTATGGGCATGACTGCTAGGTGATTGGTTGGTAACTCGGTGGAGGGGAAATGACGGTTACAGTTTTACGAAGGGAATGGAGAGGAGGGGTGAGTGGGTTGGGAATAATTGCTCATTAAGAAGTAACACTTTGTTGCCAATATGTTGCAATATCTCTAGCTGCTCCAAGGCCTCCAGGCAAGGTCCTTTGTGTTCGAAATGGAGGAAATCGGAGCTGAAATGACAGGCATGTGAAGTCTCGAAGAGGTGCTTGGCCAAAAGTGAAGAAGCATCTCTCGTCCGTAGACACCTCATATGTTCCTTAATCCTTGTGTGGAAACTCCTCCTGGTTTGCCCGATGTACATCGCCTCACAACTGTTGCACTTAACCCTATATACCCCACTTTTCCAAGAAGAATCAATTTGGGTTGGGAATAATTGCTCATTAAGAAGTAACACTTTGTTGCCAATATGTTGCAATATCTCTAGCTGCTCCAAGGCCTCCAGGCAAGGTCCTTTGTGTTCGAAATGGAGGAAATCGGAGCTGAAATGACAGGCATGTGAAGTCTCGAAGAGGTGCTTGGCCAATAGTGAAGAAGCATCTCTCGTCCGTAGACACCTCATATGTTCCTTAATCCTTGTGTGGAAACTCCTCCTGGTTTGCCCGATGTACATCGCCTCACAACTGTTGCACTTAACCCTATATACCCCACTTTTCCAAGAAGAATCAATTTGATCCTTACATTTATACAAGAGTTTGGCTAGTGTTAGGGGGGTATAAAAGGAGGTACGTTATTTATCGTTGGGTAAAAAATTTGCTAGTCTATAAGAGATTTTGCCTACGAAGGGTAATTTGCACCATTTAGGGGCTATTGATTTAATAAGAGAGAGAGAAGCAATGTTGGATGTGGCTAATTTGCGAAATTTTTTGTCAAGCAGTTTATCATTTAACTGGTTGGTATATCCATTCTTGTTGGCTATATATTTGATGATATCCAATTCTTTTTTAAAATTAGAGCTGGATAGGGGAATGTTCACTAAATGGTGGAGCATGGCATGAAAAGCTGCAAGTTTGTGGGATAATGGGTGGGAGGAATCAGCAGGAATTTCTTGATCGGTATAGGTTGGTTTTCTGTAGATTTCAAAATGATGCTTATTATTATGAATTGTGATGCTTAGGTCTAAAAAGTTTAATTTTCAGTTCGTTTCTTGTTCTATGGTGAATTTAATATTTTTGTGAATTGAGTTTCAAAATATAAGAAAGGAATCTAATTGTCGATGGCTCCTGGTCCAACAGCATAGAACATCGTCGACGTATCTGAACCAATAAAAGATATTTTTTTATAGTGGTTATTGGAATTAAATAATATTGATTCTAAATCATCCATAAAAATGTCTGCCAGTACGAGAGATAAAGGAGAGCCCATTGCTAAACCTTCTTTTTGTTGATAAAATTTTCCTTCAAATAAATAATAACTTTGGGAAATGCAAAGCTCCAATAAAGAAATAATTTCGTTCATTATTACGGGATTGGTTCCTGATTTCAATAATAATCCTTGGGTCAAAGCTAAAGTTTCTCTTGTTGGGATACAAGTAAACAAATTGGTTACATCAAATGACAATAATTTAGCGTTCGGTGGGAGTGTTAAATTACTCAGGTGCTTGGCTAATTTGTTGGAATTCTCGATTTCGTGTTTAGGGGCAAACTTGGAGTACTGACGGAGAAACGAATTTAATTTAAATGCTAATTTATGAACTGGGGCTGACACATTGGAAACTACAGGTCAAATTGGCATATTAGGTTTATGGAGTTTAGGTAGCCCATAAAATCTAGGTGGGAGAGGATTCATAGGGAGAAGGCGAATTTTTCTCTATCGCTGAATAAAGCTGAACATGTGGCTATGGCGATTTTGGCTTGTTTATGATAGGTGGGAGTAGGGTCTTTCCGTAGAAGATCGAAGTGATTGTTGGTAATGAAATCGATGCATTTACTAATGTAGTCATTTTTATCCATTAACACAATACTGTTACCTTTATCTGCTTTGGTAATGATAAGTTCATCTTTGACGAGAGTATTGGTGATATTATGGATTGCAGAGCGATATCGAAGTCGTGTATTTTTGTGGGATGTGGATTAAACATCACGGGAATAATGAGAAGCTATGGATTCTGCGAACTTTTGCTTAAAGGAATTGGGTTCTTTACGTAGGGTGACTTCACAATCTACTGCTAAATTTTTAACCCATTTGGTGGAGTAAGGCAAAGCGGGAGCAAATTTGAGTCCTTTTTGGAGGATATCGAGTTCCGGTTGGGGGAAATTGTAATGTGATAAGTCAACAACTCTAGAGAAAAACACATGTCTACACTTTGAATTTGAGGGGGTGCACATTTCACTGGTTTTTTGTTAAGAATCAAAAGTTTTTGGTTAAGGCTGTTAAGTTTCCGGTGCGCAATGTCACTAACCCGGCTTAATCGTTAGAGCAGTAAAGTTGATTAGATCACCTCTTCCATTATTCGTTGAAACGGTGGGAATTCTTGTGTATACCGACTTTTCTATGCATTTGTCGCAGTGAACCCTGATTTTTTCACAATGCATTTTCAAGTGTCCAAAGTGATCCGTTGTTGTTGGCATTATTGCAGTGCTATTACTATTGCTTCATTTTAGAGGACGAAATACTATCAAACAGGTTATCGAATAATTTAGGTTTTTCTTAAATTTATAACATTGAGATGTCCAATAATATCAACTAATGCACTGGGTCTTTCAAAAACGTAAATTGTTCTGTTGAGTATTTATCATTAAGCCCTTTACTTCTGAAATAGAGGATAATTAATAAAGTATTTTTTCTTATTCAATTATAGTAATAGAATAAAATTATAACCAATATTTTGTTATGCTTCAAATTAATCTACACCCTCGTATAAAAAAGTAAAACGAAAAATTCTGATTAGCGGGGGAGGGGGGTGGGGGGGAGAAGATACATGCTAGGATTCGACGCCCCTTCCCTTGTGAACTTTAAATTTTTGAAAATCTGGTCACCTTAGCCTAGTCTCAATCTTGCCCAGAGAAAGAGGGACATCAATCTTGCAGATATTATCTCATTATACTATTCATCCTTTCTTTCAGAAAGTTGTTGAGGAGCACGTGGGACGTTAGTTTCGCTCCCACCAGCTAACTCCTTCGGATCTACGAGCGACCACAGTATCATTAGAGCAGTAATAGCTGTATTGTTAAGTAGGATTAGCATTGCTTTTATATAGTTTCATAACTTTAACCTTATCTGTATTATTAGTTATTTCGTTTTGTAACTTTTTGTGAGTTTATTTTACGCTATCGTAATAGTTAACAGTAGGTATTATCGTAGTTTTCTAGCACTTCTTTTATTCTTACTTTTATAAATACAGTCCTAATCCGTAGTTATTGTTCCCTCGCTTATTTTATTTAAGGTCATGCACGCAAGGTTGTCAGCTGCATAGTATTTAGAATTTGCGTTGTTTGAGTATTAACCTGTCTCGTGTTTGAACTTACTTTGCTTGGGTTGTGACTCGCCTTTTAATTTATACCTGCGACTGACTCTTGTTCCTTCCACGGGACACCAGACGAATTTACCCGTATATCTTACAGTTTGTTAATACGTTAATACGAAGAGGGGTCTGTTATTGATAGGAAGCTCGAATGTCCGGCCTTTGATGGCACCTTTGATGTTACGGGCCCGCCGGGAGGGTATTCAGAAGAGGGTGTTCTCCAAGTGTATACCTGGAGGCACGATACCCCAGGTGACGAGGGAGTTAAAGGCATCGATCTTGACCACGGGTTGCTCTTCGTTGAATGTCGTTGCACATGTGGGTACCAACGACGCCTCTAGACGCGGGTCAGAGGAAATTATCAGCTCTTTCGAGAACTTGATATCCGAGGTGTCCCGTGTCCAGGAGGATTCGGGGGCGGATCTACATCTTAGCATTTCCAGCATTGTCCCACGCATGGATTGTGGTACTATGGTCTGGTGCCAGGTAGTGGGATTGAACGGTAGACTGCGGGACCTATGTAAGTCCCAAGGAGTCGAATATGTTGACCTGATGCCGGCCCTTGACTCATGTCGGGTATCCCTCAATGCCTCGGGTGTCCACTACACCCCGAGGCTGCAAAGAAGGTAGCGGGTTTGTTATTTGAGCGTGCTAAGAGTATTTTCAGTTAAAGAATACTGTAAGGTAGCATCAAGTTTGTTAAGAATTTAAACTGCATGGCATGAGACATAACTGCATGTTCCCTCTCAAATCCTAACTGCTGCCTCAGCATGGCAAGAGGGTGTATCTTTGCCCTCAGATTAACTAACATAGGTAGTTTATCATTTTAAAAAATAAAGTAAATTTTATATAATTTCCTTTTTGCCCTCAGATTAACTAATTAACAAAATAATGATGAATTTTCATGTGTAAGTTCTAGTATGAAGTATTTCTGTGATACTCTTGAGAGTTAATGACAATGTTGTGAGGCAGCATAAAGTTTGATAATAATTTGAATCGCATGGCATGAAACATAACTGCATGTTCCCTCTCAAATCCTAACTGCTGCCTCAGCATGGCGAGAGGGTGTACTTAAAGAATTTATATATTTGACCTGTATTACATGAAATGTTATGCATTCATTTAAACTAAATAATTGCACAGCTTTGAAATGTTAGTATTTTATTAGTCAACTTCATTTTACTTAATCGATCAGCCTTCCTTCATCGCTTGTTCATCAGAGAATGTAATTTTTTTTTTACATTTTCCATAATACAGTAAAACCTCTACCTTACGAACCCCTTTATAGCGAAGACCTCCGAATAACGAACAATTGACGGGGTCCCGCCAAACTTGTATACAAAATACCTAATTATAACCTCTTTACTACGAACTTCCGTACTACGAAAACTTCCGAACAACGAAGGAAAAAACTGGTCCCATCCGTTTTTATTTACCTCTTTAGAACGAAGTTTTGCTCGCTAAACATTTTTTTCAGTTACATAAGTACGGAAAACTATTGAAAACAGTCGCCAACGCGCCAATTAGCGTTAAGCATACAACAAGCCAACCATAGCACGTTTTCTAGCATGATGACGTATTTCCTGTGTTTCCGGCATTCTCGCGCCATTGACCGGTGTGTCCTAGGTGAGAGAAGGTGTAAAAGTGCGACAAGTTATCGAGTGAGAAGAAATGCGTTAAATATCAATTCCTTTTGATATTTAGTGCTTAACGGTGGTTCACAACGCTAACTTTTAGCTTTTTGCTTGCTGCTCTTCATTTTCTGCTCTTAAAGGTAAGTTTGCAGTTTTTGAGCCATGTGGCCTTGCACCATACTTGCATGAAAATTGATCACGTAAATATTGCATTGAAAACTTGTATTGTTACAATCCCCAACAATCTTGTGTTGGATTAATGTGCAAAAATCTCAACGCCCGAGTACATTTACAGGAAATTAATTCATTGGCTTTAATGCAATATATTCTTGGTTTAAGGAAACGCGTGTGCATGGTATATAATTCCTTCAACTTAAATTCAGCTCTTATGTTTTTTCTAAGAAGTAATATCGATTTTTAATTTGTAAAGGCCATTTATTCTGCTCTTGGGGCTAAACGGCGGCAGTTTTCTGTCGAGGAGAAGTTGAAAATATTGAAAGCTGTGGACCAGGGAATTAAGAAGTTGGAGGCGGCCCGACTATTTGATATTCCGCCATCTACGCTTTCAACCATCATCGGGCAACGTGCTGACATCCTTAAATGCAGCACAATTGGGTCCAGATAGGAATCGTGCCCGGACCTGCATTAATGAAGATCTCGATCGGGCGGTTTTCAACTGGCTCTCCCAGGCACGGGCCAAATTGATTCCCGTATCGGGGCCTATCTTGCAGGAGCAGGCGAGAGAAGAGGCGCTAAGATTAGGGATGGACGATTTCCGGTCATCCAACGGATGGCTGGATAAGTTCAAGAAGAGGAGGAACTTGGCTACACTTAAGATCACGGGAGAGGAGGCAAGTGTGAGTCCGGCTGTTGAGCAGAGTTGGAGAGAGAAGTTGCTGGCGTTGATCGGAGAGAGCTACAGCCCCAAAGACATTTTTAATGCGGACGAGGCAGGATTTTTTTATAATCTTCTTCCTGACCGCACTCTTAGCGTGAAGGGAGAGGCGTGTCATGGGGGGAAGATGTGCAAGGAGCGCTTCACGGTGCTTTTCTGCACCAACAGTGACGGGTCAGAAAAGTTACCTCCCCTTGTAATAGGGAAACTTGCAAAGCCGCGATGCTTTAAAGATGTGAGGCGATTGCCATGCACTTATGGCAACAGCAAAAATGCATGAATGACGGCATCGATATTCAGGAATTGGCTGGTAGGTGTGGATGCACGCATGGGAGGGCAGAACCGAAAAATTATGCAATTTCTCGATCGCTGCTCAGCGCATAATTTGGAGGGGATTCATTTAAGAAACATTAGGGTTGTTTTCTTCCCTCCAAATTGCACCAGTAGCCTCTTGACCAGGGGGTCATTTCGCAGGTTAAGCGATGTATCGGCAGACTCTGGTGCAGTATTTGCTGCGCAGGATGGCGGGAAATGCAACCCTCCTTAAATCGAACCTCTTGCAGGCAATGCAACGGCTTTGCATTTCATGGGAAGCCGTCTCACCGACAAACGTAAAAAACTGCTATGCAAGGGCTGGATTTTTTTGTGATTCCATTGCAAGTGAGGAGTGTGTGGAACCTGAGGGAGAAGGGTGGGCGGAATTAAGGGCAGGTTTAAATTTAAACTCGGCGTCTTTTCAAGATTTTGCCCATGTAGACGACAATTTGTTGACCTGCTCTGTGGAAAGTGAGGATCCCGAAGGGGTAGAAGTGTCCAATATGGAGGAAGACGGAGAATTGGAGTTGGTGCGGCCGAAGTCGAGCGACGTATGTGCAGCACTGGATGTAGTGGAAAGATATTTACTCTCATCCGAGAGTTGTAGTGCTGCAGTTATGGACGCTTTCAGGGAAGTGGAGACGGCCGTTTCCCGAGAATTTACGAAGAATTTAAAACAGAAAAAAATAGACTCGTTTTTTAAAAAATGTTGATTTATTAATAAATCTTTTAAAAAAGTGTTGTATTTGAAATCATTCCCGATTAAATTAATCCCCTAATCCTTTTAGAGAGAATTTCAACAAAAGATTTCAGCAATGAGGTATGTATCATGGTGAGGTGGTTCCTATGCACTTTTTTGTGATAGATAATTTATTCGTCAGAGACGGAGCTGGAGTGTTGTTAAGAATGTTAGTGAAAAATATTGGAGTCTTGATTTGGAGTGCTAACGACAGTTAGTGCTTTCTTATGGGGAAAATGCTGCTTTCTTTCATTTCGTTTTGAAATATTTGCAACCCGCTCCGTGGTGGTCAAATAGTAGTTTGTTAATTGGCATTAAGAAGTGGCGTTGCTGTCAATATTTTTTATAAACTTAGCGACTCAACAGATGCTTTAGGATAGGCTCAGCGAGTATCACGCATTGCAACCTCGAAAAAAGTCGCATAATAAAAAATTGCAGAGGATGTTTTCGTGCAGAACCTGCCAATCAATGCTAGAAAAAATAACATTGCATTTCCGAGTTATTTGGTGCTTGCCACTGTCAAACATTGCAAAATGAGATGAATGAAAGTGGCCCTTCTTCCCATAAGAAAGCATTGCGTCGTCGGAGCTTTGAATCAATATGGCCGATTATTAGACATTGTGGGCGCGTTTTGAATATCGTCCACTTATGTGATACTTTTTCCTGAAGAGATGTAATGGGCATAATTTAGTAGAGTTACTCCGTTTCTGAGCATATGCCTTCATTTGGATAGCCCCGTTGCTCCCGTATAATCTAACAGGCATTGTGCCCCTGAAGTTATGCAACGCCCAATAATCTCCGATCAACGAATTTCCGAATAACGAATAGACGAAAAATTGGGTCCCTTGATATTCGTTAATGAGAGGTTTTACTGTATATGTATTTATAGGGTTCACAAAGTTTTGGACTGATATTTTTGTTGGAGAAAAGCAAGTCGAAGATTATTCTAAACCGGAGATTGTCATTGTAGTAATCTCCTTGGTATTGTCACATTTCTTCATAGTTGCCTTATATTGTTTGTAATTTTTTAAATAATTCCCAGGTCATATTACGAGCATTTCGAGGAAAAGGAATGTCCATCATCGATGTAGCTCAACTAGGGGAAGTTTCAGCTGCTCTTCCTCCAACCTGCATCATTGCAGAAAGTCTGAAAAAAATCAATCTTCTTCAGAGTTCCATGACTTCTTCCTGATGAGCATTCCATTATTGCGAATGATTGTCTCAGCATCATGGTGTACTTGTTTTTTCTAGTATCATTATCCTTTAATCATTAACCATTATTAAAGCATGAAGTGTTCCTCAATGTTAATTGCTACCACTAGATACATGTCACAATTTTTTAACAAATAAAATTTCTATAGCAGCTTCATATTTTTCATTAGATAAGTGATATGGATTCCTAAAAATGTAAGCTGCCTTAAGATTTCTAAGTTATAATGAGAGAAAGAGGACATATGCATCCTACCATCTCAATGAGATGATGAAAATATTCTTATTTTTTTGGGTGATTATTTCATATCTATTCTTAACTACTTCAGCATAAAAACTGCTTTGGCAATTTAAGGGTAGTCGCACTTGGTGCATACCAGGGGCTCTGAAAAAATGTTTTTCGTGTAAAATATCAGAAACTTTAAATTGTCAATTTAAAATTAATGAAGAAAAATTCACTTTTTGTACTGGGATACTTTGTTTTCACTGGATGGGGCTTCTGTTGGTTTGCTACTCATTGCCTTGCTTATTGTACATGTGCACAATATGGACAACAGTTTGGTAAGAACATGCAAGTTTGTTATTCTGTTTCTCCAGTATTGTGCAACTTCATTCTTGTATCTTAAGCACGTACCTATTATCATTTAAACCTATTTTGATTTATATGATTGCTATGTTAGACTGTTTAATTGCTTGGATTTACCTGAAAATGATGGTTGAAGTAGTAAAGATCCCCATCTAATAATCAGGGCCAGCCTTATAGGGTGTGCAGTGTATGAACTATATCCGAGCCTCCAGCTGGTGCCATGAAGTTAGTATATTTTATAAAATAATTTTTAGTTAAAAATAGTTAATTAAAAGGCAACAATCTTTATATTGCAAAATTCATTGCTTGCTGTTATTATGTAATTTCATGAAAATAAACCCAATAGTTTTGGAAAGGAAATGTGGATGGATATGATCTGGCTTAAAAAGCAACCATCTCCTACTTTTTGCAAAGAACATCTAAAAATGGAATAAATTTGTTACTTTTATTTAATCATAATAACATATACCCATTTACAAAGATATATGAAACATATAATAGCACAAATAAAATAAATAAAGTAAAATGTTATATTAAATCAAATATATATATTCATTGAAGTTGTAGTTACAAAACAGTAATAAACTTATTGCATTTTATATAAAATATGACCACCAAAGCACACAAATATTACCTAAATTCATGAATTGCCTTGATTTGTTTAACAGTAGTTTCAAAAATGTCTATAGAACTATAAGATAAAAATAGATTACCTAAACGTTGAAAACGGTTTATTGGTGAGTGGTATATATAATTTGTAGTACAAGCATTGTTAAAAAATGTATCTGTGGATCTAGTATTATAAGATGGTATGCGAAACTGAATTAATGATAATAGGTTGGGGCAATCATAACTGGAATTTACTATTTTTAGTAATGTTACAACATCCAAGATTTTGCAACGAAAGTGTAGTGTTTTTAAGTTGAGGCTACATAGAAGATGTTGATACCATATGTCTGATGTACAATTCCCGAGTTTGAAGTTAACCAGCCTTAAAAATTTATGCTGAACTTTCTCTATTGAGTAAGAATGGCTTTGGTAATATGGTGATCACACAGGTGAAGCATATTCTAAATGGGGTCTTACCAGGGAGCAATACAGTAACTTTAAAGATGTGACATTTTGGAACATACTAGTATTCCTGGAGATGAATCCAAGCATTTGTAACCCCTTCTTTACAACAGCATTAATATGGCTAGAAAAGGTAAGGGAAGAATCGAAAATCACACCCAAATCCCTAATTTTGTTAGCTCTTTTAAGTGGTCTCATTTATAAAATAACATTCCAAAACAGGATATTTGCAGTTATGAAAGGTGATGACGTTACATTTTGAAATATTCAACTGCATTTTGTTGGTGGTACACCATCTAAACAAGTTGTTCACAGCCAATTGTAAAATATCGCAATCGCTAGAGGAATGTACCGTTTTATAAATTTTTAAATCATCTGCAAAGAGAAGTATATGTACGTTTTGCACATAATTGACTATATCATTAACAAAAATGTTAAATAATAATGGTCCCAAATGGGAGCCCTGGGGGACTCCTGATGTCACATCAAATGTATATGAAAAGAAGGATTTAACTTTAACATACTGCTGTCTACCAACTAAATAACTACGTAGCCAAGACAACATAGTACCTCTGATGCCTACAGATTCTAATTTATTAATCAGTAAACCATGGTCTACTGTATCAAAAGCCTTACTAAAGTCTGTATAAACAGCGTCAACTTGCAAATTATTGCTTATGGCACTATAAATATTTTCTTCATAAACTAATAAATTGGTGACAGTAGAACGATTTGCCATAAACCCATGTTGTTGATCAATGATAATATTTTTTAAAAGTGGAGTTAGCATATCAAGAACTAAGCTTTTGAACAATTTAGAGACACATGATTGAATAGACACAGGTCGATAATTAGTAATATCAGATTTCTTGCCTTTTTTATAAATTGGAACAACGTGACTTATTTTCCATTGGCTTGGAAATTCACCCGAGGAAAGTGACATATTAAAATGTATGAGTAGTGAAAAAATTAATACACTGGAGCATTCTTTAATCAAAAGTGGAGGAATGTTGTCAGGACCTGGACCTTTTTTAATATCAACAGATTTTAACTTTTTCAAAATGTCATCAGATGTCACCTTGCATATACGTATATGTGTAGTATTGTCCTCTTTAAAGTTCAAATCATTATTCATATCTGAGTTTGAGCTGTAAACACAACTAAAGTACTTGGCAAAAAGATTTGCTATAGCTTGTTCATCTTGAGCTACCTCAGATTCTATATACATGTGATTAGGAAGTACGTTGTCTTTCCTCAAAGAATTAACATGATTCCAAAAAGGTTTGATGTTGGAATGCAGTAGGGACTCAATATTATCAATATGGTCCTGATAACAATGCTTAGACAGATCTTTACATCTGGCTCATAGCAAGGAAAAAGTCTTATAATCAGAAACGGAATTAGACAATTTGAACTTCCTATGGGCTTGTTTCTTCTCATATATTAATGACCGCAGTTCAGAATTGAACCAGTTTGGAAAGGACTTATTTTTAAATTTAAATTTAGGAACATATCTTTCAATTGCACAACCCAATATATCATAAAAGTAATTCACAGCGCTATTTATGTCCAGTTTAATTAGCACATTCCAGTCGATAAGAGATAGATAGTAGGACATACCACTATAGTCTCCTTTGGGAAAATCATATGATATTGAGTCATATTTGATGAAGTCAGAGTTGGTTTCGAACATAAGATCACAGTCGAGGGGTGGATGATGAGGATCAGCTACAATGAGAGACTCGCAGGCCTCGCTGACTGAAACTTGCTGAATGTTGGTGAGCACAAGATCCAGGCATTTGCCATGTATGTTGAGCACATTGTTACACTGAGATAAATTTAGGTAACTGACAGTGTTCGCCAATGGTCTACTGTGGTCATTCACTGTGTTGAGCTCTATCTCAGTGTTGTACCAAGAAAGACAAGATAAATTATAGTCGCCACAAATAATAAAGTAAGCACCAGGATATAGCAGATAGATTCGTTCAAGTTCTAAACAATGATCTTCATAAACCTTGGGAGAACTACCAGGGGGAATATACACACAAACCAAAATTACAAATAATTTAGAGCACTTTACAGCTACAACGATGTGTTCAATATTAGTGTGCTCAACTTCAATTTCAAAGGAGTTAAATTTATTATTCACTGCAATCAATACCCCTCCACCCAGTTGTTTATCACTAGTAGCAATAGATCTGTCAGTCCTATAAACATTATATGTAGGAGTTAGTCCAAGTTCATTAGTGCCAATTGCATCACACAGCCAAGTTTCAGTAATAAAATAACAATCCAAAGTATGAGAAATAGCTAATCTTAAATGATTAAGTTTAGTTCGTAAACCACGTACATTCTGGTAATAAATTCTAAGCTTACTGTTCAAGGGGGACAATTTTTTGTTAAATGAATTAGTTACACCAATAATATCACTATTTGTGGTAGGAACTGGCCTACCTACTTTGTCACTAAAAAACAACTTCCACTACTACTTTTAGGAAAATAAAATTTGTTCACCGCCGTATTACACTCACTCTGTACATTTTATAAATGAAAAAAACTATGCGAGTATATTTTGATGCTAATTTTCTTAAAACAACCACCCAAAAATTACTTTTCTTATACTTATGCAATCCATCATTTTATGTACTCTTACTTTTCATTAAAACTTGTAGTGAATAATGCATTAATGAATTTTACTGAAAATTAATATTAATCTTGGGGCTCCAATCAGGAAACGGCATCCTACTTATTGAGGGCCTGCACTGATAATGATTGACAATTTTTCTTAAGATAAGTTCAAGAGAAGGCATTCATAACTTTTATTAACCTTCATGTGGTTATTATACCTACTATATGTTGTTTGAATTTGATTTATATTTCATTTTTGTAATTAGTAATTCACATTGTTTCAAGAATTGTTTTTCTCTACTTTAAATATAATTACAGACACTGAAATGTATTTTTCATTGAGAAAATTTATATATATATATATATATATATATATATATATATATATATATATATATATGTGTGTGTGTATGTGTGTGTGTGTGTGTGTATAAATAAATAGTAAAGGTGAATCCAATACTGAAATGAGTAAATAAAGAGGAATGATTATTAGGAGGCTATTCAGTTTTTCCAATATGGCATCATGTGTAGTCTCGTATTGCTGTAGCTCCTGTAGTAATGACTTTAAACATTATGATAAGTTTACTCTGTGGTTTTTGTACCCGACCTTTTCACATTGAATGTATAGGAATTAACGAGACAACATTTAAAGTTCTAAATGAGTCTTCCTCCATCTTCTGGGCTTGTATTAACTGTGTCATCGACAAGACGTCGGCCATTATGAAGAAAACGACTGCGTTTTCCCGAGAGGAAGGAAATTTCAACGAGTCTACCTGCAGCAGAGAATAAAATATTGTCTTCTGCAACCACGGATGACTGCTCGATTTATGAAACCAAGATTGTACATCCTAAGCTCATTCCTTCAGTGAAACCATCCGTTCATGAACATGTGACTACGAACCCATCTGATATGTCTCATCAGGTTAACATCTCTTACTGTGAGGCAGTGAATAAATCGAACGAGGTGAACTTAAGTGATGATAATATAGAAATCAATCCCAATTTACGGGCAGTCAATGACGATGATGATGTTCCTTTCAAAATTGTTGTGAATAAGCGCCATATGCATAAAGTGATTGTTGGCACCGGAGTGAATTCTAGTGTATCCTCTCTTCAAAGTGCCACAAGGCAAGTGCACCTTCATGTTTGGAGACTTGCACTTAATACTACGGAGAGTGAGGTGCTGAACTATGTGAAGAATAACATAGGTTGTGCGGCAGTGGTGCATAAACTTAATGCGAAAGGTGATTACTCATCCTTTCGAGTATCAACAAACTCGGATTTCTCAGAGAAACTGCTTGACCCAACTAATTGGCCTGCCGATGTTGCTATTAACAAGTTTTACTTTAGGAAAAGTCATTTCAATCCTTCCCTCTCATTAACAGCCTCCAATAATAAAATTGAAAATCGTTCCTATAGAATGGTTAGTAATAGCACGGTCCACGATGCTTTTTTGGTCCGCGATGCTCTTCCGGTCTGTGAAGCTGTCCTGGTCCATGTTGCCGTTCCCATCCAGGATGTCGTCCCCGTCCAGGATGTTGTCCCCATCCAGGATGTCGTCCCGGCCATCATTACCTCTCCGGAACCTAATGCCATCTCGTTTCCTAACAGTGTCCCGGTTCCTAACGCCGTACCATTTCCTAATGCTCCAGCCCACGATGCTGTTTCTAACGATAGATCTGAACCTAACGATAGGCCTGTTACTCGAGGTCAGAGTGGTATTGTTAGATCTAAGAAATTGTGACTAGGTACAAGTGAGGGTGCTCTCTCCAATTCTATATTATTAAATTGGTTTTATATAAATATTCAGTGCTTGAGGAATAAGGGCCTTAACCTTGAGCTCCTACTTCAGGAGCTTATTGTTGATGTCTTGATACTTTCTGAACATTGGTTAAGAGCAAATGAAATATCTGTGTTTCATATTCATGATTTTAATCTAATAACATTCTTTTGTCGTCAGCAATTCAAGCGTGGAGGAGTGGTCATCTATAGCAAACCCTCTGTAAATATGAAGTGCCTCAGTTTTAACAAGAGCATTGAAAAAAGTTTTGAATGCTCAGTTGCTTTAATCAATATTGATACCTATTGATATGCTCTTTTGTCCATATATCGTTCTCTCAGCAGTAATACTAATGATTTTTTTACGTGCCTACATGATGCCATTATATTTACATTAATGAAAAATATCAACGGCATGATATTGATTGGTGACATCAATATTGATTTATTGAATGAATCCTCTGAAAAGGCTGATCTCATAAATCTTCTATCCACTTTTGAAATAAAGGTAGTGAATGACAATCCTACCTGAATCTCACCCAAAACTCAATCACTTATTGACTATCTAATTTCTGATTTACCTCCTAATACCTTCACTTGTGAAACCATCTTTACAGGCTTCTCTGACCATCTGGGCCTAAAAATAACCATTAAATTAAATCAAACTGTCTTTCAACCCAACCCCATGTACATATGTAAACGTATCTTTGATGACTATTCTACTAAAATATTTCTTCACCACCTCTCACATGAATCTTGGGATGATGTTCATAACGCAAGTGATGTCGATTCTAAATTTAATGCTTTCATGCAAATATTTACTCTCTGCTTTAATGCAGCCTTTTCTGTCAGAAAAATCAAACAAAATGTAACAATGCTTAAAAGAAAGTTATACTCTCCTCATCTCATTATCAGGTCCCAATATGTTCGTGATTTATATTTTCAATATAAATTTGTTGACTCTAATCTTCATGGCGCATACATGCCCTAAAGAACTTTAGAATACACTTATTAGCTGAGAGAAAAGCTGCAAATGTTAACTACATAAATAAATCCAAAAATATGATTAAAGCATCATGGAACATTATCAAACTAAATTCCAATGCGGCAATCAACAACCTAAGTCCTTCTTACATTCCTTTTCTTGTGGTATAGATGATATTCCTATGATTGTTGTTAAGGAAAGCTCATTGCAACTATCTTATCTGACATAATCAATCTATCCTTCAGCTCTGGCCAGTTCCTACTAATTTAAAATTTTCTCGTGTCTCCAATACTAAAAAAAGGTCCACCCTCGGACTCAGAGAACTATAGACCCATCTCTATTTTATCTGTATTTTCCAAAATATTTGAAAAATTATTTTTTAATCGCATACTGCTTTTCCTCAATTCCTCCGATTTGTTAACTCCTAATCAACATGGATTCAGGAAAGAGAAGTCATCTACTGCTGCCTTTAAACCTTATCGACAGAATATACCAAGCTCTCAATAACAACAAGCATACTTTAGGTATATTTTATGACCTCAGTAAAGCTTTTGACAGAATTGACCACAAAATGCTTTCGGTGAAACTTTGCAACTTGGGCATCAGAGGCAAGCCCCTAAATTGGATTATTTCTTTTCTAAGTAATCGTCATCAGATTGTGAAGTTTTCCCAAAGAGCTAGAAATGGCTTTGCATTTTCTACACCTCTAAAAGTCAACATCTGTGTCCCCCAGGGATCAATTCTTGGACCCTTACTATTCATAATTTTCATGAATGACCTTCCTAACAAATTTACAGAATGCTCTCTGACCTTATATGCTGATGATACATCCTGCCTGGTAACCGCTGATAGTTTCCCACTTCTGACAGAGTTTGCTAGTAGATCAGTCAACCAAATGTTGCAATCTATACAATCTTGACATAAATATCAATAAAACCTCTTACCTGCTATTTCACAAAAAAGAACTATCCCACACTGTAGCCCCCTTCTTAAAATGAGCAGTAAAAGCATCTCTAGAAACACGTCAACTAATTTTCTTGGGCTACTTATTAATGAAGAGTTGGATTGTCTAGATCACATTAATGGAGTTGCTAAAAAAGTTGCCACTGGTGTTTTTATGATAAGAAAGTTGGCCCCAATACTTCCTATTGAAAGCTTACTATCTCTCTACTATGCGAAAGTGCATTCTTTGTTAAGCTATGGAATACTATTGTGGGTAATTGCAGACTGGCTAGTAAAGTCTTTTCTTTACAGAAACAAGTGGTCAAAGCTTTATGTAGAGTGTCTTACCGCACACACAGTAAACCCTTGTTTTCATCTTTCAATATCTTAACTCTACCATCCATTTACATTTTGAGCTGTGCAACTTTTGTTAGATCTAATCATCAACTTTTTCTCACAAATGCAGAATATCATAGCCATTTCACCCGTTCATTATTTGACATTCATATTAATGATTACAATAATGTACTTTGTCAAAGAGCCCTCACCATTCAGCCTCTGTAATTTATAACAAATTACCTGGGGACATAAAATCAGTTTCATCCCACAAATTGTACAAAATTAATGTTAAGAAGTTCCTTCTGAAGAAAACTTACTATAATGTTTGTGAATACCTTGATGATTGTGTGTGAAATTTTTTGCTTTTATTTGATCTTTTCTGACGTATGTTATCAATCTTGTATCATGCTTTGTATTTTTTTTTCCTTCCTCCTCTCCCCCTCCTGTCTTATTTTGTAATATTTAGTGACGAAACCATGCAAATGTATTTGCCAACGGTGAAAACAATTATATTATTATTATTAGATTAGCTTTTGAAAATGCAGGTAGGCAAACAATGGTTAAAGACAACTGAGGGAATATGAAAATGTATCATAGAAAGCACAAATAAAAGTAGATAAAATAACATAAAATAGGGAAGCCCTGGTTAACCGAGGAAATGATTAAATAATGGAAAAGAGGAGGTGGAAGCAAATTAATGCAGAATATGGAAGATGAATGCATAGAGAGTAAAAGAATAAGATAAAGACAGAAATTACTAAAGCAAGAGAGTTGTGCTGTAAAGGACAATGTGAGGACATGGAAAAACTGCAGAGACAAGGCAGAACAGACTTATGGTATGGAAAAGTGAAAGGAACAGGAAACGAGAAAGGAAATATGCTGGCTACAATTAAAGACAAAATGGAAAACTGTTATTTGAGCCTGAGGATGTGAGGAATATATGGAAATAGTATATTGAGGAGTTATACGCTAAAGATTTGAAGTCAGAATCTACTGAGATAGAGAGGGAGAAAGATGTAGACAGCAACAGTGTTGGACTGCTAATATTGATTAGTGAGATTGAAAAGGCTCTTCAGGATTTGATGTTGAAGAAAGAAGTAGGTATTAATGACTTTCCATGAAAATGTTGTAGTTAGGAAAAGGGGGAAAGAGAGCTTTTGTTTGTTTGTATGGAATTTCTGGCTAATCAACCTCTTGGATTATTGTAGCCATAACTTCTTCAGAGATTTTGTAAATTATATCATAAGATATATGAAGAGGGACATGGGCCAGAGGACTTCATTACATCAATTTCCATAAAGAAAAAGGTTTAATCAAATAAATGTCAAGATCACAGAATAATGCCGGCCTTGGCAGAGGGGTGGTTAGCATGTCTAGCTTTCAATGCCAGGGTTGCGGGTTCGAATCCCACCGAGGACATGGTCGTATGTGCTTCTTGTATATCTATTATAACAAATGTAATTTGGAGAAACCTGTTTGTGTTAAATAAATGATTGCTTGATTAATTTCGCATACGGCTAAAAGAAATGATAAGGGAGGCATTGAAAGAAGAAACAAGTAACAGCCAGAGGAAGCCTGGTTACATCAGTTACATATGTGGATGAAAAGAATTGGTGAGTAATACTGAAAAAGGCCTGCAGATGCTAGTTAGTTCCTTAAATGAAAAGGTGAAAGCAATCAGGATGAAGATGAATAGGAAGAAAACAAAATTCATGAGAATTTACAAAGGTGGGTATTCCCTGGTAAATGTAACAGTGAATGGGGAAAAGCTGGTATGGGGAATGTTTTATTTATTTAGGTAATATTATGCCACGAGATGGAAGAGATCAGGACAAGTATAGCAACAGCACAGGAAGCTTTTATGAGATGATGTGAGCTTTTGATAGAAAGACTTGGTAGTGATATCATAAAAAGATTTAAAAACAAAACTTGCAGAATTAAAAATTATTGTTTGCTCTTCAAATCTAGATATATTTGTAATTGCTAACATTAATTTGAATCAAGGCATAAGTGATTCTGACCTAAAAGTTACCGAAAGGATTTTGATCAACTAACTAGTGATAAATTGAGTTACGGTGGTACCTTCATTGCTGTTAAGATTGACATTAATTCATACATGGCAAAAGTCACCAGGTAAAACATTTAGCATCTTTGTTGTACTATGTCATGGCAAAATAAAAACTTTAATAGCTGCAGTTGCTACTGCCTCCAGCCTGTGCTTTGTCAGACTATGAAGAGCACTGTTCCACCATTGATGAAGTTCTTGCTACTCCCATGTTTCTCTTTAGTGACTATAACCTCCTAAATGTTGTCTGTCCTCAAAATAAAACAAATTTTGCCTAAGTGCAACATGGAATTTTCCTCATTTTCTTTTCTTGCTCTCATCCAGGTCAATAGAATCACTAATTCCAAAGATAAACTACTATAGTATGTTTCTCGTCTTATGAAGCTTGACCTTGAAAACCTCTGTGAGTGACTATTTCTGCATCCAATCAACGCTCGAGTAACGGGCGACGGAGAGGGGAGAAGCTCAGTCTCTCTCTCGCCATCGTGCTGTTCACATCGCTCTTAGTCGACTATGTTGCCAGCTCTACTGCGTTCACGCTTCCGTTGCGATCTCTTTATCGCTTTCACTTTGCACCTTGTTATCATTTTAACGCAATGGAAAATGGCCGGTAGTAATAAACAATGACCGTAAGTTTTTCTGCGACGCGTCGCCTTTCATTCGCAAGCAGATCATTTCAAGAGCGGATATCTGGCAATGCTGTTAGGTTTTTCCATGCATTTCGAAAGCCGCGGGTGACGGGGGAGAGGGAAAAGGGAAGAAGGGGAGAGGGAAAAGGTTCTCATAGGCTACTTGCTATGTGAAGGTCAAGCTTCATAAAACGAGAAACATACTATAGACCATGTATTTTCCTCAGATGACTCTACTTACCTTGTTAATGATCCTCTCTTTAAAATGAAAGGTTATCATCCTCCATTGGGTTTGTGTATAAATAGTGAATGTAATATTACATAATTAGATTATATTCATCAGCACTGTGATTTAAAAAACTGTTATCTTGATAAAGTATATTTTTACCTAAGTTGTATAAACTGCGATTTTCAAAAATGCTCTTGATGTAAATATGGCTTTTTCTAGTTATATTAATCCTGTGCAATCAATAGTGAACATTCATACTCCCATTATAAAGTATAATTGTAATTCCAAATATCCTAATGGTTTTCTCCAGAATTTCAGATTGTTGTTATTTAAAACATTTTATCAAATAAATTATAAAGATTCCATTCTGCTACAGATTATATAGCTTTTTGTAGAATTAGAACTGAATGTAAAACCCTTACAAGACAGTGTTATAAGAATTATATAGGTAATGCTTAAATACAATAAATATAAAATTCTTTTTGAACTATGTTAGCTCTTGAAGGAAAACAAATGTTTTGTCTAATGTCTTTAATTATATTCATTCATTCATTTTTATTACTTCCATTGGCCACAAAATGTAACATGGAGCTCGTCAAAAGATACAAACAAGGATGTATACCATGCAAAGCATGCAGCACATTTAAAAGAAAAAGAAACTTGTAAATTTCCACTAACAATGTTAATATATGGCTGGTTGCACCTGATGATGCTGTAACATGCAAAACCGGTCGTATATTAAAATTGTTAGTGGAAATTTAGAAGTTTCTTTTTCTTTTAAATGTAATCTTTCCAAAAAGTGGAGCCTTCCCAAGTGGACTTTGTCATACAGTACATTATAATAAAAGGAAATATAAAAGGAAATACAATACAAAACATAATAAAATGGAATCTGGGTTAAAAGCAAGAAGAAAACATTATCTTGACAGTTTCAAAATACTCTTTTCACAGTATAAAAGGAGTGATTCACAAGAAAGATTTTGGTTTCCTTTTTGAATTCATTAATAGATTGTCAAGTTTTTACATTATTTACAGTTTACTACAGTAGCATGGACCCTTTCCAAATAGGGAGAGATGGTGCTGTATTGTGTGCATGTTGTTGTGGGCTCTTGTTGTGTAGTTGTGGGTGGATTGATTCTGGTAGAGGAGATGGAAGTTTTCTTTAAGCCTCAGACTACCAAGGTATTTTGCACCTCAGTCCTACCAAGAGGGGATAACTGAATTTCCCCACAAAATTTCTATTGTAAATAAACATTTTTCATCAAAATCGGTGATTACTTTAATTTGTTAGTAATTTAAAGTCATTTCAACTACCCATACTGAAAATTATTTTTATTTAAACAATTAATCTAAATATATTTTGTTCTGTGAAATTAATTTTATTTTTGCAATTTACTTGATACATCAAATACAAACATTACAATATATTAATACATTAACAAACCAGATGTGTTTTTAATTGAAAATTTCATTGACTATTTATGAGTTGGTTTGTTGGTCTGGGGGCACATGAAAAAGCCCTGCTGAATTCAAACCGTTGACTGTGAGGTTAGCAGTAAACACTATACTAGTTTGGCTACCACTCTGCCTGCATAATAAATATATTATAATATGTAAATGTAAGACATTCTAAATTACTACTGGCTATTTTTCTGTTGTTTCCATATGATAAGAATTCTGTAGATTTAACAATTGCCATTAACCTGTAGTAGCAAGTACAACATTTAGAAGATAACTACAGCCTTATAAAAAGGCAAACAAGTATATTAATGCTATTGCAGGTTCTTTAAGCTGAAATTTTTTATTTTCTTCAATGAGGAATACTGTTCTGAATAATACCTAGAGGGGTAACTCGGTTACCCCAAAACAATTTTCGATTCTTCTCAGAAATTGTTAGATACCTTGTTTTTTACATAATTATGCTCTTCGTACATTAACACTTTGGGTGCTAAAGACGTTTGGTTACGTCTTTGGCGGCCAGTAGCTTCTGCGCGGGAGACGTTCGTGAACGTCTTTCATATATCCGGGCTATTTTACGCTGGTAGACGTTCAGCAACGGCTTTAGCATTTCATTACCGGATATCAACGACTATATAGTTCATAATGCTGCCACTAGTTGGCAGATGACTTCGCTTTTGTGATTTTTTTCAAGATACTTATCATTCTCTACCACCTATAACTTACGTGCTTTACCGTGACATGGCGCTCTGTATATCCCGTAGCGTCTGCTAGGATTTTGTTGTGTTTAGATCGCTTTTATGTAATAATAATGAGTGAAAAAGTATATTCAGACACAGAAGTATTTGATATACTTATGGGTTCATCTGATAGTGATAACTCAGGTTCAGATGATGATAATTATGAAGATGATGTGGACTATAATCCTGAATCCGAAAATTCTGATGACGGTCGGTGAATAATTTCTTAGTTTCCTTTTAAATTACAGTATATTGTAATCTATGAAATAACAACTGTAATAGTGTATTTTTAGATAATGAATGTGAAGAGGAAATACAAGTGACTGTTTCTGCATCTACTTCCCGTGGAATTAAAAGAAAATGGGACACCCCAATTATGGATTTATGTTCAGGTTGGTACACCAACGACAATTCACCATCAATTGAGGTTTATAGAGGCTTCCAAGGACTTTTAGCTGAAACTGACCTTGATTCAACTAGCAATGAACTTGATTTTTTCTCGCATTTTATTGGCCCAGAATTAATAGCAACAATAAAGGAGCAGACAAATCTGTATGCTCGTCAACAGATATTACTTTTTCGAAGTAAGGGATCCATTTCTCCTAATTCTAGATTTTAAAAATGGTCAACTGCCACAATATGTAATATAAAAGAATTCTTGGCTATCATCATGCATATGTCAAAAAGTGGAAGGCCTTCGTATTCAGACCATTGGAGTAAAGATCCAAATGTGTCATGAAACTTTTGTCTTAATGTAATGTCTCGGGATAGGTTCATGTTGTTGCTCTCATTTTTTCATCTAAATGATAATGCCAAAATTAAAAAAAGGGGGAAGAGGGATACGATGCACTTCATAAAGTTAGGCCACTGTATGATCATCTGAAATCAAAATTCCTATAATCCTTCTGAGGAAATAACTGTTGATGAAGCCATGTGCCCATTTAGAGATAAAGTTTCATTCAAAGTTTATATGCCCCTGAAGCCTAATAAATATGGATTGAAGCTCTATGTATTGGCTGAATCTAGAACGGGCTATATGTGAAATTTCGAAGTATATCATGGGAAGAATGATGAAATTGATAACAGTTCTTCTGGTGTTATGATCCGTCTGCTTGACAAGTTAGCTGGGAAGGGGCATACTGTTTATGTAGACAGATATTACACAAGTGTGAAATTAGCATCAGAACTGGAAAAAAACAAAACTGGGATTGTTGGAACATTGATGAAGTCAAGAAAAGGTATTCCTAAGCATATGAAAGAAACTAAAATGAAGAAGGAGGAAAAACTGTTTTGTAGGAAAGGAAATATACTGATTGAGAGATGGAAAGATAAACAGGACATATGGATACTTAGCACTAGACACACATCTACAATGGCAGAAGTCAAGAACAAAAGAGGAATAATAACAAATAAACCAATCGCTATTGTTGACTACAATAAAAATAAAACGGGTGGATTTAGCAGATCAGAAATTGTCTTATGGAGCATTAGACCATAGAACAACAAAATGGTGGAGAAAATTAGCATTTCACCTCATATTGATGGCAGCATCAAATGCCTGCCTTTTGTACACCTGTACAACAAAGAAAAAACTACCACTCACAAAGTTCCTTCAAAATGTTTGCAATCAGATAGTAGCTTCAGTTAGGGAAAAAGAAGGGATGACAAATGAACCTCAAGGTTCTGGTAAACTTTCACGTCTGACAGGTAGGCATTTTGCCACAAGAATAATAAAAAATGGCAAAATTAGTCAAAGAAAGTGTGTAGTGTGCTCAGAGAAACTAAGAAAGCCAGATGGAAAAGCAGGATGAAAGGACAAATCAATTGAGTGTAAAGAATGCAATGTGGGATTGTGTGTGGATCCATGTTTCATTACATACAACACAAAAAAATTTTTCATAATTTTTTTAGAAAAAACTTGGCTCATTTTTATTGTTCTTTTGTTCTATAACCATTTAATGTTTATAGATATACAATTTTGGCATAAAACATATTTTTAAATAAAAATATAAATTTTCAATTATTTTATTTTTCCAAAAATAGCATGTATGTTAACATTTTTTTATTATAAAAAAATATGTAAATTGATTGAAAATTAAATTAAAATAACTAAGGAGGTTATCAGTAAGCAATATAAAGAAATTAAACAAAAAAGTGAAAAAGTATACATTCATACCTCATCTATTCTTATTGGAATATTTATGACGACATCTCTTTTGTAAATATTTATATGACAAATCCTATATCTGTGTACAGATCTCCGGATGAATAAAATTATTATTATTATTAAGTTTTTAAAATATGAATTTTTGTAAAAGGGCAAAATATGCCAGCATACAGAATGGGAATGGCCACACATCGGTCAGCACTCTAAGTGTTAAAAAAGTTACATAGGAGGATAAAAATCAGAAAATGTTTTTAAGGAAAATATAAAAAATAAGCGCCTGGGGTAATCTTGTTACCCCCCTTAGTAGTCTGAGGATTAACAAACATTACTGATTCATAAATAAAGACGCATGGAAGTGTTAACACTGTTTTTCATAAAAATATTCCTACAGAAGGTTTGTTGATTTATGTTAAAGATGAGCATAAGAGCTCTCTTTTGATATATAAAAAGTCTTCAGAGGAAGATTTAGCACGGTGCTACTATATTGAAATAAGGAATTGGGAATGAAAATATTATCAATGGTGGTAGATGATTTAGAATTTATTCTTGTGGTACTAGAGATGGTAGGGGACAAGTTAAAAGAGGATGTTAAATCTAAAAATAATGATTTTTGGTGATTCTCAACATTGAAGTTAATATTAAAATCACCATAGATGATAATGTTACATTTAGAGGATTTATATGAAGCTAATGTTTTATCAAGGTTAGATAAAAAGGATTTTAAGTCTCCCTTGGGTGACCTACAAATAAACATATAAAGAAAAATAAGTTTTTGTTAGATAAAAAGGAATTTTAATCTCCACTTGGTGACCTATAAATAAACAAAGAAATTGAAGGTTTTGTATTTGGCACTTCACAGCAAAATATTCTCTTTCTGTGGATATAACTGGTGTTGATTCTACATGACGTTAGACTTGACATAAATAATACCACAATTTTTTAGTTTCTCGAATATGGTGAAACTGGTCTACAGCCTTGTGGACAAACAGCACTTATCTCATTATCTCTTAGCCCAAGTTTTGACAAGCACAGAATGTCTTGTTGACGTTCTTGTATTTCTAATTGATTGACTTTATTCTTTAGACAATGTACATTTAAGTGCAAGATTTTAAATTTGTTCCCTAGTCAATTGTGATTATGTGTTTCATTTCTTGAACTGTAAGGCACAAGGGATGGGAGAGATTAGTTTGGGGGATTAAAATTAGGGTCTGCTGTGGACACTTTTGGATTGTTTTTTTTTCTGGGCATTATTGTTGTTGGTTTTATTGATTGTAGATGATCTGTTTGTGGAATGAAAATCTTTGAATGAATAAATATGAATACAACTGCTGATAAACCTGATACCATAGAAAATTCGTTTTCTGATTAGTAAGCAATGTTTCTGGCTCTGATGGTATTCTTTCACTTATTTTGAGACGTATTAACCTACCATATTGAGTCATGTGGTGCCAGTGTTCAAATCTGGGATAAGTCAGATGTTAAAAATTATCGACCAATTGCGATTCTGTAATCTATAGCAAAGGTTTTTTTAATCCCTGATTTTTGGTTATATTTATCCACTTGTCAATCCTATAATAATTCAAGAACGGCATTGCAGATTGTTTTGCCGATGCTTAAGTGTCGTTGGTCGAGCAATGGACATCTCAGTTAAATTTCATTTTTTTGTCACAGGTCCTTGCCAAAACATCATATCAATAAACGTATTATGTTATATTCAAATACCTCTGTAAAAATCACTACGCTAATGTTGTTATTATTTTCAGAAAAAATTAATAGTCAAGGTGCCTGCCTCGTGCGATTTTCGGAGTTTTAGATAATTCGATGTAACAGAAAAACTGCGGGGGTTGTTGATAAATTCTCATGTCAGCACTAATTAAATATAATGCTCTATATTCACAGCGATAGCCTATTACCTACATCTCGTCGACCGTATAGTTTAGCAGGTAGCGTATCAAAAATATTTTTTAAATGTATTATAAGTTTCAGATATTTAAAAAGTATACCAAAACTCTACTAAATTAATCAATAGGTACTGTTATTAATTTTGATTTCTTAACTTTCGTAGTTTATTCGTTTACGAACATTAACTACGATGACATGCTTCAATTTTTCGCTGGCCTGATGATGACACCAAAACATTGGATATTGTAAACCTGATAGGTTTTACAATTACAAATCAAATTACATAGAAATCTATGTTTAATTACAGCTATTACGGCTAATTGCATATCTTCTTCCATTCCTTCAAAAATAATAACTACTTAAAAAAACAACCGATATTGGTGATAACTATGTAATTGGATATTAAAACTAGAAATGTTTAACAACTAGAATGCAATAGTGACGCACATACACAGATTAAGAAAAGACAATACCTTTCATTACGAATATTCAACACTATTTAGTTTCTTAATATTCTATTCCTTTTTCAGCCCTTGATTGACAATAAATCAGGATACAAGTAACATTTATGTTTTTCCTACACATCTTCATCATAAATGCCCATTAAATAATTGATTACGATATATTTTAAATTACCTGATGTCCATTACGTCTTCGAATCGCCTATATTTCCCAAAATTTATAAAATGACATTTTGCAGATTATAATCCCTTTATACGCTATACATTTCTGTCCTGTCAGCCACAACGCCTTTTCCATACAACTACACTCGGGTAGTTATACGGTTTTTAGTTAATTTCCGTAATGTTGGAAAAAAACATTAGATGCTTCTTTTTTATTTCTATATCGTATTTGTGCGATATATATCGTATATAACTTCACACACATCACCGCTTATACTTTTCATCTCCTAACAGTAGACTTTTTGTCAATGTCGCTGTCAGATCGCCGCTGAGGATGCCACATTGTGGGCAGAATGCATTGGGCTCATCCATACCCTTGTTTTGGCTTATGGAGTTCCTCTCACATATTAATCACCAGCCAAAAGTGTTTGAGCTATCTCTGATCAAATATATGTTTGAAACTTTCACTTTCGGTCACCTCATTACCAAAATTACCCCTTATTCCACAACCAGAATCATCAAAGTCAAATACCTTTAGAGTAAACCTGTCTTCCTTCCATTGGAAATTATTACCATCACAGATTTTTCGTCTTTTGTAATGTGACGTTAACGATTGAGTGCCATTATCACCATCTTCTGAATCACTTCCGACGTTATTATCACAAAAATATTTATCAAGATCCTCAAGTTCAGAATCATTACTAATATCATTATCACCTCTGACTCTACAGACATCAATATTTTGCTGATTTCTGCATCACGCATCTTACTAACACCGTAAGCAGCCATCATGGGTTTACACTGTAAGCCACATGCTAGGCAGGTGAATGGGGAAAAACTGCTAAAAATTTTTTTGTTGTGTTTACCTTGATAGAAATAGTACAGAACAAATAAGAGAAAATGTCAGCACAATACACGGTAGATTCTGGACTATAAAAGAATATCCTTTTTCCTACGTACGGAGCTCAAATCGAAATCATACATGTAAGATCGTGCCCGTCAACAGGTTAAGGGTCCGCGACATTAGGGGGCCCAAAGACGGTTAAAAAAGTGAAATTTTTAACTCAAATCAACTGACAAAAAAGAAATCTTTCAACTACTTCTTGTGATAGTTTAATAGTTATTCAGAAATGCATGTATATGGAATATCATTATATATCGACGACTCTTACAGAGGAGGATATATATAGATAGATATATATATAACATAAGGTAGAGGTGGGTAGGAGTATGCACTTAGTATCTTTTGGGTCGTAAATTTTTTTCTATTATGGATTTTCAAATACTAATTCTGCAGAAGGAAAGACATATTATCTAAGAACCATTTAGGGTAAAAGGAATAATTAAGAATTTAATAGTCTAAATGCAACGTGCATTTCTTTCAAGCTTTGCAAATGCGTACTCTTAGGCGCCCTATGCGGGTAAGAGTACGCAGAATGTCGGGTAAGAGTACGCATCTATTACATTTTTACTTTTAATTTATTTTTAATACAAGAAGTAGATATACACCAAAAGTAAATGCAATTTTGATATTTCAGGCAGTACATAGTGTTTGGCACAGTTAAAAAATACTTGCCAACATGCAGAAAAACCTATTTTTAACAATAGTCACAAATAAATTCTCCATTTCCTTCATAGGATGTACAAAGTTCATGCCACCAGGTACCGCATTCTCCACATTTGACCCAGTCATCATGGTCAAACGATTCATCACATCCTCGGCAAATTGTCACTTCAGAAGTGGTCGGGTTATCGCTAGATTGCGAGAACTCTAACTGAAGGTTCCGCTTGACGGAAGGTTTTGGTTTCCTTGTCTTTGCATTTTTTTCCCAATCTTTTTTGTCTTTTTTCTGCTCTTTCTCTCGCCCTTTCTAGTTTCTTACGCCGGGCTTCATCCTTTTTAATTTTTTCCTTCAATTGTGCGTTCCTGTAGGGAGATGAAGACAAAATTTCTGATTTCTGCCCCTTCTAATTGTCTTTTTTTGTCTCTGGCATTTTGGCAAAGGGTAAATAGAAGAAATTGGTATTTTATCACTAGAAGAACTACCTTCTTGTTGAGCTACATCCATTTCCGTATCTGCCATTTCTACTGATAGTTCTCCGTTTTCCCCATCTTCCATCTCTACGTGTTCCTCGTGTCTTTCTACGCCTTGTGATTGTTCATCATCGTCACAAATTGGTATTTCAACATGAGTGGGTTCTGAAGCAAAAAAATCTTCATCTGAGAAAATATCGGGGTTAAACGGATAGATACCGGTTTCAGAGAAAGATTTCTCAGCCTTTGCAGCTGTTGCTACTCTTTTAAACGCAGCATTGAATAGACCAGAAACTTCCATCTGAGTAATGGCCATTGTTGGGTGAGAACACATCCATTTATCAACTTCTACTGCGTAGAATTTTTTAAAGGGCCCAAAAACTACTTTGTCTAATGGCTGCGACATGTGACTTGCATGAGGCGATAATGACAAGAGAACAATGTAATTTTTTCTGCAAAACTCTACAGCAGAGAGGGAGCAATGGGACACATGATTGTCAAGAATTTGGACAGGATCACCCTCAGAAGGTTTCACATGTTGAAAAAAATGCTGCAGCCAATCCAATAAAAGATCGGTATTCTTGTAACCAGACTCAGCAATCATACCAAGCGTTCCAGTTGAGGCGTTATTTAAAAGTTCCGGTTTATTCCGTTTGCGAGGAAAAATTAAAGCGGGCGGGATGAAATTCCCTGTTGGGCTAACACAAAGAACCGCTGTAATTATTTGACCTCTCTCTGCTGACTTAATTTTTCGGACTGACTTTTTCCCAATTTTGGCATAAAATTTGGGTGTCTTATCTATAGCAGTGGATACTCCTGTTTCATCCATATTAAACATTCTATAGGGAGGAAACTTGTATTTTTCAAAACAATTCCTTAGATTGTCGAAAAATAGTTTCACTTGAACTTTGTTAAAATGCATGGCCCTGCCTAAGCTGCATTGTTCTGGAGATCGAAGAGAAAGACTTTGGTTTTTACAAAAATTGTACACCCAGTCCTTCCCTGCTTGCTTTAGCTCATTATTAAAATGATTTCTCAATCCATTCGCAGATGCATATTCATAAGCCACTTTCATTAATGTCTTTCTAGTCATGCCATAAAATCTGGCATCCAAGTCTTGGATTTGTTTTGCTAACTCTGCTTCCATTTCCTCACTAAAGACTTTTTTAAATTAACCAAGCGATGCAGGAACAGTGCCCTGAAATCGTCAAAACAACAAATGTACAAAATTGATTTTTGTAGATTTTATAGTAACTTTTCATAGAATGAAATAAGACAAAAACTCACCGACTTCAATCTTTTCCGAAGAGTGGCTTCATTGACTCCTATCGTTTTGGCTGCAGCCCTCTGGCTATACCCATCTTTGATGTGTTTTTGAGCTTCATCGAACTGTTTCTGGGTAAACACTGTTCTATTGGATTTTCTTTGATATTTTCCCATAATTATGAATATCTGAAAGTGCAATAAAATCCACAACATATCAGGCGCGTCGTCCATGAATTGTTAATGCTCGAAGAAGCATAATAATAAGGAAAAACTGACTATAATTACGATATTAATTATACATAGTGCAGTTTTTGTAGGGCGGGTAAGAGTATGCACACCTCAATTGGGTGCATACTCTTACCCTCCACTGAGAAAGTTTAACATTTCTCACGCTAGACGACAGCACTTGACTCACTTCAAGACCACGACAGTGATATTTCATGCTCGAATAATAGTACTTTGCATTGATATAGAAGTAATTTCATTAAAGTCCTTCACAGAAACTGGAGGTCTTAACTTCCAAAGTCAGAATATTACAATGAAAGTACCAAAAAGTGTTTCTTACATGTCAAAATCATGAAAATTCACAGAGGCACAAACCAGCTTTTCCAATCTACGACTTCACTAATGCCTCATGATCCAAGTATGAAGACTCACTCGCAGTGTTGCCAATGGTTGAAAAAAAAATGCTGCGTACTCTTACCCTCCTCTACCTTATAGGAGGATACTAATGTCCAGCTCAAACTACAAGAGCTAGAGAGCTGAAAGTTTTAGTTTTTGTAGATATGATAGAGAAACCTTCAGATAAAATGAGACTTCTTACCTAAGGGACATGAGTTCGACTCCAGAAATTCAGAAAGTTGCGTTTTTTCCCATAAGAAATGCATTGCGCCATTTTTGTAAATTAATTATGGGCACTTGCTGGTAAGCTAGAAAGATGAAATTTTCAGTTTTGCTAGATGGCCGCAATATCTATTAGAAATTATTGTCACTTTTCCTTACAGTGTCTTGGGTTCGACTCCAGAGACCCCGGAATATCTTCCATAAGTTAGCATGGGAAAACACAATCCAGTGTGTAGACCAATCTAATAAGTTTAGGAAGCTGAAATTTTGCAAGATTATAGAACTTTTCTCATAACCAACTATAAAAATCGAAAATTTTAAAATTGTAAATTTTAGGGGTTGTTTTAACCCCATTTGATCATTAAAGTTTAATAATTTTTTAGGTACTACGAGATGAGCTAGGAAGCTGCAATTTTCAAATTATTTACAGAACAGTGCATTTGCACAAATAAACATTTCAATCCCGCCATATATATATTGCGGCAACGGTTAAAAATGTTTAAATTTTAAACAATTAGAAAAATATTATTTTACTTCTAGAAGTGCTACAACTTTAAAATTTGGCTGAAATGTGTAGCATTAGTACCCCATAATGGAGAAAGTGTAAAATGTTTAAAATTGCAACATTTGGAGATTGTTTTAAACTATTATTTTTACGTGGGAAAAATGAAAATCGGTGCGGAGGTGAAATCTTTAGAATTAATAGAATATTTGTAATGATGAAATATCTGTCTGAAAAATTAATGTTTTTTCAAGGTGAGATGAAATGCTTGCAGTATGCAAGCTCCTTCTACTAGTATATATATATTTATAAACTGGCTGCTATATGCGTTGCTGCTGCCTGTATGGACATGCTTGTAATGTTACATATGTTTGCCACTGTGGATGTCAAATGGAAGTGCAGAAGTTGATGTGCGTAAGGACGTTGAAGGCAAAGGGAAAATCAGGCTTTTATTATAAATTGTGTGAAACTCTTTTTGTGTTGGCTTTGTATTAACTTGTACATTCTTGAAGGAGTTAAAAAGGTAAATGGATTATATTTTGGAAGCCAGTTATTTTATTTCTCCATAATAAACCCTATAACATTTAGACCCCAATTCTAGTGTTAATGAAATTCGTGTAGAAGTCTATTTTTTATTCTTATATTCCATGATTCTTATATTCCCGATCACAATATATCATTCGTATGTTTTGGAAAATTAGTGCAGTACTTAGAATTTCATTTGAAGATTGACGTATTTCTTTTCACTGGTTTATCTTGATAGTTGGCGTCAGTGGACTAGCAGCAGCAACACAAAGCAAATGGAAAGCAGAAAGTGCTGTTTGAGCTGACTCAAGTCGACTTGCATCAACGAATGGAATGCTCCCAATGTGGCCAACACTCACACTTAGGTGAAGTGTTCTGTGCATCGCAGTGTGACTGCATTGTTGCTTTACTAAGGTGTGTGGTGTTATGTCTTGTGTTTTATGCTTCTAGAAATTGTAAGTTTTTTTTATCTATTTGTATTATTTGTTTGTTGTACTTAATAATCAAATTTTATTAGGCCATGGTAGAACACGCAAATTTAAGAAAAACCAGTGGTGCTTCGAAAAGGAGGAAAGCTAGAGAGAAAGAAGAAAAATTTTAAAAAATACCAAAAATTACAAGTTTTTTTCAATGAAAATAATATCTCAGTACATATACCATTAGAACTGGAATAAAATTTTTCTTCTTCATTGCCTTCTTGTTCAGAAAACCAGAATCAAATAGGTGGTTCGACAAACCCAGCAATGAATGGTGATAATGTGGATGCTGATGATAATGATATTTTTGATAATGAAAATGCATTCAAAAAATTAAGAGGCTGTGTTGGCAGACAAAATTAATAGATTAATTGTTAATTCACGACCATGCCAGACAAGAGGACCATTTCCAAAGGAAAAAAATCAGGAAAATAGTTCATTCTCAGAGAGTTATTATAAGGCAAAAACATCTTATGGATATATTGACAGACTATGGATATTTTACTCCTCTGCCCTGGATGTAGTATACTGCAAACCATGTTGGTTATTTTCAACCACATTTAATTTAACAAAGGGAATTAATATATGGAATAATCTCTATAGGAAGATGGCATGGCACTATATAGCCACTAATGTTCAGAATCATATATCAATGCTTGCTGTACTTATGAACCATGGAAACATAACAAAAAAATTGATAAAAGCATTGAAGATAAAATAAGGTATGAGACTAACTTCTGGGTACAAGTCTTGGATTGCTTAGTAGATATTACAATTATGCTTGCAAAAAATTCATTGCCATTTCGAGGACATACATAAAATATGGAAGACACATACAATGGGCTTTTCTTATAACAAGTGAACCTTTTAGCCAAATATGACATTGTAATGCAACAAGTCAAAAGTAAAACAAAAGGGAAAATTAAATATTTCAGTCCACAAATACAAAATGAATTGATCAATACTGTTGGCAAACATTTAGAAAAACATCTTCTTCAAAATATTAAATTAGCAACCTTTTACTCAATAATTATGAATACCACTCAGGATATTAGTAGGATTGACCAACTAAGTCATGTTTATAGATTTGTTGAAATAGAGAGAAATTCAGAAGAAATGCCGACAGCCATTAAAATAATGTGTTTTTAGGTTTCTTAGCTGTGAATGAACGTTCAGCTTCTGGTATAACAAACTAGATTTTTCAAAATGTAGAGGACAAGGCTTTGATGGAGCTAATGTTATGAGCGGATTGTATAACATAGTGCAAAGGAAAATCCAAGAAATACAACCTAATGAAGAATATATGCATTGTGCGAGCCATAACCTTAATTTAGTAATAAACAATTGCATTGAAGGTACCTAGGAAGCATCTAACTTTTTTGACATTATTGGAGGAATATTCAACTTCTTTGGTTGCAGCTTAAATAGATGGGAAATTTAAGCCTACTTTATTGGTGAATCGAGTACTATGATAAAACGATTAAATCCCTCAAGATGGTCAGGACGAATTACATCATTGCTAGCTATTAAAGTTCGATTTGTTGACATATTAATAGCATT
This sequence comes from Tanypteryx hageni, assembly GCA_028673005.1. Taxonomy (NCBI): domain Eukaryota; kingdom Metazoa; phylum Arthropoda; class Insecta; order Odonata; family Petaluridae; genus Tanypteryx; species Tanypteryx hageni. Next base: position 8,541,559 of record CM054115.1, read on the forward strand.
AATGGACATAATACTGAAGAGCAATAAAAAAGATGAATACGAAGAAGCAATTCGAATAAGAAAAAATGTCAACATTTGAATCTGTTTTTGTTTTTTTTTAGCGAAAATATTATCAAAAGTGAATGCCACATCTAAAATATTGCAGACCAAAGACATTAATTCACAGAAAGCTTTGCATGCATTAAGAACAACATCCGAATCACTAATTAAATTGAGAGAAACTTTTGACGTATGTAAAACTGAAGCTAAAAACATTGCTTGTAAATGGGAAATTGAAGACAATTTTAATGATAAAAGATCAAATTCAAAACTTTTTTTGATGATAAAACATTAGACTACAGATTTAAAAGAGCTGAAGACACATTCAGGGTAAATGTGTTTTGCAGAATTTTAGACATGTATAATGCAAATTAGAGAAAGATTTATCGCTATGCAAAAGATTGCCAATTTTATATTATTGGAGCCTCAGAACTTGCTTAGACTAACGAAAAGTGATATTTTAAAATATGCAGACAATTTGCAAAAAGTATATGAAAAAGATCTAAGTAAAAATTTCTTCATTCAACTTTCACAAATTGTTTCAAATAGGTTTATAAAAGAACAAACTAAACCAATAAATTCAATAAGAGAACTTGCAGAATTGTTAATAACAAAGTTTAGCAATTTGTCATGTAGTTACCCGGACGTCTCTACAGCTCTTATTTTATATCTAACACTACCTGTTACAGTAGCTACTTCCGAAAGATCATTCAGCAAGCTGAAAATAATCAAAAACAATTTGCGAAATACAATGTGTCAGGAACGACTGAAATATCTTTCACTAATTGCCATTGAAGCCCAAGTTGCAGATAAATTAAGTACCATAGATTTAATTAGAGACTTTGCCAATACAAAAAGTAGGAAGATTTTTTATAATCCATGATTTGAGTTAAAACTAAGGGTTATAACAAGCTATTATACAGGCAGTGGGTGAAGGATGGTGTTAAGCATCATTGAGCAGTATTTGCGAAGATAAATAGGTGATGTTCAGAGAAAGCTGAATTCACAGACTTTCAGTGATGATACCAGAGCCGGGCAAATATCATTAATGACTGTAAAAATTCCCAGGGGATACAGAAAGAGGGGTGCTCCTAAAAAGGGGGTGGGGTTGCTGCACTTCCAGGTAGAAATGGCTCAAGCACTGGCAAAATCCTGGGTGGGCTGGGAAGAGGCTTGGAATTAAAGAAGCCAGCCAGTTGTGTGCGTCACAAGCTCCCTTGTATATACCGATCTTCCATGAACCAATAGTCTTAGACCATGGTCATGATAGCACACCAGAACTATAACTGAATGAAATTACTATACTAGGTGATTAATAAAAAAAAATATTTTTTAATTTGAGTATCTATATCATTAATGTGATTTTATTGTAATTCAGAATTATAATAATTTTTTGTTCATTTGTAATTTCTTTGAAATGATTTTGTAATTTTGTTAAAATGTGATTTTAAAATATAAGAATTTTTTGTTACTGAAATGAATGTATTTTTATTTTTTGTTAGTTTTGCAAATAGAGCAGAAGCTGTTTCAGCGATGATAGCCCTTTTTAAACATTTTGCTTAGGGGCCGAAAATTTGTAGTTATGCCACTGCCTTGTAGTGACTAATACATGGTTCAAAAACCATAAACGAAGGTTATGCACATGGAAAAGCCCAGGAGATAGAATGAGATGCCAAATAGATTACATCCTTCTAAAACAAAGATTCAGGAACAGCATAAAGACCGCCAAGGCAATACCAGGAGCAGACATTGATTCAGATCACAGCCTTCTAATAGTTGAAGTAAGTACAAAGCTCAAACAAATTAGAAAAAACGAGAAGAGAAAGACAGAATTAGGACATATAAAAACTGAAAGAAAGGCAGGATGTAGTCAGCATGAAGTTAGAAGATTGCCTAAGAAATTTGGAAAACAAACCGAAGACCGTGGATATAGAATGGGAAGAAATTAAAACCAGTATCAAGGATACCTTGGATCAAGAGATTGGAAAACAAAAGAAGAATATCAGAAAACCATGGATCACTAAGGAAATGCAGGAGAAAATGGATGAGAGACAAAAATGGAAAAACATTAACAGGGAAGAAGATGGAGCCAACTAGAGACGTATAAACAATGAGTTGAGAAGGGTAACAGATAAAGCTAGAGAAAATTGGATAAAAGAAAAATGTGATGAAATACAACAAATGGAGAAGTTAGGATGGTACGATATGATGTACACTAGGGCACTGGAATTAGAAGACAAGAAATCTAATGGAATTCATGGTAAAGGAATTATGAATATGGATGGGAAGATATTCTCAGAAACAAAGGATGTAGCACAGGTATGGGAAGAATACATTACATAACTATATAGCAAGCAGGCAGGATCGGCAAAAATAGAACTGGGAAATGAGGAAAACATTGAAGAAGACAACTTAGGACCAAGTATTATGGAGAGCAAAGTAGAAAAAGCAATAGTGGAACTAAAGAAGGAGAAAGCCACAGGCAGCGATGGAATACCGGCTGAGGTACTTCAAGTCATGGGATCAGAAGGACTAAAAGCGATCACGAAATTAATTAATAAGATTTATGACATGGGAGAGTGGCATCGGGATTTCCTAGAAGTAACAATGATCCCTCTAAAGAAGAAGCCAAAGGCAATGCAGTGTAAAGACTACAGAACAATAAGCCTTCTGTCATGCACGTCGAAGATCATCATGAGGATTCTTAATAAAAGGCTGGAGAAGAAGGCAGAAGAAATGCTAGGGGAAGATCAATTCAGTTTCAGAAAGGATGAGGAAATAGAGATGCTATATGGGTAGTAAGAATCATGTCAAAAAGGGCAATAGATTACAGTCAAGATATCTGTTTATGTTTTGTAGACTGGCAGAAGGCCTTTAATAAAGTAAATTAGGTGATGTTGATGAAAATATTAAAGGATATAAGTGTAAACTGGAAAGACATGAGACTAAACAGGAATCTATATGTGAATCAAGTTGTAAAGGTCAGGTTGGAGAATGTAGACACCTGCAGAGTACATATCAGTAAAGAAGTAAGAACAGGCTGCTGCCTATCGCCAAGTACTATCAAGTACTTCTAGCAAGAAAGGAAGAGGAACTCCAGAAAATGATTCATAGACTAGTATTAACAGGTAGAAAATACGGTATGGAAATAAATACAGAAAAATCTAAGGTCATTTAAATATCGGGCAAAGAAGAGAATCTGAACATAAGTATTGGAGGAAAGCCTTTAGAACAAGTTTCAGATTATAAATACCTTAGAAGCATCATAACAAGAGAATAGGAAAAGCAAAAGCGGCTTTCAGAAGAAAGAAACACCTACTTACTGGGAATATAAGGAAAGATATCTGCAAGAAGTTCATAAAATCCTATGTATGGAGTATAGCTTTGTATGGAGCAGAAAAATGGATGCTAAGGAAAAATGACATAAAATACATGGAAGGCTTTGAAATGTGGACTTGGAGTAGAATGCTGATAGGATGAAGTGCTACGAAGAGTAGGCGAGAAGTGAATGATTACACAGACTATTAGAAAGAGGAAGGATAACTGGGTTGGACATTACTTGAGAAGAGAGAGTATGATTAAAGATGTGTTAGAAGGAAAACTAGATGGATAAAGGGAAAGAGGCAGGAAAGGGTTTCAGGACGATTTGAAAGAGAAAGAGAGTTATCAAGATATGAAGAGGACAGTGGAAAATAGGAGTATATGTAGAACCAGGTATAACTATGAATAATCATGGACCTTGTCTACAGACAGACTGCCTATGATGATGACTTCATCATCATCATGCTTCTGTCCGAAGACAGGTTTTAACTGAATCGCTGCCTCCATTTCTCTCTCTCCCTAGAAGCCTCTTTTATACCTCTATAAGTATTATATCCCTGCTTTATATTATCTAATATTCCTATTCTTTTTCTCCCTCTTCCTCTTCTTCCACTAATTTTTCCTTCTAAGATCGTCCTTTGTAAACACTGTCTTCTCAATATGTGCCCTATCCAATTTGCTTTTCTTTTCCTGATTGTTTTTATTAGCGTCCTTTCTTCTCCCACCATTTCTAATACTTCTTCGTTTCTCTTCCTCTCTGTCCATTTCACTTTCATCATTCTTCTCCATACCCACATCTCAAAACTTTCTAAATATTTTTCTTCCTTTCTCCTTACCGTCCACGTCTCTGCACCATAAAGAGCTATGCTCCATATGTAGCATTTTGCTAATTTCTTCCTTGTTTCTAAATTTATTTTCTTGCTTGTGAGAAGCTCCTTCTTCTCGTTAAATGCTGCTTTTGCCATTGCAATCCTACTTCTGATGTCCTGTGTACTACTACCATCCTGTGCTAAAATACTGCCGAGATATTTGAAACTACTTACTTGTTCCAATTTTTGGCCATTTACCATTATATTTAATTCTTTATGTTCCTTTTAAACCACCATGACTTTCGTTTTTTCAGCATTGATCTTCATTCCATATTGTTGGCCAACCTCCACTAGTCTGTCTGTCATCCTCTGAAGCTCTTTCTCACCTTCTGCTATTAAGCCCTGATCATCTGCGTATTTAATGGTGGTAATACTTTCACCTCCTATCTTAAATCCTTTCTCTTCCATCAACGCTTCTTCTGTTATTGTTTCTGCATACATATTAAATATCGCTGGTGAAATAGGACAACCCTGCCTCACTCCCCTCCCTATTGAAGTACTTTCTGTTTCTTCTCCTTCAACCCTGACTCTAATCTTTTGATCAAAGTAAAGGTTTTTAAGCAGTCTTTTATCTTTCCAATCTATTCCTATTTTGTTTAAAATACCCAGCATCTTATCCCATTTCACTCGGTCAAAAGCTTTCTCCCAATCTACAAAACAAAAATACATATCTTTATTGACTTCTAGCGCTCTTTCTATCATCATCCTCATACATCCTATAGCATCTCTAGTCCCCCTTCCTCTTCTAAAACCAAACTGATTATCCTGCAGCTCCTTTTCTATTTTACATTCAATTCTTTTGGTTATTATACTGGTTAGAACTTTAGCTGTATGAGAAATTAAACTAATAGTTCTGTAATCCTTACAACATTTTGCATTGTTCTTTTTCTCCAGTGGTACCATCACAACATCTAAAAAATCTTCAGGCCATACACCAGTATCATATACTTGGTTAAAAAATTTTGTGAGTTGCTTAACTGCTTTAGACCCCAAAACCTTAAGAACGTCCACAGGTATATCATCACTCCCAACAGCCTTCCTTATTTTCATGTCATCAATTGCTCTTTTAACTTCAGACTCGAGAATACTTGTTCCTAGCTGATCTTCTTCCACATCCTCTTCTTCATTTAATTCAATATTTCTTGGCTTTCCTTCTTTGTCATACAGAACCTCAATGTATTCTTTCCAGACATTCTTTACATCGTCTGGCTCCGATACTATTTTACCACTTTTGTTCATGATTCCTTTACGTCCTATCTTTCTTGCTTTTTTCTTGAATAGTTTCCTTGCTTTGCTATACATGAGGTCTGTTCTACAAATTCTTTCACATTCGACAATCTCCTCGCATTTTTCATTTATCCACTGTTCTCTTGCTTTATCTGTTTCCCTTCTTAAAGCATTATTTAACTCCTTGTACTTTCTTTGGCCTTCTTCAGTGTTCATGTTCTTCCACTTTCTCCGCTCTTCCATTTTTTGCAGCATGGCTGCTGTGATCCAGGGTTTTTTGTTTCTTTCACCCGTTATCTTTCCTACCTTCTTTTCCATTACATCTTTAATGTTGCTATGGATGTATCTCCACTCCTCATCTACATTCTTCCTATTTTCTTCAGCTCTCTCCCCCAACCTTTCCTCCAGCTCAGTCATGATAGCCTCCTTGTTTTTAAGGAGTTCCTCTAAGTTCCATTTCTTGTTAACTCTTATGTTTCTCCTAACGCTCTTCAGTCTACATTGTATATTTGCCACCAAAAGGTTGTGGTCAGAATCGATATCTGCCCCTGGTAGTGTTTTCACATTTTTAAAGCTATTTCTAAATCTTTCATTGACTAGTATGTAATCTATCTGGTATCGTCTATGGTCTCCTGGGCTTCTCCATGTGTAAAGTCTCCGCTGGTGATGCTTAAACCATGTATTAGTTACAATCAATCTATTTCTATGGCAGAATTCCACAAGTTTATCCCCTTTTTCATTTCTCTTCCCTAGTCCATATTTTCCCACTATGTTATCTTCCTGCCCCTCTCTGACTACACTGTTCCAATCTCCCATTACTATGGTGGTGATCCTTCCTTTTCCCTCATCCTCCAATATCTCCATAATCTGTTCATAGATTTCATCTACTTCGTCGTCGCCAGCATTAGTTATTGGCATATACACTTGAATTATAAGCATATCCACTGGCTCCATCTGGAGTTTTACGGCTATTAATCTATCATTAACTGTCACTACCTTACTAATTCTTTCAGCTATCTCTTTTCTCATTATAATCCCCACTCCCCTTTCCTTTTTCTCCTCTCCCGAGTAAATAATCTTAAATTCGTCTGAATTTATCTCGCCTTCTCCTTCCCACCGGACTTCACTAAGACCTACTATACCTACATTATTCCTTCTCATTTCTCTTTTTAAGTTCTCTAGTTTACCCCCTGAATTCATAGTCCTAACATTCCATGTGCCTATTCTTAATTTCTCACCACTTGCTTTCCTATTAATGTTAAATTTCCTCTGTGCATCCCCTAGGGTAGTCCCCACCCGGAGATCCGATTGGGGGACTATTTTACCTCCGGAATATTTTACCCCAGAAAGATCCATAGAGGTATTTCAGCTTTTCAGCCTATCATGGGAAATATAATGAGGTAGTTTCCCCTTGCTTTCCTCATCGCAGTTTCACAGAGTGATTACCCATCTGTAGCTGTTCAGATCCACATGATCACCACCTACAGAGGTACTGTGCAAGCTGCTGCCCTTGCACAGGGGGATGTAAAACCCCCAAGACTGCTTCTTAGTCTGACTCTTCCCCTCAGACCTTTCCGGCTTGGATGGTCCTACCAGGAGAATTATCTCCCGCCGGCATAGCTCTTTGGTTCGTAAGAGTACACAAACCCTCCCACCTCTGTAAGGTTATGCAGTCCTTAGGGAGGGGATGATGACTTATAAAGTTTCAATTATAAAATATGTTAATGCATAAAAATACTCTTTTTGTAAATTGGTATCATATATTATGAGCAACAACTCTGTTAAGCAAATTTAATATGTATGTTATTTACAATTATTTATATGTATTTTATAAATATTATAAGCATAATAAATAAAAAAATTCCTGCTCCTAGTTGTTTTGTTTTAATATGTTTAAATCCTAAACCTCTATATTAAATACGTCATCCAACTCATTAATTCAAATGTAACACCAAAACCTGTTCTGCCACTTGAATTAGGCGCACTTTTGCTCCGGTTGGCCGCACTGCCATCAACGTAATACCTTTTCTTTGGTATTAGGGTAATACCCATAGAGTAAGGATATATATTCTAATGATCTCCCCTCCCCTTCTTTTCCCTTTCTTAATTTTTGAAAGTATCGTACGGAGGTGCAATCGAGACTTCTTGATGACCCGCAGGCCAAAAAGGACTCTTCTAAAGACAACCTGTCACGTGCGGACCATGGGAGGTTGTTGGAAAAATAGGACGTATGGTACTCTTACTGAGAACATATAGCATAATACCTCTGAAAGTGCTTGGGCAGGAAAGATAACATCGGTTTAAACTTAAATTCATGAAGCAAAAAATAATTTACTAAACAATGAGGACTGTACATCAAAAAAACATGCTTCTCAAGCATAAGAGACAAGCAAAAGCATTACACAAAGTGCAGAAAAACAAAGAGAAAAATAAACACAAAAGCAAAAAAACATTCCATGAGCGAATGAGCACATGCAATGGGCAAATGAGCAAATACAATAGCAAATAAGCAACTGCGATGGCAAAAAGGCCAATTTAATGAACAAGTTTAGAAAGTTCAATGAACAATTCTTAGTAAGTACAATGGCAAATAACCGTCTAACGCTATCTGACGCCTTAAGTGAGTGAGTGTGTGTTTATTGGCGCACCAACAGTTAGAGTTATAGGCGCCGACGCCTTAAGTGATTGCCGAGTTTTAATGGACTAATGGCCGGCGAACGGTGCCGTGGCAAAAGGCCAATTTAATGAAGAAGTTTAGAAAGTTTAATGAACAATTCTTAGTAAGTACAATGGCAAATAATCGTCTAGCGCTATCTGACGCCGTTCGCGATTGCTGAGTTTTAATAGACTAATGGCCGGCAAACGGTGCCATGGCAAAAAGGCCAATTTGCCTTGCAGTACAGGTGTTAGGGGGATGGCATGGTGCCCCCAGCCAGGTTCCCAGCTAAGCTATGAACCTGGAATGGCAAGCTTATCATATCGGGGCGTGAGGTGCAGGTTTGTTTGGCAGCTGCTTACTGCTGCCTTTGCCTCTTGGGCAGAGGTTGATATGCAGGGCCCATCGCCATGATGGGATGCTTATGCCTATCCCAAGGCATGACCCTGGTGGATGAGATCAGCCAGACGAGAGGTGTAGGGTGCCAGCTGCACTTGGTGTAGAACACATTAGCTCTCCTGCGCAAGGTCTGCTCTAATGGTTCAACACAAGTGGTGGTCTCAAGCACCCTGACCCTGACGAAATCACTCCAGGTGATGCGGAGGATAGTTCGCAGGGCCGTGTTCTGAGCAACACAGAGCTGGCGGATGTGCGTGGGCACTGCTCCGGACCAGATCGGGGAAGCGTATAGAATAATTGGCAGTACGCAAGACTTGTAGAGCCGCACCCTGGTTCCGAGCGTCACCTCTCTGGAACTCAGGATGGGGCCAAGCCTGCGACTTCTCCCAGGGTCTTGCTTTTTAGGCCCATGATATGCTTTTTCCAGATCAGGCTCCTGTCCAGCGTGACGCCGAGGTATTTGGCTTCGCTGGACCAGGGAATGGCCTGACTCTGAACAGAGAGTTGAACGGCTGGTTGCTGCTGCCCGGGCCTTGCCTTGAACATAACAGCAACCGTCTTGCCTGGATTGACCGCAATCCTCCATTTACGGTGCCTCTCGCAGGTGGTGTCGAGGGCTCGCTAGAGGTAGATCATGGCTTGATGTTCACTGGCTGACTGGGCGAGGACCGCCGCATCGTCCGCAAAAAGTCCAACGATGACGTGTGGGCTTTGCTGAAGGTGGGAAGTCGTGCGTATGCGTGTTAAACAGGGTTGGCCCCAGGACCGAACCCTGTGGCACGCCAGCACGTAAAGGGCGGAGGTTAGACCGCTCCCCTTGCCAAATGACCCAGAACACCCTCTCCATCAGGAAGGAGTCTGTGAGCCAGATCAGCTACCTCGGGAGGCCAGCCCAGTGCATTTTGGCCAGGAGGCCTTCGTGACACACCCGGTCAAAAGCCTTGCTTATGTCCAGGAAGGCGGCCGCTGTTTTGTTCTTTTTGTTGAACCCATCGGTAACATAGCTGGTGAATCTAGCCAGTTAGTGAACCGTAGAATGACGTTGGCAAAAGCCAAACTGTTCACTGGGAATGACATTGTGTGCTGCCAGCCAGGTGGTGAGCTGTGGCAGGAGGAGGCGCTCGAACATCTTCTCGAAAGCGTTGAGAATGGAAATCGGCCGGTAGCTATCAACGGCACCCAAAGACAAGTTTGCCTTCGGGATACCGATGATCTTGGCACGTTTCCACTCCTTCGGGAAGTGCGCAGTGTTCTGGCAGCCATTAAAATTGCCGTTAGGTAGTCAATGGCCACTATCGGCAGCTGCTTTATTGAAATGTTGCTGATGCTGTCATCCCCAGGGGAGCGATGCATGGAGAGGCCCTTCATAACCTCCACCACGGCCCGGGGGGTGATCCGAGGGAGAACAGGAGCAAACCCTCGGTCGCTCCTAAGGTTCACCACGGCTTCTTCCACCAGCCTCTCTGCCTCTGCAGAGGAAGGACTCGATGGGTTCAGCTGGAAGCTGTTCTCCAGGTAGTTGGCGTACTCTGTGGCCATCTCCTTGGCAGAGCTAACCAAACCGTCCGGTGATTATAAGGGAGGGTCCCGCCTCTGAGTGGCCTTGAGCCCTCTGCAGGCCCTTCAGATGGAATTGTCGGCGAAGGAGACCTCAGCCAGGTGCTCCTCCCAGGCGTCTGTTTTGATATCCCTGACCGCCTCCTTGACGTCCCTGTTAAGATGATCAAGGAGTGCCTTCAAGTCCGGCGTGCGGTGCCGCTAACACCTGCACACTGAATTACGGTGAGTAATCAGTCTCTGCACAGGTTCTGGCAAGCGGCGGGAGTTAGCTTGATGAGGATGGCTAAGTTGACGGCCTGCAGCACCACCGCCGATATGATGGTAGCCATCTCTTCCACCTGCTGACTGGTAGCCGGCTCTTCAGGGTGGGCTGGAAGCGCTGTGGCAATTTGCAGCCAGAAGGCTTCCCAGTCAGCCCTGGCGAAGTCCCTTCACTGCAGAGGGGGTAGTCTCATCAGCAGGTTGCCGTATTGTAATAAAATCGGCAGGTGGTCTGATGACAGCTCGTTGAGCGTCCTGACCTCCACAGAGGCCTGGGCGTTGTTGACTATGGCAATATCCAGGACGTCATTAGAGGGCACAAACGTTGGGACTGTCGGAGCCACCACCGTGAGGCCCTCTGAAAGGACATATTGACATAGCCACCTACCCCTCGGGTTAGATGCTGTGGAGTTCCAGTCTCGGTGCTTGGCGTTGAAATCCCCGATGGCTATGGTGGGTGTCCCATCACGGGGAAGAGGGCACTCATATCCTCCTCCTCGAGGTCGAGTACCGGGCGGTAATAGGCCGCCCCGAGTTAGCGCTATGTCAGCTGCCACCGTCTCCAGCAGCCGCATATTGGGGAGCGGGACCTCTTGGAATTTGAGGGAGGGATGAATGAGGAGTGCGACTCCGCCACCAGGAGTGGCCCAGTCTTTCCTCAGAATGATCCACCCACCACATCTCAGGGTTATGTGGGGCTGGAGTTTCGTCTCCCCAACAGCCGCGATAGGGACTCCAAGGTCGAGGAGTTGTAAGAGGAGCTCATCAACGCGCTGATGCAGACCGTTGGCATTCCAACCCACAACCCCTAACACGTCCCTCTTAAGCCTTGGAGCCATCGTTGGTTCTGGAGCAGGCTAGCTCTTCTAGCAGGGACAGAAGGATCTGTCCCTGGCGGCTGGAGATGTAATGCCTAAGCTCCTTGGTTATGGAAAGGATGGTAGCCTGTAACTCCGCATCAGCATCAGATGATGGACCAGCCTGAGGAGGCAATGGAGTAGGCATGCTAGCAGACATATATCTCCCGCTCTCAGCCTGAGGCGGCTGGAGGGGAGTAGAAGAAGAAGAAGAGGAAGGTAGCGGTGCTGCCTTCTCTGTCCCATGCCCAGCGGACTTGCCCGTTTGAGCCGGAGGCTGCGAAGGGATTGCCAGCTGGGCTCCGTCTTGCAGAGAGGTGTCAACTGCGGGGGCACCCTGGTTAACCCCAGCTACTGCAGTGGCAAAATTTTTGCCAGGGACCACCATGGTGGGCCTGGCCGCGACTGCCGATAGAGTCGCCACTCGCCCCTTGGTGGCTTTGCGCTTCAAGGCATCATTCTTCCTATGGGCTTCCAGTACCTTGTCGAGGGCTTGCACATACACAGGGCAGAGCCTGTAGGTGGAAGGGTGATCGCCCCTGCAGTTTCAGCATTTTCTCTGCCCATCCGAGGGAAGCGTGCAGTTTCGAGATACGTGGTTCCCAGTGCAGTTATAGCAGCGCGGGACCATTTTACATCCTGAGGCAGAGTTCCCGAACCTTTGGCAGTGGTAGCAGGTCTGTGGCATTACTCCGCCCCTGAAATATTGTATTCGCACTCGACAGTGCAAAAGGTGCATTATCTTGTGAAGAAGGGGGAGTCCAGGATTTTTCTCCACCGTGGTAATGAGCTTTCTCGTCTTCTCCAGCGGCTTGCCCTCCTCCTCGCACTGGGCCATATGTTTTATGGTCTTAACTGTCATGCCCAGGGCAGCTAAGCCCTCCGCTACCTTGTCAAGAGGGATGTTTTTGGACACCCTTGGCAAGGAGCCTGGCAGTGCAGGTCTGCCCCTCAGGCTGGGTGTGATACTCGAGCTTGAGAGAGTCGAGCTCATCCATAACAGCCAGGCATTGTTCTGAAGTGCGGACAAAGACCCGAGTCGAGACGTCGCGAATGTCCAGTTCGAAGTCTTTTCCGCACTTCTGTTGGAGCATATTAATGAAGGCCATATACTGTAATGGGCCTTATTCGAGGGCGGGCTGGTTGCTGAGCAGGGCTAGAGCCAGCAGCGGCTTTCTTCCCCCTTTCCCCTCTCCCTCCGCTTCACCTCCCGAAAAGGCTCCTCACTAGGGGGTGGCTCATCCCGTGAGGCAGTTTCTGTTGAGAGATCCTAGTCAGTGGATCCCTCTGTCGGAAGAGAAAGCTTTCTCTTGGATGCCGAAGGGGAAGGCTCGGCCTCCATAGGTTCAGACTCAGAGGGAGGTGCAACAGGGGATATAGTGCCGGCAGTGGCCCAGGGCAGAGTATCAGTCTCCGAGGAGATACTGGGTCATTGCTTAGGCAGCTCTTCCTCAGAGTAGGTAGGAAAGTTTCCTCTTTAGAGAGGAAGAAGTCTCCATCTCCATCAGCTCACTTGCCTGGATGCGGGTGAGATCGAGAGGTGTGGAGGGAGGCAGGTCGGAGTGTGGGGTAGCTCGGGCAGGCCCCACACTAGAGGGGGGAGTATGGACCGGCGGAGCCGGGGAATCAGGGAAATGGACAGAAGCAGAAGAAGAAGCAGCAGATGTAGGCGCAGATGAAGCAACAGGAGAGGCAGAAGAAAGCATAGAGGAAGGAGCAGAAGGAGGACTAGGAGTCTGCTCCACCGCCTTGCCAGCCTTGGCATTGCCTTTCCCCTTCTTCCCCTTGGCTTTTCAAGGTTTGGCGGTCTCGGGAGGTTTCGAGGAAGGAGCCCGAGGCTGGTCAGCGTCACAGGATACTAAGCCAATCTTGTGGCTGTCTCTCCTGGGAGGACGAGCGATGCTGCGGAGGTTTGTAGGATCCTCCGTTCTCAGGAGGGAAGCGACCTGCATTATCCTCAGGTAATCCTGGGTAACATGCTTGATCTGACCCTCAGGGGTGTTGAAGGCTATGAGGCCATCACAGGAGATGCTTCTCCTGTGTTGTCCCCTCAAGATCATGCTAGTGGGAGCAATTCTCGAGCTTGAGGACGCAGCACCGAATGGTTCCATCGGCAGGTGCAGGTGATAAAAGGGAGTAAAATAATCCCAAATGACCCTGGAGGATCAGACTGCCAAAGGTTGGGCGAGAGAGGACACCTGGAAGGGGGGTCCACGACCGGATGCAAGGCGGAGACGAAGAGGGTGAGGAGGAACTGGTTAGCCTCCCCCCACTTCGCGATTCGAGCACCGCAAGGAACAAACCCTTTCTGGTGACCTACAGAAAGCAGGAAGACCGAGGAGGGGAAGAGCAAGGATACTTTTTCAGGTCCGATGCAGAAAAGCGGAGAAGGACCCTTTTCAGGGTCGAAGACTCCGCAAATGAGGGAGACGAAACAGGTGAGGAGGTGCTCAGTTAGCCTCCCCCTGTTTCGATGGACAAGACAGACAACCAAAATCCTTAGGCCAAAATAAAAAACCAGACAAAGCAGGGTCAAGATCGGAAACCAGAGTATGATTGTAGTGTAGTACTTACAATGCACAGCAAACAGTGCAGTGGAGTAGATTCTTGGGACGCAGGTACCCAGCAGTAGCATTGCTCTCGGAGGAGCTATGCCAATTTGCTTTCCGGTCACGCCTTTTATAGGACCCCCTTAGTACCCGGGGATCATGTTAAAATAGGTGGCGTCTCAATGCCACACATTGCTCTGGTCCCACTAGCGGAGGGTCGGGGAACCTTTCTACTTCGGCTGTATTTTTGAACATTGCGAATTTCGTTTCGTCACAATATATCCCTTAGCTCGAGTCACGAGACTTGAGGCAAGGGCACGATTTGTTCTGCCCATTCATATATGCAGTGTCGCTGAAGTATTTGAATTAAGGAGTATTAAAATAGATTCTATTCCAAATTAACATAAATAAGAAATCTCATGCTTGTGCTTAAAGGTAACGTTCAAGATAATGAACAAATAGGAATTTAAAATACTTTTCTTCTGTCAAGTTTGTGACGGATGCATGCACATTTCATTCTTTATATACATAGGTAATAGATTTTGCAATCCCATGCAATTATGACGATAAACAAAATGCATCTTCTCAATTTTTTAGTTGGAAATTCCTATACAAGTGTAGAATTTAATACTTTTATCACATCAAATCATAAGTTAATTTTAATTATTGAAATAAGATTTTTAAAATTTAGATCTGATGTATTGCCAATTTTATAATTGTGAGATGTACATAAATTATTTGAATGCGGAGTATAATCGAATATCAAAAGATTAATGTATATTCTTCTGCAATATTCATTTACCAGACGTCCAGTTTTCCCGGACATGTCCTCTTTCTTAAGGTTTCCGAGGATGAACGGGCGGGATTTTAACACGCCCGGAATTTGATTGATTCCTTCAATTGTACGTTTTTTGTTATTTACGTTAATTTTTTTGAAATATTTTTAAATTAGTAGCAACATTTAAGAATTTGTCTACACAATTTGGCTCGGTATTGCAGTTTGTGATGTCAACGTTTTATCCCCAATTATATCGACAGATGTTAAATATCATTTTTGACGCTTTACTCAATCATTTTGCTTTAAATTCACAAATAAGTCGTTCCGCAAAGAGCGGTAATAATATAATGTCATATTATTATTCTTTAATAATGTGTCCTTTTTTATTTCAAAGTTAATTGGTCAACTTAGGTTTAGAGTTCATATTTTTGTAAATATTATTCAAGATATGTATAAAAAGTTGTAATTCCTACATATTATTTACATATTTATTCTGCATCTTCAGAATTAGTTTCGGATAAGAAGTCATAATAACACAAAATTTTTAAGTATTATTACATTTTATGATATTTTTGTGTAAATGTTTAAGTAACAAAAACATTCATGTTCGACAATTTAGTGTTATAATATTTCCTTTATTCATATAACGCCACAGTAAGGGCTTTCTCTAACTCGATAATGAAATGCCGTTAGTCCACCGCTAACGAAAATCAACTCTTGCATCAACTACCGCTTACCAAAAAGACCTTTCACTAACTTGTCTTATCGACTTGCTGTCGATGCAAAATACGAAACATAAAATTCGATAGCAACCAAAAGAAATAAGCTGCTGAAGTGGTGCCCTTCAGCGAGGTAATAATTTTTGACCAATCACGAACGAGGTTACTTGCAAACTGCAACTTAAACAAAAGAAGACTACACTGCGATAGAAAAGAGCGCACGCCCAAATCCACAAGTTCAAATGGTTCAAAAGAAATGTGGGAATGGCGGAAAAAATGCAGGTGAATAAATAATATGTATTTTACAGTATTATGTCATTTAATGTGTAAACTGCATTTAAAATGAGATGTTAAAATGCAAGGATGGTGCTTGTATTCATTATTGTATATATTATGGTATTATTCATTGTCAAAAGCATTCATAAGTGCTTAAGTTGCCGATATTGAGTTTAGTAAATTAAAAACAGAAAATATTTAGAAAATCTAGAGATGTGGTTATGGTGGAGGATGGATTGTGAGCTTTCATTGGGATTGTGTTTTAATGCAGAAATGACATCAGCCAGCCACCGACAAAGGAATGTAGGCAGGGACGGCGCAATGACCATCAATTGGAGGACATGGTTGACCACTTTATTGAGCACCCCCATGTGGCAAGTGGGCAATTTACCCATAGCCTTAATAGGTGCCAATTTATTATATCTGTGACAGAATGAAGGCACCGACTCACAGATGATGGACTGATGGCTAAATCAAACCGATCACCAGTTGGTCTTTGATAGCTGCCATGAGCATAAAAATTGATAGCTACCAGAACCTGTAAAACAATATACAGGTACCCCTCGATTTACGCCGGGGATGCATTCCTGGACGAACCGGGGTAAATTGAAACGATTTTATAATATAAATCAATGGGAAGTCAATGAGTTGCGTTCCTGGCACCCAAACATTGATGAGTAATATAATGGCATTGCATTTAAAGCTCTGTAATAACGTAAATATAATAAAGGGAGTTAAAAAAAATATATTTTGTACACTTAAAACCGGCAATGGCGTAATGAAGCAGCGTTAGTTCTCTGACGAAGTCCCTGGTTGAGGAGCGTCACGTTTTTCAAAGAAAGTATGCAGTGTGGACTGTCGTGATTTCTTCTTTCTTTCTATCAAAATTTCATGATAAGGCCTCATGGATGCCATAACACTCCTCTTCGCTGTAGCACTCCGCTCCCAGTCGTGGTCAATCTCGCAGAGCTCATCAGTGAGTTTATCTATGTCTGAGAGGATGCGCTGGAGATCGTCTTCATTTCACGAGGAGGAAGTTCTTCCTCTCTTTCCTCCTCTTTCTTTTGGCCCAGTTGTGCGGCCAATTCTTCTAAGTCTTCATTGGAAAGAGGCTGCCCATGGCTTTCCAAAAGTTCTGTTACATCTTCATCTGTCACTTCGTCCAAGCCCACCTCTTGTGCTAGTCTTCTTACGTCATATATGACGTTCTCCACTGGTTGGAATCCTGCGAAGGAAACAAATTCTGGCAGAAGTTTGCCCCACTCTCCATTCAAACAATTCACTGATACTTCCTCCCAGGCTGCGTTGATGTTATTAATGCCCCTAAAAATGTCGAATGACTTCCAATAATCCTTTACGATTTTGTCTGAACTTTCCAAAACCCTCAGCATTTCTTTGAAGGTGTTTCAGAGATAATAGGATTTAAAGGTCGACATTACACCTTGGTCTATTGGTTGCAAAACTGACGTGGTGTTAGGAGGAAGGAAAACGACTTTGACATCCAGAGGTGATCTGACTTCTGCTAGGTTTGTCGGATGGCCAGGGGCATTGCCCAAGAGAAGATGGGCTTTGGTTGGCAAGACATTCTCATGAAAAAAATGGAGCACAGTTGGGCAAAAATAGTTGACGTACCAATCCAAGAA
Organism: Tanypteryx hageni; assembly: GCA_028673005.1. Lineage (NCBI taxonomy): Eukaryota > Metazoa > Arthropoda > Insecta > Odonata > Petaluridae > Tanypteryx > Tanypteryx hageni. The sequence goes on from CM054115.1 coordinate 8,558,713, forward strand.
GACTTCTTGTGTCACCCAAGCCTTTCTATTTGACTTCCAGTAGACTGGCAACATGGCTTTGTTGAAACCTTTGAAAGTGCAAGGCACCTCCGAATGGTACACCAACATTGGCCTTAATTTTAAAGTGCCAGAGACATTGGCACCCAGCAAAAGCGTTAGCCTGTCTTTTGCAGCCTTGAAACCTGACGCTGACTTCTCTTCACGGGCGATGTAAGTTCGTGAAGGCAGTTTTTCCAATACAGGCCTGTCTCATCAACATTAAAAATGAGATCAGGAGGATTATCACCCTCCTCCTCAATGGCCTGAAACTCTGCAGGATACACTGCAGCTGCCACTGCATCTGCACTGGCTGCTTGGCCACTAATTTTCACACTGTGGCACTTAGTGCGAGATTTGAATCGCATAAACCAGCCCTTGCTTCCTAAGAATGTCTCTTTACTACCCTCTTTTATCTTAAGTTACTCAGAAATTGACTTCGCCTTATCTGTGATAGCAATTTGAGTCAAGGGAATGTTTTTTTGATTCATGCCATCCACCCATAGCGACAGTAATTTCTCAATTTTTTCTAAAAGTTTACTTGTGCTATAACTCACTTGCGTTGCACTTATTCTCGTAGCCTGTTGCATTGACTGGTTTATTTTATCTGAATTTTTTCATTATGGTAGTCACAGTGGAAGGAGGCAAATTCATACTTCTGCACACATTAGGACGGGTATCACCACCTTCTATTCTAAGAATTACGTCCATCTCATCTTCTAACGTAATAGACCTACGTAACTTTTTAGCAACACATTCGCTTCCACTTTTTTTCACTGCACTTCTCTTACCAGACATGGTGGCCCTTATTTTATTAATTTAATCCACAATTTATAAATATAATAACACAGTTGCTACTGCAGAATAATGGTCAAACAACAACACAAACACGTTAGCTCTCAGTTTTCAGCACATTCAATGCGTGAACAAAAAGCGAACTGAGCGCATTTTATCTTGCCTTTACGTCTTACCCTCCTTCCACTCCTTTCCATGCCAGACACCCAAATGGGAAAACCCTCTTGAGGAGCGAGTGGAAAGGGAAACAAAACAAACCTTCTTAATGAGTTCGGTCCTTACTCCTTATCTAGGCAGAAGGGACGTGACTGTCGTGGAATGGTGTCAATTTTGGAGGAGATTATCTCACAATTATATCAATGAGTGGGTACACAAATTGTTGGTCCTCCATTGACTAAAATTCTTTCGTGTGATCGATGTGTACAGCCATCTCTGCTATTACGCGATAGTTGCTTTCATGTAAGATGCCGACCTATAGAAAATCGCGTAATAAAAATAACCCCGAGACCTCCGCAGAGAATACATTTGTCCTTTGATAGGTTAAAGCGCAGAGCAAACTCGCATATGTAAAAGTTTACATTTTTCAAGCAGCTTTTACCGATTAATTTGCAAATTCGCAGAGATGACTGTATTTATAATTTTTATTCAAAATCAGCGATGTAAGAATTACGATTTAGCAGTGGCGGCTCGTGTATAGGCACTGCGGAACTGCAGCACCCCCTATTTCCACTTGATATTATCGATAACATTTAATATAACGAGTCCTTTTTTCTTTAATTCTTTCTTTATTTTTGTAGTACAATATATATTCCTTAAGCTTAATGTCAGTACTTAAGTAGCCATCCCCCAGTTTATGAAAAAGATACAAAAATCTTTGTATGGAACTGTGCGCTTCACAGTGCCTGCGACGTGGTGTTTGACTGTTGTGCGCATGCGAACATAGGAGGGGGGTGGGGAGGAAGGCGGGACTGCCAGGTAGAGAGAGCACTGTTGCTCTCGCAGTGCCGGCTCTGGCGTGATGGTGGAAGGAAGTTTTTTTTTACTCAGCGTGTGTTGTGCTTAAAAACCGTGTACCATATTCTTGAATGTGATAAAGTGTAGAAGAGTGTAGAATTAGATTATTATTCTGCTTCCAGCTATTCTATTTGATTCATTTTTTTTCGGTTCTTTTATGGATTTCATTTTTAAATGAATAGATCAAGCTTGAACTGTAACAATTTAAGTTAAAGTACGTAAAAAATGTTTGTTTTTTTTTGTTAAGATTTTATGAAGTTCCTGAATAAATTTTCTTTTTATACATGTTTTTTTCCTTTTACACAATTTTAAAAGAAAGGCTAAAAATTTTCTGGAGCAGAACCCCCACTAATTTTAGCTACGAACCGCCACTGCGATTTAGTATAAGAAGCAATATGAGAAAATTGTAAAACGTTTTAAATAATAGTAAATATATTTTTTCACTTTTTCACCTCCTGGTTTCAAAATCGACGTTATTCTGAATCGGCGCAAATCGAGGGCTACCTGTAGTGGCAGAAACCTGAGTCAGGGCATAGTAATTTGCAGTAGTATGACAAAGTATGAGAAAAGCACAGAGAATCTTTAGGTAAGAACTCAATAAATATGTCAAATAAGCCTACCTGCATTTCAGAGGCCAAACCAGTTGTATGCACACGCTCCAGGAAAGGGCGCAAAGAATATGTAATATGCATGGCTAACTCCGGATTTATTCGAAATGATCTCAAAAATTCATTTCGAGGTAGTTCATACAGGTTTTGTGCATCCCTTAGAGTCCTCCTATGCAAACGGCGATCAACACGACTCACTCTCTTTTGGAGAATCATTAATTCCCAAGCCAAGAAGTTGAAGGCCATCTTGCCAAAGAAATAATAAATGATGTGACGTATTGTAAGTAAACTCAAGGAGCCTAACTTCACAAACACAAAACTTTCCTTGAAGTAATCAAAGGAATGGTACAATCCTCTGTGTGCACGGTTCCCGATCACACCCATGTATTTTTTTTAGATTTCGTTCAACTCAAAGCTGATTCTTACAATTAGTTTCAAATGCCAGCATAAAATTCAAGTAGGTACATAAACACCAAACACCAAATTCAACAATCAAATTCTTGCAGTAAACATTTCATAAGTTTACTCACCTTGAAATTGAAGGTCACAACTCATTTGCACTCCTCAATTCTTCGTTGCTGCAGATTATTCTGTATTTCTGTGTCAAGCACCAAGTTGTAAACACAATTCTTCGACCATCGATAAGCTTATCAGGGGGGGTCTCGAGTCCCCGGTAGCTTACCGACGATGCTTAACCGGGATAAATCAAGGAATAATAGGAAGTGACAGTCCCATAACGCCTATAAGAATATGTTTCATGCAGAGCGCTCTGGCGGCTCCGGGTGAAGCTATAGCGAGGGAAACTCAAACCCATTTGACGTTAAATTTACTGTACGAAATGTTCGAGAGAAGCTATAATTTCAAATTTTCATTTAGTGAATAAGAACGAATTTGTTGTAATTACGTCATCTTCTGTTTGTTATTCAAAGTAAATATTAGAATTATAGCTTCTTACAAAAATGAATCATATGTCATTTAGATCTTTCATTAATTGGTAATGCAATGTCATTAATTGATAGTACAACCTCGATTTTCTTTAACCGAATAGCTAGTCACAAGAGAAAATTACAATTATGATATCGTTTCAGATGTAATTAGAACACATTTTCAATATAAATACTGTAAATACCCGCGTATAATGCACACCATCGTATAACGCGCAGGGGGGTTTTCAGCCTCGTATTCTATGATTTTTCTATATACCCGCGTATAGTGCGCACAGATTTTTTTTAGCGTTACCGTTCCAGAATAAAGTAGATGGTGTAATGTGTTCTAAAGCAATGATCGAATTATTGGTATTATGTATTGGTAACATAATGAAGGTGCGAAATGAAATTTTTGAATAACGTTCCAAAAGAACGTCGGCTAACTCAATCATTACATACTCTATGTTTACTTACAGGGTGATATTAGGATATACACAATAAATCGAATTATATTATTTTAATAGTAGGGCATATGACATTATTTGAGCTAATAAAATGCAGGAATGATGATAATCCTATGTTTTGTACATACGTTTTAGACACGCCTGAGGTGGAGGGGTTCGCCCAACCTTCAGTTTTACCCTTATTAGAACACTCTGGAGCACTTAGAAATGATAGCAAATAACCATAATTAACTACAGACTCTAAGAATCAAGAATAAATCACGTATGAATGCTGAGAGAAAGGTAGGGAACGGTAATTTTATTTAGTTCAACAAGAAACATCAACTTCCAGCGTACTCAAAGGCATCAGCTGCCATTGTTTCTAATTGTAAATAGTACCAGTACCTCACCACCAGGCCGGGCGTCGGTGTAGGGTGACGTCATGCGTAATATGACGATTCCCATAATAACATCGAAGAAGAATGGTCCAGTGACGAAGAATTTCTTGGCTTTTAAAATGAATAAATACTGAATTCATTCTTTTCATATCTAATTAATGTATGTTTATAGAATTAGTTAAAAATTTTTAACTATTATCTATCTTACTTTTAGTAAAAATCACCAATAAAAATATGAGGATACCCGGGCAGTAATTACTGTGCCGAAATTGTGGAAATATGGGGTCAAATGAAAATAGGAAGATTATGTACCCTCGTATAACACGCATTCTAATTTTTAACTAAAATATTTCGAAAAAAGTGTGCATTATACGCGGGTATTTACGGTTCTAACATTTTAATAAATTTAAATAATTTTATTATAAGAGTTATGATCGAATTAAAAACAATCCTGTATAAGAATTTAGATGATTATAAAGGAAATAATGCTGCCAAATAACAACACTCAAGTCAATTTATAAAGCGTAATTTATTATAAGAAAATGTACAATGATTCTATATCGTTTACAACTGGATGCCTGAAAATACAATACAAATACATGTCCACAATTTACACATATTGAGTTAAGTACATATTGTATTTCTCACATATGCACCACCTTTTTGAATTTCGCGAATAATTGGTTGTGGAAAACTGCCATGAAATGCAAATTCACGAAGTACAAGTCCAATTTCCCTCTAAGACGCAATGCTATATGTGAGTACATTTCTCAGTCAACCTAAAAAATTTATTTCTTTAATGTAAATAATGGAGTTTAACAGAAAATAAGGGAAAAACGTTACAGCAAATGAAAACCTAGCATCATAAAGTGAAAAATATTCTTTTAATTATTTCAAAATGCGTAATAGCAAATGAAAACCTACAAGGGCGGATATAGAAACCTCCCAAGGGGGGGGGGAGGCAATTAAGTACTATATTCCTCGTAAATAGGAAAATTTTCAAATCTCCCTATATTCGTCAAAATTATATTCAGGACTTTTTAAAGAGATTATCACAAGAAATAATAGTATAGTATATTTTCTATCATAAACCCTATTTTAGGTGAAATATATTTTGAAAACCACGCATACATTGACCTCCCTTATAATAATCCATATTTTGCGAAAATGATGCATAAGGCTTATGTTTCGCATAATGTAAAAAAGAAAAAAATATATTTAAATCGGGTATCTGTGAAATTTTATTAACTTTGTATAGCACTTCTTAACATTTTATTTTAAAAATCACAATAAAAAATCAAGTCGTCGATTGCCAGAATTAGCAAAACGATCTAAAATCTCTTCCGGGTCAAGATGAATATTTTGATGTATATGGAGTAACGCCAAACCCACAAGTCTTTCTTTACTCATTCTGTTCCACAACCAAGTTTTTAATAGTCGCAAAGCCGAAAAGCTGCGTTCAGAGCTAGCAACACTTATAGGAAGGGTGATCAAAATTTTTAATAAAATTTTGCAATTTGGATAAATTTCCTCGTCGCACATACTGAAAACTTCACAGGCACTCATGCCAGTTTTAATGTTATTGCACTTATATTCACGTTCCCATTTGGTTTTCCACATTATTAATTCGCTTAGAAAAATAGTAAACGAATTTGAAATAATGGAAACATTCAAAAAGTCAGAATATTTTTCCCATAATGACGTTGCAGTATTATATAACTCAACTTGATCCAAATACAATAGTTGTTTCGGTAATATATTTCCCAAATTAAATGCCTTCAGTGTATCATCACAAAAACGGCTTCGAACATCAACTAGGAAAGTATCAATCATTGGGATAAATACATTACGTCGATAGTATTCCTCGGCGGTTTCCGAACAGTTAATTCGTCTTGATGCATACCAGGGCTTAATGAGCTTTAATTGCAAAATATCTGCAAATTCATTAGCGCTTTTCCAAATTCTATTAAATACTTTGTCAACTATTTTCCTTTCACAATCTAATAAGCAAATGATGTCCTCAATGCATTTTATAGCTGAATACAGATCTAGCGATTCTTTTTGTAATGACTTACTAAGTGACAAGGAAAAAATAAAAGTAATGCATTTCATCGAATAAATGAATTCGCTTGTCATGAGATTCATTCATCATCATGCTTCTGTCCGAAGACAGGATTTAACTGAATCGCTGCCTCCATTTCTCTCTCTCCCTAGAAGCCTCTTTTATACCTCTATTAGTAGTATATCCCTGCTTTATATTATCTAATATTCCTATTCTTTTTCTCCCTCTTCCTCTTTTTCCACTAATTTTTCCTTCTAAGACCTTACCTTTGCAAACACTGTCTTCTCAATATGTGCCCTATCCAATTTGCTTTTCTTTTCCTGATTGTTTTTATTAGCATCCTATCTTCTCCCACCATTTCTAATACTTCTTCGTTTCTCTTCCTCTCTGTCCATTTCACTTTCATCATTCTTCTCCATACCCACATCTCAAAACTTTCTAAATATTTTTCCTCCTTTCTCCTTATCGTCCACGTCTCTGCACCATAAAGAGCTATGCTCCATATGTAGCATTTTGCTAATTTCTTCCTTGTTTCTAGATTTATTTTCTTGCTTGTGAGAAGCTCCTTCTTCTCGTTAAATGCTGCTTTTGCCATTGCAATCCTACTTCTGATGTCCTGTGTACTACTTCCATCCTGTGCTAAAATACTGCCGAGATATTTGAAACTACTTACTTGTTCCAATTTTTGGCCATTTACCATTATATTTAATTCTTTATGTTCCTTTGAAACCACCATGACTTTCGTTTTTTCTGTATTGATCTTCATTCCATATTGTTGGCCAACCTCAACTAGTCTGTCTGTCATCCTCTGAAGCTCTTTCTCGCCTTCTGCTATTAAGCCCTGATCATCTGCGTATTTAATGGTGGTAATACTTTCACCTCCTATCTTAAATCCTTTCTCTTCCATCAACGCTTCTTCTGTTATTGTTTCTGCATACATATTAAATATCGCTGGTGAAATAGGACAACCCTGCCTCACTCCCCTCCCTATTGAAGTACTTTCTGTTTCTTCTCCTTCAACCCTGACTCTAATCTTTTGATCAAAGTAAAGGTTTTTAAGCAGTCTTTTATCTTTCCAATCTATTCCTATTTTGTTTAAAATACCCAGCATCTTATCCCATTTCACTCGGTCAAAAGCTTTCTCCCAATCTACAAAACAAAAATACATATCTTTATTGACTTCTAGCGCTCTTTCTATCATCATCCTCATACATCCTATAGCATCTCTAGTCCCCCTTCCTCTTCTAAAACCAAACTGATTATCCTGCAGCTCCTTTTCTATTTTACATTCAATTCTTTTGGTTATTATACTGGTTAGAACTTTAGCTGTATGAGAAATTAAACTAATAGTTCTGTAATCCTTACAACATTTTGCATTGTTCTTTTTCTCCAGTGGTACCATCACAACATCTAAAAAATCTTCAGGCCATACACCAGTATCATATACTTGGTTAAAAAATTTTGTGAGTTGCTTAACTGCTTTAGACCCCAAAACCTTAAGAACGTCCACAGGTATATCATCACTCCCAACAGCCTTCCTTATTTTCATGTCATCAATTGCTCTTTTAACTTCAGACTCGAGAATACTTGTTCCTAGCTGATCTTCTTCCACATCCTCTTCTTCATTTAATTCAATATTTCTTGGCTTTCCTTCTTTGTCATACAGAACCTCAATGTATTCTTTCCAGACATTCTTTACATCGTCTGGCTCCGATACTATTTTACCACTTTTGTTCATGATTCCTTTACGTCCTATCTTTCTTGCTTTTTTCTTGAATAGTTTCCTTGCTTTGCTATACATGAGGTCTGTTCTACAAATTCTTTCACATTCGACAATCTCCTCGCATTTTTCATTTATCCACTGTTCTCTTGCTTTATCTGTTTCCCTTCTTAAAGCATTATTTAACTCCTTGTACTTTCTTTGGCCTTCTTCAGTGTTCATGTTCTTCCACTTTCTCCGCTCTTCCATTTTTTGCAGCATGGCTGCTGTGATCCAGGGTTTTTTGTTTCTTTCACCCGTTATCTTTCCTACCTTCTTTTCCATTACATCTTTAATGTTGCTATGGATGTATCTCCACTCCTCATCTACATTCTTCCTATTTTCTTCATCTCTCTCCCCCAACCTTTCCTCCAGCTCAGTCATGATAGCCTCCTTGTTTTTAAGGAGTTCCTCTAAGTTCCATTTCTTGTTAACTCTTACGTTTCTCTTAACACTCTTCAGTCTACATTGTATATTTGCCACCAAAAGGTTGTGGTCAGAATCGATATCTGCCCCTGGTAGTGTTTTCACATTTTTAATGCTATTTCTAAATCTTTCATTGACTAGTATGTAATCTATCTGGTATCGTCTCTGGTCTCCTGGGGTTCTCCATGTGTAAAGTCTCCGCTGGTGATGCTTAAACCATGTATTAGTTACAATTAATCTATTTCTATGGCAGAATTCCACAAGTTTATCCCCTTTTTCATTTCTCTTCCCTAGTCCATATTTTCCCACTATGTTATCTTCCTGCCCCTCTCTGACTACACTGTTCCAATCTCCCATTACTATGGTGGTGATCCTTCCTTTTCCCTCCTCCTCCAATATCTCCATAATCTGTTCATAGATTTCATCTACTTCGTCGTCGCCAGCATTAGTCGTTGGCATATACACTTGAATTATAAGCATTTCCACTGGCTCCATCTGAAGTTTTACGGCTATTAATCTATCATTAACTGTCACTACCTTGCTAATTCTTTCAGCTATCTCTTTTCTCATTATAATCCCCACTCCCCTTTCCTTTTTCTCCCCTCCTGAGTAAATAATCTTAAATTCGTCTGAATTTATCTCGCCTTCTCCTTCCCACCGAACTTCACTAAGACCTACTATACCTACATTATTCCTTCTCATTTCCCTTTTTATGTTCTCTAGTTTACCCCCTGAATTCATAGTCCTAACATTCCATGTGCCTATTCTTAATTTCTCACCACTTGCTTTCCTATTAATGTTAAATTTCCTCTGTGCATCCCCTAGGGTAGTCCCCACCCGGAGATCCGATTGGGGGACTATTTTACCTCCGGAATATTTTACCCCAGAAAGATCCATAGAGGTATTTCAGCTTTTCAGCCTATCATGGGAAATATAATGAGGTAGTTTCCCCTTGCTTTCCTCATCGCAGTTTCACAGAGTGATTACCCATCTGTAGCTGTTCAGATCCACATGATCACCACCTACAGAGGTACTGTGCAAGCTGCTGCCCTTGCACAGGGGGATGTAAAACCCCCAAGACTGCTTCTTAGTCTGACTCTTCCCCTCAGACCTTTCCGGCTTGGATGGTCCTACCAGGAGAATTATCTCCCGCCGGCATAGCTCTTTGGTTCGTAAGAGTACACAAACCCTCCCACCTCTGTAAGGTTATGCAGTCCTTAGGGAGGGTCATGAGATTATTGAAGAGTAAATCTGCCTTTGTTGAAAATGTCCTATCATCCCCATTACTGATATCGTTCAATATCTTGGTAATTGTGGAAAACATTTTCTCAAACATTAAACAAGCATTATGTCTTTCTACCCAGCATGTATCGCACAAGCTACTTAATCCCCCACCCATTTCTCTCTTTAAAAGAAAACTTCTCTTAGCAGACAAATGATAAAAATTGCTAACCTCGCCCATTAATTCAAAACATTTTAAAAATTATAATACTTTTATCAGACATTGATTGTTGCATTTTTAGTGCTTTGAATTCGAATATAGAGAAAATAAACAATAAAAACTTCGTAAGAAATCACTTACAGATAATTGTAGAATTCTTCCGCTGCTGTTCGTCGACTATCTCCAAAGAGGTAATAATCACTCTTGAAGTGATGGTATTTCGAATACTTGTAGAACTGCTGCTGTAATGCTAAATTGTGGGACACAATAAAACGCAAAACCTGATTGTCTGTACCGACTATATACTTCTGCGACACTTGCAACTTATAGCACTTCTCCGGCAAACTATCACACACGCGCTAGCGAATCACTGAATGAATGATCTTAAAACGCTCGTAAGCTCTTGAAAACAATGACGGGAAAAGCCAAGATAGAGAAAGGTCCCTTGTAAAGGATTTTGGGAGATGGAAGAACTCAGAAGTGGGGAAGCACTCTAAGCAAACGGGGGGGGGGGTAAATTCCAAAATGTGTATCATTGTAGTCCTTTTGGGTAAATCCAAAAAGAGACATCTAAAAAGCTTCTTAAATTATAGCCATTCGTAAGAACAAAACTAACCGACACCTGTGAATGAGGGTGGAAGGAGAACCAAGGCCTAACCGATGGCTTTGTTTCATCCTTTTACCGGCACCTAGCCGATAGCATAGGTCGTTGGCATGGCCATCGCCCCTACTCGCGGTTCGAAAGAGAGAGGATTCATATGATACTATCTTTACTGCACCCGGTGCGAGGGTTCTCCAAAAGGCTAGGCGACCGGAGTGCGCACATTGAGCGCATTTGAAGGCAATGTCCCACATGGTTAGGTTCCTTCCCCTTCACTCGTCATTCGTTGAAAATCCTGGGAATCCCATTCTCCTCCCCACCACCCCAATTAGCAAGTTTCAGCACCGCCCAGGGTGACACTATCTCAAACAGACCCTTTTTGTTAGAACAATACGTCGGCGGCGACATAAAGACAAGAAGCATGGGAAATTTCAAAGAAGAATCTATTCAATAACCTAAGCCTACTTTTCGACATATGCTTCTATATTATTTAATGAATTACTGAAATTAAATGTTGAGAACATGATGCACAGATGTTTTCTTGGTTTCTGCAACAAAAATTTACAAGCCGCAAAAAACACTAGCATTAAAAAGTGGTAACATTTTTTTATTAATTACTTTTAACTTTCATTTTTTTAAATGCTCAGGTATCTATGTGCAATTGTGTTATCTTCGGGATAATTTTTAACTTTAATGGATCTTGAAGCTAATTAACTCTTTCAAATGACTCCATTTAAATACATTGCCATCAAAGTCACACTTCACCAAATTGTTTCTAAGGCATTTTAACAAGTGTGGGGGATCAAACAAAAAAAATTTCTCTTCACGAAACATGAAATAAGATTTAGCAGGAGAAATCCCAAACTTCCTACAAAGACCTTGATTATGAGGCCCTTGGTCACATATCAAAGCAATGACCCTGAAACCAGTGAAATAAATACTTTCAATACACTGCATAACTATTTCTTGCAGTGTATCAACAGAGGTACTTTCATGGGTAACCCAGTATCCAAGACACTGTTTCCAATTTCTGTTAATACCTTTCACCATAGCTACTAAGCACTGAGTTCCTTGTTTAGGCTTGGGAAATTGTCCAGAATTGCAAAACCCTAATATTGTGTCAGTGCTGCAATCATATTGAAGATGCTCTTTAATTGAAATTTCATCTACAACTAATGCAACAGCTAAATCAGCTATATCTAGGTTGTCAGCTTTTACCTTTAAAGCTGCCAAAACATTGCTGTCAATGCCAGGCTTAACTGTAACCTTTTTTGCCACCTAAACAACGGCCTTACAGAAGGCAGACATAAGCTTTTTGCAAATAGCTATAAGATCAGGGACCATGGTAATATAAAGATAAGGCAAAGTCTTTCATTGATGATGACCACCTTCTTCCAAACTTATTAACTTGCCCCAATTTAACTTTAACCATAAACAACTTATGGTTCCTCTCTGTTAGATACCTCCTTGAAATTTTAATGATATCCTGCATTTCTTGGGAGCGGCTAATGGATTTTGGGATACCCATGCAAAACAGTCTTGCTCGAAGACCAGTGATGCAGCTGTGATACCTTTGAATTCTTCCAAGAGTTCTAGGTGTATACTGGCTCCTTCCTGTAATTGGTCTCCTTGGTGTCGAAGAAACAGCTGCTGCACCTGGTGGCAAATGAAGGCCATGACTTCCTTCTTCACAGTGTCTCTCTGCCATTTGCTGTTCGCCAATTTTAAAGAGATATGCAACTCATGTATTTATTTGTTATTCAGAAATTGTCATACTAATTTTTTAATAGACAAAATTACATTGTGTTATGAAGAAAGAAAAATGTAAAACCTTACCAGAACATGAAGGGAGTTCATGCCATTGAAAACTCCCACCAACATTACACCTTTCACCTGAGGAAAGCACATGAAAATTGTAAACTATTAAGAAATTAATGTATGATGGAATTCAAGATTATGAATGTATTCTAGCTACAAATATTAGTTTCCTTGCAAATTTTCTGTATGGAATTTCACAAACTTACCTATACTAACACTCGGTATGGCATCAGGTTTCAGTAGCAGTTTAGGATATTTGGACTTCAAGTCACTTTCCCTGAAATGCTCATTGCACAACCTTACATTTATCAAGGAGTCCACATCACAACCAATGAGTTCCTCTCGCAGGCTGAATTTCACCCACTATTCCACTCTAAGTTTATTAAGAATTAACCGGCGAGTTGTAAATAATATATACTATTGGCAAATTTTAAAACAAACAGAGAAAATTCCTAGAGCCAATATATTAACCACGATTTCCAAGTTTTGAAGCAGCGAGTTAAATAATCAAACGGGTCAATGTAATAATAGCAAATAACATAACTGAACATAACGAGCATACCTGGTAACCTGTTTAAAAAAACGAAATTTGTTTATCAACTCGGTAACCATTAAAATTGGTACACCAAACTGCAGCACAATACTTGCTCCTGATAAGCTTACAATTAGCTTTAATAGCCATCTTTTCAGATTCAGAATGACACCATAACGTCAACCCCACACAGGAATGCCAGACATCCTGCAATGCGCGGGACAGTCCCGCACAACACAGAATTGTCCCGCATCCCGCAAGGCTTTCAAATGTCCTGCTAAACCATTTTGAAACTAAAGATTTACATCTGCCCACTTTAGTGCATTGGTATATAGTCATATTGAAAGTTTTTGTCACATGGTTGCTCTAAAAGACACGTGATTTAGGAGATGGCCACTATGGAGGGGTAAGCTTAAGGTGAAGTGAAACATTGTCTCAATAGAGAATGGCTGATTTATTCACCCCCGTGCAGTTTGCTTTTCGAGAAAGAACTCGTTTCCAGTTGTAACTAGACCGTGAAAAAGCTCTGTTCCCTTACTACTTGGAGAATATACACTAATTGAATACTCTCAACATCGACTACGCGTGACGTAAAATTTGTGATTGTTGTCATTTTACTCTCAAGCTTTTAACCACAGAAAAACTGCGTAAGCAGAGCTGCTGATGTTCATTTCAGTTCACTTCACTGCTCAACTTGTGCCTCTATGAAAGTTATTGTTCTAAAACTAAAGATATGAATATACATTATTGCACAGAATACAATGCGATTCCTTTCCAAAATATGAAATTTTAAAAGTAGTGCTCGCGTTATATTCGAGTGCTGGTATTTTTAAAAATCCTATGTTTCAAACGAGCCATTCATTTTGTTCTTATTATGCATGCGACTTTTTGTTTGTGGCATTTTGGGAGAAAAATTAAAACTTTAACATGTATTACAAATTTAATACTGAAAATGAAAATAAACTATTAAAGACAATTTTTAAGATTGAGCTGCTATATCATATATAATTATAATGAAAAATAAACTGATGTGGGCAACACACGACTTTTTCCATATTTATATGGAAAGTTATATGTTGTTAGCTCTGGGATCGTTGTCAATATTTACTTCCGGTTGACAATTAAGAAAAGAAAAAGGAGCGTTACTAAGATGTAACTAAGCGTCAATTGTTAACAATAGTCGTCGGTAGATGGCGTGGTGGTGGCAGCTAAAAATATAAGATTTCTCTTAAACAATGCATTATATGGAAAAATGTTTCGAACAAAGGTTGTAGAAAATAAAATTTTCTACAACTTTTATTCCAATACATTTTTACATTTATCAAATATTAAAGCAAATATTTCAAAATAACAGATAAGTAACAAGAGTAAACACCCACTTCCGGTTGACTGATTTTTACCAAAAACTAATCAGATCTTGTAACTTTTATAAAAATGTTAAATATAAATTTTGCGTTGACCTGATTAGTAGTTTTTGAGTTAGAGCGCCCACAAAAATCTATCACATATAGACAGACACACAGACATCATCGAGAAAATAGTCAAAACGTGTTCAGGGGATCTTAGAACATGTATTTCCGCTGAAATCTCGTATTCGATCTTTTTCATGAAAACAATACTTGCTCTATTATACTTCGTATATGGAGAAAGTAATATATAGAATTCTCCATTTACGGAGTAGGTATTTATGTAGTTCAAACAAATTTTTTTTTTAGGTTGAACCTTCAGTAAAACGTCTACAAACTAAAATTAGATTCTGAATCTGAAATAAGAACACCGGAAAAAAATCGAAAAGACTTGCATATTTTAACAAAAGCTGGACTTCAAAATACAACTGGATTCGGCCTGAAATAGACCAGTTTACGGCAAGATGTTCAATTTGCAACAACTTTACGTTTACAATCTCATACCGCAAACAGCAAAGCAGTAGCAGGTTCATCAAATATTTTTAAAAATTTTACGGTGAAACAGAAAATTCGAATATGATGCAGCATTCGCAGAGACATCATTCAGTTATCATTCAGCGATGCATTTCCATAGCTATGTATCAGCAGGATGTGCAAGTTCCTTGTTCCACGGAATGTTTGCAGATTCTACTACAGCTGCTAAAATTTCCTGTGGAAAAACAGAGATTATTATAATATAATAATAATTATAACAAAAGTTCTCGGCCCTGCTTCCAAGGAACTAGTTTTAAAGAGATTAGAGAACGAATACCCGTTTTCTATTATCACTGACGCATCTAACAAAGGAAATATAAAAAATTTCTACTTATAAGTAGTACATTTCGATGTCTACAAAGGAATTCAAACCTCAATGATGTCATTTCATTAGGGGTAGAAGATTCTGCAACAATTTCCAGTGCACTAAACCAACTTTTTATTCAATATAAATTCCTTTGGAAAAATGTTTTAGCTTATGGAGCAGATAATGCAAATGTAAACTTTGGAAATAAAAATAGTGTGTACAGTAAAACTTCGCCGAACACGGCTTCCCACAACGCGGATTCAAATTTACGCGGTACGCAAATGTGTGATGAGCTTCTCCGACCGCGGGAAGTAATTCACTTTTACACGATTTCCTTGAATGACCATTTTCAATAAAAGGTTTGCCTTGAAAAGATCATTTGTAAGAAAAAATCCTACTACGATTATAGTGTTTTGTTAAGTCTGTCGGCACCCAATAAAAAATCATTAAGCGTTTTTAACTGCTTTTTTATCTTCAACTCCAACCTGGAGATGAGGTTCCTTTTTTCAGTTTTTCATGTCACGTGAGACTTAGCACTTAACTAACCGTCGTTAAAAAGAAGTCACATAAGTAACGCCGATGAATCTCTTAGCCCCAGGAATATTTCCGCTGGAAATATCTTTTCTCCCCGAATATGCAACGCACACAAAACTCACTGCGGAGGTTGCCAAGGCTGAATCACTAAGGCATTGACGAGATGAATTCTGGACGGTCAGCATCCCGACAATACGACGTAAATGAATCTACGATAAGAACCATGAAGAGGACGGAAGAAAAAATTCGTTCTAGTATTTGTGCCGGTGCTTCTGCTGGTACCTTCTATGTTAGCAGACGAGATGCACTAATGGAGAAAATGGAAAAGATGTTAAACATTTGGATCGAAGATCAGGCGCAAAAATGTGCTCCTTTGGATGGGTCTATTATCAGAAATAAAGTCCTTAGAATATATGAGCATTTAAAATCACAAGAAAGTGGTGAAGAACGAGGAGCCTTTACTTTTCAAGCCAGCAGAGGATGGTTTGATAGATTTAAGAAGCGATTTCAACTTCATTATGTGAAGATTGCTGGCGAAATTGCATCTGCCGATCATGAAGCAGCAGCTAAATATCCAGATGTATTCAGTGAACTCACCGAAAGGAAAAATTACCGACCTGAGCAAGTCTTTAACGCCGATGAGACGAGTTTATTTTGGAGAAAAAAATGCCACAACGAACGTGGATTGCTAAAGACGAACGGTCGGCTCCTGGCTTTAAAGTAGCGAAAGACAGATTTACCCTTCTATTTTTCGGAAATGCAACAGGAGATTTTAAGTGCAAACCAATGTTGGTGCATAGAGTGGAAAATCCGAGGGCACTGAAGGGCAAGACCAAAAGTTCGCTCCCTGTATTTTGGAGGAGTAACAGCAAAGCTCGGGTTACTGCAAGACTTTTTGAGGATTGGTTTGAGAATTGCTTCGTTCGTGAAGTGAAAAAGTACCTGAAGGAAAAAAATCTTGCATTTAGGGTGATCCTCGTAGTGGATAATGCACCAGGTCATCCGAAATCTCTTGCTGAGGCCCATCCTGAAATTGAAGTTGAGTTCTTACCACCTAATACAACTTCACTTGTGCAGCCCTTGGACCAGGGTGTTATTGCAGCCTTTAAGTCGTATTACATCCGCAGAAGTTTCGCTAACATTCTTTCAATGATGGAGACAAATTCATCCTTAGGAGTTAGCGATTGCTGGAAAAAAATTTGATATTTCGAAGGCCATTGAAATAATAAAGGAATGAAGTGAGAAATGAAACGATGAACCTTTGCAGGAAAACTCTTTGGCCTGATATCGTTCGTGACTTCCGAGGTTTTCCCGATAATACGGAGGACGTTAGGGAAATAATTAATATCGCAAGACACATCGGGGGTGAAGGCTTTGAAGACATGGAAGAAAGTGATGTGGAAGAATTGTTAGAGTCCCATGCAGAGGAACTAACCGTTGGTGAATTAGATATGGTGACACAAAATTCGAGTGAAGGCGAAAAAGAAGAGAACGATTCGGAGCATGAGAAGCCAAAGTTAACAGCAAAAATTTTGGAGAAGTTTTTGAAGCAGGCAGAAGATTTAAAAGAAGCACCACTGGAATTTGATCCTTCAGTAGAAAGAAGTCTGAAGTTCAAATGGAGTCTAGAATCAGCTTTAGCTCCCTACGTAGAACTTCATAGGGAGTTAAAAAGTCCAAACAGATGCCTATCACGAAATTCCTCCAGTCAAGGTCCGAGCACATCGAAATCACAAGACCAAGAGCAGGCCATCTAATTAACCTTGGTGAGTTTCACTGTAACTTTGTTAAAATATTTCATTAAATTTTCAATAAAATATTTCTAGCGATAAATAAAAATTACGCGAAAATTAATGCCAGTATGTACCGTTTCAGTGAGTGGAAACAACTGCCGGTAGTGCCGCTAGTGTTATGCATCTGTGCAGAGGCCAATCCGGCATAGCTGAGGACCTATCGTTGGATTCGCTGTCGATATTAATCAACAAGTTTTTTATATGTATTGTTTCAGTTCTGTGAACATTAAGTTTAAATATTTCAAAACTTGTTTCGAAATATTTATCACTGCGAGCGATGAAAGTGTCGTATTTAAGCAAGCATTTCCAGGTATAAAGAGAAAACTATAAAAGTGAATGTCTGCCTAGTGTAAAATTACGAGAGAATTTAATTTTAATTTTTTAATAAATATTTTTTTAAACGCAATACTACTGTATATAATTAGTTGATGCGATGTTTATAATCTTTTTTCGAGGAAATATAAGCAAACTATGTCATTATTATTGAAAAAAAGCCTTCAAGGAGTACATTTTTCCGAACTCGGAACCGAACCCTTTTATTCCCATAAGACTAATGATTCCTCCAACGCGGATTCGCGCAACGCGACACCCTTGTAGAACCTAACCCCCGCGTTCGGCGAAGTTTTACTGTACACTGACATAAAGAAACATAATGAGAACATTATCCCTGCTGGATATAATCTACACATTCTACATAACACCGCTAAAAAAGCATGCAATAATTTCAATATTCATATAGAAGCAGTGGCCATAAAAATATTTAATGAATTCAACTAAGAGTTCGAGTTCTTCGAATGGACAGAAAATGAGTGGTGTGAAATGCTACGACACGTACCGACGAGCTATAGAGAGGCTACTGAAAAATTACGAACCAATCGAGTCATATTTTATGAGTAAAAACAGCATTTCACCTGTTTTATGAATGTTTTTCGAAGATGAACTAGGCAAAGCGTATTTAGGATTTGTTATAAATGCATGTAAAATCTTCCAAGGAGGACTAAAAAAACTACAAGGCGATGAAGTACTCATTGTAGAAGTCTACTCAATCATGGATGATATCAGACGGTCGTTAATTGAAAGAAAAAATGAAGAATACTATGGGGCGATTGTTCGTCAAATTATACAAAAGTGTGCTAAAAGTGACTCTGTGAAAAGGTTTAAAATTGACGCCAATAATTTCTTTGATAATGCGATTGTATATATTGAGAAGAAGTTCGACTTCAACTACAAAAAAATGAAAGTTTTAAGTCCTTTAAGCTTGCAAACAATTCCACTATTTAACGAACTATCAAATACTGTTTCAATTTATAAAATTACAATCAATGAAGATTTGCTATTCGAAGAATATATTTATTTGAAGAACTTTACAAGTGAATTAACCTGTGATGTAAAATGGGTAATGTATTTCAAGAAGTTTCAGTCCACAAATTTGTTAGAAATTATTCAATATATATTTTCAATACCGCACTCAAATGCACCAGCAGAAAGAATTTTTAGCTTCATGAATACTGCTTGGAGCAAAGTGAGAGACAGATTGGTGATATAAAATTTAGAGGCGATGTTAATAGTTAAGCAAAATTTCAGAATGAGTTGCAAAGAATTTCAGTTAATTTTAATTTTGTTGTTTTTAAATATTCTTTAAGATATACGTACCTACGGAAATTTGCTATTTTCCGGTTTCCTTAGAGAGAATGTGACGAAAATAGGAATAGACGGTTGCTTTACTGTTTTATATGTGTTTTTGGCGTTATATTATCATATTTTGTGCTTTTTCTAAAACTTGATTATTGTCAAGCTTGTGGTTGTACTACATAATACTGATTGTTAATAAATAAATGTTTTCACTTTCAAAAGTAAGGTATTGGTATTATTACAATATTCCTCTGTTTCCGTAATATTTTATTACTTTTTTTGCTGACGCACAGTAGTTCCGTAAATCTGGCAACCCTGACCCCCACGCCACCAAGCAATACGTAAAAACAATATGAATATCATTCTATATAGACGTTCCTTACAGAGGAGGATACAACATATAACAGGAGGATACTAATGTTTAGGCACTTCCAGATGTGCTGGAGATTCGAAATTTTTTTCTTAGGTAGGATTTTGTGCAAAACCGACTAGAAAAAACGAAAATCTTAAAAAAGTGCAACAATGCGGCAGCTAAAATTCGCAATTGTTTAAACAAATTTTCAAGGTTTATGTATTTCCAAATGTGCTACGGAGTTGAAATTTTTTTTATGAGTAGAATTCATAAAAAAACGAAATAGAAATTATACAAATTTTGATATTTTTATTTGTTTGGCAGTTAAAAATTCTTAAAGTTTAAACAAATGGATAACTGTTTAGGTACTACGGGATGAGCTAGGAAGCTGAAATTTTCAAATTATTTACAGAATAGTGAATTTGCACAAATAAACATTTCAATTTTACCATATAAGAATTTCGGCGGCCGTTAAAAATTATTTAAATTTAAACAATTAAAAAAATATTATTTTACTTCTAGAAATGCTACAACTTAAAAATTTAGCTGAAATGTGTAGCATTAGTACCTTATAATGAAGAAAGTGTAAAATTTTTAAATATGCAACATTTGGGGATTGTTTAAACTATTTTTTTTACATGTGGGAAAAACGGAAATCGCTGCGGAGTTGAAATCTTTAGAATTAAAAGAATATTTGTAATGATGAAATGTCTGTCTGAAAAATGAATGTTTTTTCAAGGTGAGATGAAATGCTTGCAGTATGCAAGCACCAACTACTAGTATAGACTATAACTATATTAAATTGATATTATTTAAATTATTGAAGCTGAAATTTTGACATTATAGTGGTAGTTATGGAAAGTTTACAATAAAACCCGAGATACGAAGGCCGCTACGGATAGCGATGCTACTCAACCTCTTTAGGTATTCGCAAAAACGTATGAAAACGTACAAGAATCAGAGGAGTGGGATAAATCGTTAAGTATGGCGTTAGGGATACGAAAAAAGTATCGATACTTTACTCATATCGATAATTTCCTTTCGATACCAAGTACTTTTGTGCTCGATTCTTTTCTTTCGATTTTCTACTAATACCGGTATATTTTTCTCAGTATCGAATCAAATGAGTACATGCAGTAACAAATGTGAGGCAGAATTTGCACAAGCTCCCCAGCGTTGACACACTAAAATCACGACTTGATGAGCTGTACGAGGTCGTTATAAAGGTTTATTCAGACAAAATAAGTGATCCTAGTGTGGGAAATGTTGCAATTAGGTACTTTGGACATTTGGACTGAAATGATGTCATGCCGTAGTTTCCTGGGTATAACAGCACATCATTTGAACGGCACAGACATTGTTTCTAAATGCATTGCAACCAAGGAGCTCACGGAGAGGCATACATCAGTCAACATTTGTGAGCAACTTGAAGCTATTTGCATGAAGTATTCTATCCCCAAACGTAAGGTAGTATGTGCAGTAACGCTTCTAATATTGTTGGTGCAGTTAACATGTTTCTCGGCAAGGGAAAACACCTTCCCTGTTTTGCACACACGTTTCATTTGGTGGTAGAAAAGATAACATCAATGGAAAATGTACAAAAAATCACTAGTCAGGTAAGACAGGCTGTGAAGTTTTTTCGAAGAAGTGTTATAAATAGTGACTTGCTTCGTGCTAAACAGATAGAAGTAAATAAAACCCCTCTTAAGTTGATTTTAGATGTAAGCACAAGATTTAATTCTGTGTATTATATGTTAGAAAGATACATTGCCTTGTCAAAATTTGTGCATCAGATTCTCCTTGAAAACCCGAAGGCTCCATGAGAAACATATGTTGAAGTTGCTTCAACCATTGGATTATATTACCAAGGAGATTGCGGGGGAAAACGCTGAGCAAAGTGATTCCACTTATCCATTGCTTAAAAGCAGTTGCAATCTATTGGAATTACTGCGGAAAATGACGTTGTTAGACAGGTAAAAGAAACACTGCTGAGCGAAATTAATCACAGGTTCGCTCATATTGCGGAGTCTCATCTGTTAGCTATATCCATTTTATTAGATCCGCGATTTAAAAACATACATTTTATTGATATCAAGGCTTGTGCAAAGGCTCAATCTAATATCCGTTCCTTGATTAGAAGTGAGGCATCAAGCAGTGACACAGACAGTGATTCTACTCTGAATACAGAATCCAAGTATGACTTTTGGAGCCACAACAAAGTATTGGCCCATGGCAAGCAAAAAAAGAAAACAAATACCATTGAGGAAAGAGATGAGCTGTGTATTTATGAAATCCAGTTTCTCCTCTGATCCTTTGAATACCTGGGAAGATATGAAGTGTTTTCCCCAATCTTTACAAGCTCGCACGAGCGTACTTGACAATTCCTCCCACATCGGTGCCTGCAGAAGGTCTCTTTTCTAAGGCGGGGGCAACCGTACCGCAAGCCAGGAATCGGTTAACGAGAAGCCGCCAGGAATGTTTTTGGGAGATTGCACAGAGGAGGAGGGGGAGGTGTAGATTTTATTGTACTTGGAAGAATGTGCCTTATATTTTTCAATAAATATAATATTTTTAATTGTTTTGATTTGATTCCTACTCATAGACGAATGTGCCTTTATTTATATTAAATTAATGTAATATTAGTGATTGTTCCGATTCGATACTTATTCATATCGCTACTTCCGGCCCGATACTTTTCATTTGATACATCATATGAGTAAGGTATCGATTCTTTAATTTCGATTTCGTATCCCTACATGGCCTATAGAAAACTAGAAGTCGATAACGTTCGATAGCTCGCACTTTCGATAGCTTAACAAACTAGCGACATCGGTAAGCAGCTAACGATTAGAGCAAGACCTTACAAAAAACCAAGTCGATAACGTTCGATAGCTTAACTAGCGACGTCGGTAAGAATGGGTAAGATCAGCTAACGAGTTAGAGAAAGCCTTGACAGTACGGTTTTTGTTTAAAAAGTTAAATTTTAAAAGTCCGGGTTTTGCTCGGATTTTTGTATTCTGTTGTCCAGGGTGTAAGATTAAAAATATGGTAACTCTGTATTCATTAAAAATTACACGCGAAAATGAATAGAAGCTATTAACATGAAATATGGTCGACCGATATATTTTGATGGAATCTTCTTTTAACTTTGATATTTTACGCTACTTAGCTATGCAATATTCAAATACAGAACATTTTATAGCTTTCAGATTAAATTAATTCATAAATTTAACTTTTGGAAGTAGAGGATTTCATAACTAATTTTTTCCACATCTTCAATAAATTATATCAGGTGTCATTACACTACTAATTGTTTGATACAGTAAATTTACGTTTGCTTTTTCTTATTTAAAGACAAGAAATACAAATGTAAATATGAAATGATGCACTTTTACTAAGTAGTTGCTAATTACTTTGAAACATGGAAATAAATAACATTAACGTTTTACGTCAAAAAATTATTATAACAATTTCTTACATTTCATTGCTCCTTAAATAAACCTTAAAAACTTCATTGTTATTTATACGAAAGTTTTATAAAATAATAACTTCATAAATAAACGATTTGACATCATTTACCTAAATCTTCAACAATAAATACTTTCCCAAGTACTCATCTGCGTAACACGTTGGTTTTGTTTTTTACACATTAACATATGCATTTTAAAGAACCGGTAAATTATGATACAATTATAGTATTTTAAAATGTGGTATTAGAAGTACAAAATTAAGTTCCATACGTCAATATTTTTCAGCAGGATTATATAATATTCGTACGAACTTCATCTTCTTATAATAATATTATAACAAACACAAGATTATCCATTAAAAGTACCGTATTACACAAGAAGCTGATTTACCCATAATATTCCAATAAGTTGAGAAGTAAATATTACATCAGAAAAATGCATCAATACAACTTATTTTGAAAATCTCTACCTGAAACGTCTCAGATATTTATCTTTCACATTAAACATACCTATGGATTGTAATCGGTCCTTTCAAATATCTTTCCTTGCAATTATACGCATAACAAGAAACAACCATATTGCGTTATATGGAGTGCTTAAATAGCTCAATAAATGCAAAACTCAACACCAGAAATGTCAAACTCATACGGGATGATTCAGCAGCTTGCCTTAAGTCACGTGGTCACCAGTTTCCAATGTTGGAGCCATGCCCAGTAGTCCGGAATCCTTATAACCTATATCTATATTGCCATAGTATTACCAAGGATATGTATTACTATTGGCCTTATGGGACTTGCGCTTTGGATTCCTTCCGTGCAACAATTATTGTCATATCTCATATTAAATAAAATATCTGACAAACGATATTCGTACCAAAATGGCGCACTCTGGGTAATTTTCGTGATTTTATCGGCGAGAACGCTTTGCCTGTTGTCTGGCAAACATTTCAGTATTATTATTTAACGTTTTTTATAACAATTTGAAAAATCCGAGGAAATATTCAGATGTTATGAGCATCGATGTGACTCGAGTAAAACAAGGTAATTACTGTAACGGTTACTTTTTTTGATCAATATTTGTTGGTCTTGTGTTAACCCGTCGACATGTGCTGCTAACATTCTAATAGCAACTTGAGACAGTGAAAATGGATATTATTGCACATATTTAGTCGTAAGTCAATCACTTATATAAGTTTTTTCATAGCGGAGAGTCTCCGTGACACCATGGTGGCGGATCAGGCGAAAACACAGTTTACCGGCGAAAATAGGAGAGAAAATAGTGGTAATTATAATTAAAATTACACAAATGATAAATAGGTGTTACTTCAGACGTTTTTTCGAGATATTAAGCATAATTACATTTATAAAAACGAATTTTTTAATCTTGAACCATTCCAAAGCGGCAGTACTACTATGTATTGAATGTTAACTCTTTTATAGGAATATGTCTTCAATAGTAAATTGGAATTGCTCATTTTCGTAAATTAAAAATTCCTTATTTAATTCTCATTATCCCTGAATTCATTTGATTGTCATGTATATGATTCATGTAGTCATTAGTATTAGAATCAGATAAAAAATCCTAAAATGCAGTGCCCCTGA
This sequence comes from Tanypteryx hageni, assembly GCA_028673005.1. NCBI lineage: Eukaryota > Metazoa > Arthropoda > Insecta > Odonata > Petaluridae > Tanypteryx > Tanypteryx hageni. Next base: position 8,583,201 of record CM054115.1, read on the forward strand.
TTTTATCATCATTGAGCATCAACATCTATCCTTTCTTCCAAGTTGTTTACCCAGCTTAGTTTCTACAGATTAGCCGCACTTCTCATAGTTGTTAGATTAGTTTCGCCCCTATGGGGAAGTACCAACTAGACAGTATATGATGTGCACCGTGTTGCGCTTCATATATAAACTTATAAATTTTATGGTATTATTCCGTAGTATATCTTTGAAGTGGGGTGATTTTTATAATATTTTCCATTTAATTAACAACATCAGATATCTATTATTTTTCTTAAAAAATAAGGAAGCTACCTATATGCTAGAGCAGTGTTTTTCGACCATTTTGCTTTGGTGATACACTTTTTAAATGATCCAGCTCCCATGACACACCATGAAATAAAAAGTCAATTTTCTTCGTTAAATACTTCAATACTTCAAATTCCTTATTTAACAATAAAACAAATATTGAAAAACATATAAAAAAATGTTTTATTATGCATTAGAAAGATAACTCATCTTAACAAAATTCACTCTGTTTAATGTAGCCCTTAATAACATTTTTGGTGACGTCTCCCAGCTCTTTGCGACACATCATTGTGTGGGACACACCGGTTGAAAACTACTGTGCTAGAGGATTTATTAGTCTCACCCTTTCACATTCAGCTTGTATTTCGAGTTATTGAATTTTTTTTGGGAATGGAGTGACTTAGACTATCACTAAACAATTAAGCATTTGTTTCTTTACACATATAATAATAAAATTGGCGAAAGCTTATAATCACATCCAATATATACATTTTAGTCAAATATTTGTTTAATTTTATTTTTTTTAATAAAATATTTATTTAGATCAAGTAAATATATATTAAAATTAAGAATAAAATCAGGTTGCTAACACGCTGTTGCAACAAATTAAATCTAGTGAGAGAATAAGTGTTTGAATGAAATCTTAGAATACATTGTATAACACAGTCATATTTGCCTGATTTCCTAAACGTTGGGTAAAAAGTGTTGCCTAAAATAAAAGCAACTTTAAAAATCAAGCATGTGAATTAAAAATCCTCATCCTTCTTTAACATTAATAGAACTGTTGAAACTGTTGTGGAATTTATGTTCAGATCTTGCTAGACAAGATTCCAGAAGATTCACCATGATGTTTCCCTCATCCTAAACAAGCAAATCTTCCTTAACAAGTTAAAAAAATTTCTATATCCTGTAATTTGTGGCCGATTACTGATATCCGAATTATCAATTGTTTGGATAGTATAAAGTATCATCATTAAAGGTAAAGCAAGTTTACTGTATTAGATAAATACTTAATCATTAGAATCTCTACCTATGTTAAAGTCACCCACACATTAACAATTTTATCCGTCGAGATTAAAATTATATAAGCCTAAAAACAACAGTGTTGTTACAACCAAGGTTTTTATTAAGTAATTAGAATATCATTCTAACTTTCCCTTTTACCATACATGTGGATATAATCTTCAACTTAATCTAATAAAAACAATCCCAAATTTAAACTTTTTCATAACTGATGAATATTCCCATTGGAGACCTTGAAGTGCATTGTTGCCAACAGCATCCCACTTCATATAACTCCACTGGTAATGGAGTACGTGTTAAGCTACAACTGGTTTAAATATCTAATAGTAGACACTTCGTGTTTTAAAGAATTTAATATGGGATATCCTCATCATATAGCCAGAATGACATAATGAAAACATTGAACATTTTGAAGGAAATCATTTTAGCTGGGAATCTCTTAAATGTGTTGAACTGTATATGTTTTTGGCGTATTTCGTCTTATAATCGCAGTTATGTTTTTACTCTGTTTGTCTGTCTGTGAAATCGATTAAATTAAAATAGAAAGAAAATGGTAGTAGAGATGTTGGCAGAGCGCATTTCTTCCACGTCTTGTGGAGGACCTGACGTACTCTCAAGATCATCACACCAGACAAACTCTTCAAAATTTTTGTCCATGTCAGGTGCAATTTTCAACCAATTTTCGTGGTCAATCACATCGATATCTACATCAATTTCCATAGCATTGTTGCAATTGAACGCAGCCTTATGAAAACAGTTTGATATTGTTTGAGGTTTAACTGAATTCCATGCAGCTGTTACCATATGCATACCCTGAAGGATGCTCAGTTTCAAATGTTTATTCATCTCAATGTAGGATACTGCTTTTTGCACCAAAACCTTCCTGTACTTCGCTTTCATGGCGTGAATAATGCCCAAGTCAAATGGCTGCAGATGGCTAGTACAATTAGCTGGAAAAAACACCACTTTTATATTGAGAAGAAAATCAATATCTGGAGGGTTGGCCGGACATTTATCAATAAATAGAAGAATTTTTCTATTTGCACCACCCATCTTTGCATCTAATGATTTCAAAAATGTTTTAAATATATCCGTTGTCATCCATGCATTTTTATTACTGGCATATTTACATGGCAATGCCTGTACATTTTTAAAACACCTTGGCTTGGCAAATTTACCTATTATTAGAGGCGTCAACTTTTCACTGCCATCTGAATTTGCACATAAAAGTGCAGTTATCCTATATTTACTTCTCTTTCCACCATGGCACTTGTCTCCTCTAGTAGCAAGAGTTTGTGATGGAAGAAGGTTGAAAAAAATGCGTTTCATCTGCATTAAAAATATCATTCAGCTTATAGCCTTCTAAATACCTTACCAATGTTACACTCTTCCAGTAGTCAACAGCTCCTTCATCAACACTAGCACTTTCGCCACAAACACTTTTATATTCAAGTCCATGGCGCTTCTTAAATCTGTCCAGCCATCCATTGGAACCCTTAAAGTTTTTTATTCTAAGCCTAGTTGCTACCCTAATTGCTTTCTTTCTCCTTCAACAGTACACCATTGATTGGGAGGTTGGCGGAGCGCATTCCCTCAAACCACTCTATCAATATCTTCTCCATTTCATCATATGGTGATGATTTGCTATTTTTTCTTTTGATGGCTTTACCCCCACATTTCACTTCTTCGTCAAGTATTAATTGTTTATTCTTCATTAAACAAAACAATGAAGACGGTGCAAGATTAAATTTGCGTGCAATTTCTATCGCAGGCATGCTTGGGTTCTTTTCCACTTCTTGAATGATTTTCACTTTTTCCATAATTGTCAGCTTCTTCCTTTTACTAGTAGCCATTATTAAGGAATAAAAATAAAAATAGTAGAAAGAATATTTTTCACAATTGCTTCAGGTTTACACAGTGATCGCCGAACAGGCAGGCAGCACAACGAAGAGTTTAACTGCTAGATAAGGTAGACGGAGAGGGGACAGGCATTACGTCATCGGGATCAGGGTAATCAGCTGACATGTCTCACAAGGGAAGCCCCCAAGGTGTTACACTCGTATCGGATTGAGACTCTGCAGAATGAAATTATATGCAAAATAACGGAATCCAATTTCTACCTAGGTGCCAACTCGACGCCGTTTACGAGAAAATGTCCTTTGAAAATCACGATCCGAGAGTCATCGAAATAAGAACGTTAAAACTTTTTCATGAGCAAAAAGAAATCACAAAAGAAACATATTGTACGTAAAAATTACGATATACGCTCAAAACATTGTAAATGGCTCATCACGCGCAAGCGGCTACATTGTCTGCTAAGACGGTAGCGGCCGCAAGGAAACCGTAAATCCTACAATGTAATGAATCCCGCTCGTATGTTCCTCATTTCTGGTATCACGCTCAGTTACCTGTTGTCATAGTGTGCTATATACTCGACGTCGTTTACGAGAAAATGCCCTTTGAAAATCGCGATCCGAGAGTCATCGAAATAAGAACGTTAAAAGTCCTTTCCTTATTATCTAGGAGCGTTGGTCTAGGGTAAATGAGTTGGATTTCAAATATTATTGCCGGGGTTCGATTCCCGATGGGACCAAAATTTTTTTCTCCAATTTTTTTTATTTGTTTGCAATTTCCAGCATATCGTCGATAAAACTTGCACAGCATTCTAAAAAAATTTATTCCATGCATTATGACTACTATTTCCTTTATCGTAATTCTTCACGAACATAATTTTCACTACCCATTCGCTTTATAATCATAATCAATACATGAAGAGATTTGAAAGGAGGAATGCAGAACAACGCATCGAAATAACCATTTAAATAACATTTTAAAAAAATGTATTCCATGCATTATAACTAATATTTTCTTCATCATAATTCTTCACCGTAATTCTTCACGAACATAATTTTACGGATCACTACCCATTCGCCTTACCATCATGAATAATACATGACGAGATATGAAAGGAGGAATGCAGAGCAATGCATCGAAATAACCCAACAATATTGTGACATAATGCCAATTATAATTATAATAGCAATAATTGACACCAGCAACCGATTTATCATAATGAACAATACATGATGAGATTTGAAAGGAGGAATAAAGACTACATCGAAATAACCCAACCGTATTGTGACTTAATGTCAATTATAATGACAATAATTGACACCTGCAACTGATAACGAATCCCTTTAACAACAACACTGTAACGTTAATAACAACATTATAAGATGACTAGGCGCAGTTTTTCGTGGCCTTATTAGCAGACGTCCTTGTCTCTCGACTACAGTCAACGTCAGTATATTGCCGAGCGATTTATTGTTAGAGGGCACATTTTGGAGTGGCGATTGGAATTGTTTGTTTTTGTTCGTGTTTTGCGAGTGATCTTCAGTTTTTGGGGCAATAAAAACTGCATCATTTACTATTATACAAAACTCTTGAAAGTGAGAAGACGAAAATGGATCCTAGAGAATCAACTTCTCCTGCACCTGGAACTTCGCGATCCGTACCAACCGAAGAATTTGATTCTGGCTCCGCAGTTGCTGATAACACTTTGCAGTCATCAAAAGCGATGTTGGGAAACAAGACACACAAAATAGGTCTTTAACAAGTAGGGAGGACACCATTAAAATACAATCCATTATACACAACCAATTGCAGGCACCAATCTATTGTAAGATGATTCGATATGCATGGTACGCCTCAAAATTATCAAAGGAGCGTGAAGTATTTTTAAATGTCAATGATGTGGCTTTCCTTGCAGAGGTCAATTTAACAAAATGTAATTGTGGTCAATATTCATTCATAAGATGTGCATGGTGCCGAAAATGTTTGTTTTGAATGTTTTTATGGTAAATATCACCCTAAAGATTGTACACAACATCTTTCCTAATAAGGGTTTTCAATAAAATGAATTTCTAGAGTGTGTAAAAATATTGTAAAGTATTTTGTACATTTTGTTCTGTATTCCTTCTTTCAAATCTCGTCATGTATTGATCATGATGGTAAAGCGAATGGGTAGTGATCCGTAAAATTATGTTCGTGAAGAATTACGATGAAGAAAATATTAGTTATAATGCATGGAATACATTTTTTTTTTAATGTTGCGCAAGTTTTATCGACGATATGCTGGAAATTGCGAACAAATAAAAAAAATCAGAGAAAAAAATTTTGGTCCCATCGGGAATCGAACCCCGGCAATAATTTATTTATTTTATTTATTTATTTGTCCCAAATAATATTTGAAATCCAACTCATTTACCCTAGACCAAAGCTCCTAGATAATAAGGAAAGGACTTTTAACGTTCTTATTTCGATGACTCTCGGATCGCGATTTTCAAAGGGCATTTTCTCGTAAACGACGTCGAGTATATAGCACACTATGACAACAGGTAACTGAGCGTGATACCAGAAATGAGGAACATACGAGCGGGATTCATTACATTGTAGGATTCACGGTTTCCTTGCGGCCGCTACCGTCTTAGCAGACAATGTAGCCGCTTGCGCGTGATGAGCCATTCACAATGTTTTGAGCGTATATCGTAATTTTTACGTACAATATGTTTCTTTTTGCTCATGATAAGTTTACTAAATGCTGGAAACATCAAATAAAAATTGAAGTACGAGTACATAATATTTTTCCACTAAATGCGGGTTTTTCACTAAATCGGGTTTCACTAAATGCGGGAAAATAATACATTGTTTATATGGAGCTATTGTCGGGACATGAAAAAATCTTCACTAGATCCGGGATTTCACTAAATGCGGGAACATTAAATAGGGGTTTTACTGTATTTTTAAGATATGTTGTCTTGCCGATTGTGTCATTGTTAAACCTCGAGATTATATTGTCGTTCTTATACTATATGGGTACGGAAAGTGTGTTTTGAATGCTTTAGTACGAGAGAGAGAGAAGGCACCCGAATTCTTTATATTTAAAAATCTTGTTTTTCATTAATTTCTTTTCAGTTAACTTCCTATTGAAATTTTTTGTTATTAACTATTTTTATAGTTATTTTCATAGTTTTTTGCAGTGCATCTTATAATTAACCAGAGTTATGAATTTGCATCGCATATGTGAATCACGCAAACAGCCATTCCTTGACATGCAGGCAGGGCATATGTTTTTCAGGTTAAAAACAAAGTTGTATTCGGGGGTAGTTATCGGTTTTTAAAAAAATATTTTGGAAGTTCGGCTGATATCAGGTTTTAATGAAAGCAAAGGGTTATATGTTTTAAAAAATTTGGGTTGAAACAGGTTTAACAAGAACTAATTAGAAAACTTTATAATTTATATAATTTTATATCAAATACTCATTGAATGTAGATGATACAAATATATTACAATAAAGTATAAACCAACAAAATTATTAAATCAGATTCTCACACGCAATACATATCAAGATAATAAATAGAATTAAGATCCAAATCATGTGCTCATTATCACACAAAACTATTGGTATTATTCAAAGGAGTGCCTATCCAGTATATTCAGAAATATGTATTACATAATACATTGGAAATTGATTTGGCATCTTTTATCAAAAAATTATACTTAATTGAGAAAAATAGATAAAAATATTGATCATTTGATCTATTATTTATAACTAATTTATATTACATGGAATTAATAAAATTATATTATAATAGAACTGTTTTAAACAAAGTACTACCTCAATTTATTGTTTACATAGAGCATCAACTGCATACAGAGGGTATCCTCTGTTGTACTATTCCTCTCGGGAGTTTGTAAATACCACTGTGTTCTTAGTTTATTTTAATTTTTTATTACTAGTGTAATATTTTCGGGTTTACCCGAATTTTAAAAAAGTTATTCGGGGGTAAAAATCGGGTAAAACCCATAAAAATATATTCCTATATATTCCTTTTTAGTTTACATTTTAAAATATTTCAAGGATGAGGCATTTAACTTACATTAGTTATGCAAATAGAAGAATTTAGATCACATTCATAAATTTCCAAAAATTGTTTTAATACGATTTTTCACGTTTTCACGCATTTTGTTTATATTGGACCACTCTTGTCCCAATTGTTGAATTCTATTCTTGGCCTCATAATAAATGCGCCAATTTAGTGCTTTAACATGGGTCAGACTTTTATAGATGGGTATAACTTATTTACTGAGAATATTAAGTAATTAGAGGGAGGAAGGAAAAGATATGGGAATGAACCGAAATTGAGAAAGAAGAAGAGGACATAGCATTCATATAGGATTAAAAGGAGCTGCAGTACAAAAATAACAATAATAAATTATAATTGATTATAAAAAATGTTATACTATTGAATCATGCGCCATTGCCAAATGGTGGGAATTCATAAAACTAAATATAGGTCATGTAATTTTCAATGGATTTCTTTAACTGATAATGCAGCAAATATTTCGAACCGAATTTCAAATAGGAGTGAAAAATAACATTTTATGACTTTTATTTAAGTTTCTTTAACTAAAGTGATTTTTCTGGAAAATTTTCAAAACTGATATAGTTAAAAGAAAAGTGTGATCTTCAAATATATTTAAATTGACAGTTCGTTCACATTTTATCCTGTTTTTTACAAGGTAATAAGAGTAAAATAATTCATTTATTAAGTTAAATTCAATACGCTTTAAATAACGTATAATTTGCTCAAATATTTCAAGTAAATTTCAGCTACTTTTTTATGCGTTATATCTTATTATTTCGATTTTCCTCTTATTTCCAGCTGAATTTTGGATAATCATTTGGCCTCTCGACTAATAATTACTTAAACAATATAATTAAAACAAAGATAACTTTCAAAAACACTGATTTGATTGTGAATGAAAGCCATACCAGATCATAGCATATCTTACTGATTTTTCATATCACAATCATATATATTTGGAGCACTTTTATAATAATCCCGTCATATTTGATGGACAATTACGCTAGTATAGTTATATTACTAAATTTATAAAGAATTTTAAGTTTACAATTCTAAATAAACGTCAATAAATAAAATATGCTTTTTCATAATGCATTAGCAAATGAAGGTCCCATTTTTGGATCTGTTATTTCTATTTAGTTCACAGAAATAGTTTAAGTACACATCTCTCACTATATGGTTTATTTTTATGATAAAAATTAAGTCAAAATTTTACAACTTTTTCAGATACTTAATCCTTTAAAAACTAGGTGTCTATGCATCACAGAAAAGTTATCATTAGTTGCCACCACTAATCCTTTTAACTATTAATTTTGAAATTTTCTTCCAGTGAAAAGTATATGTACTTATGAAATTTACCTATAAATTTCATAACACTATATTTTTGTGATTGTTTTCCATCCTACAAACAAGTTACTTATCCTTAATTGTTATATTAAAGCATCATCTTAATTCATATGTGATTATTTCTCTAGAGAAGAATTTTTAACTTAGCTAAAACCTTAAAGTTGTCTACAATGCTTTTGCCAGCCAGTAAGAAATCAAGATTTTATATTTTCAGAAAAAATGTAGTATAGATATTTATACTTAGATTATTTAAGAGAACAAAATAGATAGATAGATAGATAATCGTCTTTATTCGGGCGAAATTTAGACCATAAGGTCCATTCTTACATTTAACCCTTCGTCAATATAAAAAATATAAAAAAATGGTAAAGTAAGATATATATATATATATATATACAATACGCATAACATAAACAGTATATACCTAAATCATACAGAGTAAAAAAAAAAAAATATATATATATATATATAAAATTGAAGACAGATTAGAGATTGTGGGGAAAACCTAGGTAAAACAGGCATGTCCTCCCTAGTAAAACCCACGCAGGAAAACACCCACTGAGAAGGGGGGTGTGAAAAACCTGCGAAAACCCTAGATAGTGTACATAAAATGATATAGTAATACAACATTAAATAGAAAGGAGTATGTACAGTAAGTCTTCGTATATACAGCATCGTTGTATACCGTCATAAACACTATAACATAGTAGACACTAGACAATGAAAAGGTAACAGTCGAAGGAGGCGTACACTTTGCGAACTCGATAACCTGCAAAAAAAATAATGTTAATTAAGTAAGGAAGAGTGAAGGAAGCCGTCTTGCAATTGGTAAGAAGAAAATGTTAAAGCTGACCTGAATTTTGGGCAGAGAACAGCAATTTAAAGTATTTATGTTTGAATATGTGGAGAGATGTTGCGTTTTGGAGGTCAGTAGGTAGGGCGTTCCAAAGTCTACAAGCTGTAACATGGAAGGATTTATTATAAATTTCCGTCCTGTGATGTGGGATCTGGAAGAGATTGGTGCCCCTAGTGTTGGCGTTGTGTACAGAGTTCATTTGGGAAAATTTGGAGTTCAGATACTGCGGGTTTTGAAGAGTTATAATTCGGTAAAATAACGAGAGGAGGTGAAGACGTCTACGAGCTTCAGTGCGAAGCCAGCCTAACGTATATAGAGGTTGAGTGACATGGTCTCTCTTTTGGAGATCACAAATGAATCTTACGCAGGAATTTTGTGCACGCTGCAATTTTAGAGATAGCTCGTTAGATAGATCTTGATAGACCGTATCGCAGTAATCAAGGTGAGGAAGGACAAGAGCGGTGATAAGTCACTTGCGAAGGGAGAAATGGGTAATGCTTTTAATTCTTTTAAGTGAGTGAAGTGAACTGTTAACAGTATTACATATTTTAGTTATATGATCAGTCCAGGTCAATGTGTCATTGAATACTAACCCGAGATTGGTTGCAGTTTTTTGGAAACGAATGACAGAGTTATTGAGCAGAATTGGGGGAAGTTCTGAGAAGTTTAGTGACGAGAGAAGTTTGGGATACCCAATAATAATAGACTGACTTTTTAAAGGATTAATTTTGAGGAAATTTACATTGCTCCATTTGGATAAAGAAGTGAGGTCATGGTTCATTTTATCAATGATAAGATGGAGATCAATAGAGCGAGAGTGCATATAGATTTGGAGATCATCAGCATAAAGGTGGTATTTACAGTGAGCAAGCTGAGAAGATATATCATTAATGTACAGAGAGAAGAGCAGTGGCCCGAGGGTGGAACCTTGTGGTACGCCACGTGACACTTTAATCCATCTTGAGGAATGATTGTCAGTTACGACCTTTTGATAGCGATCATTCAGGTAAGAACTAATTAAGTTTAGGGAATCTGAGGAGAAGTTCATGAGGCGCAGTTTGGTTAGAAGTATGTTTACATCTACAGAGTCAAAAGCTTTACTAAAGTCAAGAAGAGTCATAATAGTGACTTCTCTTTTGTCCATTGCTAATCTGATATCGTCAGTGATTTTGAGGAGTGCTGTGGTAGTGCTGTGTGATTTTCGGAATCCTGATTGTAGAGAATCGAGGATATTATTACTAATTAGAAAATATGTGATTTGTTCATGTAAAACCTTTTCAAATGCCTTTGATAATACAGGAAGTAAACTGATGGGCCGAAAGTTGGTTATGTCAGAAGTAAGACTTTTCTTAGGTATGGGACGGACTATGGCGAGTTTCCATTGCGATGGGAATTTGTTTTGCATAAGCGACCAATTGAATATATGAGTGATGACGGGTAGCACTAGATGAATAATCTTATGAAGGAAAACTATTGGAATTTCGTCAGCACCTTGTGCTCTGGACTTGATTTTACGTAAACAATTCAGTACTTCCAGCTGAGTTACAGGAGAAAATTGGAATGGTGGTGATGCTGTGGTGGGAGGAGTGTGTTGAAGTAGGTGGTGTATGTGATTCTGTTTTATTTCGTTGTCATCAGGAGTTGGGGGAGTGGTGAATAGAGTGTTAAGTGTATCAAGGCAAATATGAGGAGGAAGTTGTGTATCCTTAGATTTTCCAATACCAAATAATTTTAAGTTACTCCATAGAGCAGATTGTGAAGAATTTGGACGGGACAGTGAATGAATGTACCGAGTTTTAGAGTTTCTGATAAGTTGCTTAGTTTTATTTCTTAGTTTTTTAAATTGGTTGAATGAGATCTGTGTTTTTGTATTTTTGAAAATGCGGAAGGCATTGTCACGTCTCTTCATTATCAGTTTGATGTCTGTTGTGAGCCATGGTGCATGGGGCTTAGAGACTCTTTTAGTCTTTAGTGGAGCGTGAGTGTTGATTAATGACTGTGCAAAATTGTTGAAAGTCTCAACCTTGTCGTTAATGTTGTCCATGTACTCAATAGAATACCAAGGCATGGCAGACGCGTCAGCAATTAACTTCTCATTGTTGATGTTTTTGAAGTCCCTATAGGTGATATATTTCGGCTTGTGAGTTGGGCTCCTTATTGAATATGCAATGTATATTATGTCATGTGCGGAGATTCCCGGAGCAGAGAGTTGGCCATGCGCGAGAACCTTGTCAGGATTGGCGGTAACGGCTAAATCAATTAGGGTAGAGGAAGTAGGAGTATGGTGAGTAGCATTTAGAGGTAGAATACTAAGGCCTAGAGAGTTGAAGGAGTTATATAAATATGTCGAATCAGGGTTTGGTGCGAGTATATTGGCATTAAAATCGCCAGTAATTATTAAATGATTGTAATCGTTAATGTGATTAGAGATGACTTCATCAATATCGGATAGATGACCAATTTTGGGTGGACGGTAGAAAATACCGAAAAGTATTTTCTGTGAATAGATTTTCAATTCAAGAAAGAGAAATTCGGGTCTTTTGCTGTAATTACATTCGCTACTTTCAATAAATTTAGTTGAAATATCGTTTCTTACATATACTCCGACACCGCCGCCGCCTTTGCCAACGCGATCGTTGCGGTAAAGTTTAAAACCGTCAATGTTAACAGTAGAGGAAGACATAGATGGTTTCAACCAGGTCTCAGCAATAGCGATGATGTGTACTTTATTGTTAGGTAGTATACCACGGAGTTCTTCGATATGTGCTGTTAGGCTTTGAGCATTTAAATATAAGATCTGGAGGGAGCGTGGAAAGGGCTTAAACTGTTCAGATAGAATGGCCTTTGTATTGGAATTGCAATATGAGGATAAGCTTTTATTAGTGATAGGGAGAAGATTAGAAGATGCGGAACCAGGAGATACGTATGGGTAGAATTCAGAGGCATTTGGGTCTAAGGAAGGACGCGGTTGAGTTAGGGAAGGAATGAAATCAGGAGCATGTGGGTTAAAGTAGGTACGGATTGTGGCTGGATGTATAGCAGGTAGTGAGGGGGGTGGGGACGGGAGTGGAATGGAGGGGGGGGGGTAAGAATTCTGCTGCCTCTGGGTTGAGGGTGTGAGGACCATGCGTATTAAGGTTATATGGTGGGACAGGGGAAGAGGTGATGGGCGAGAGAGGGCATGTGTTGTTATTTTGAGTGCAATGGGAAAAGCGGGGGAAAGGGTGGTCAGCGGGGGGCGGAGAGTCAGAAGAGCTAATGCGCGTCATAACGTCCTGCTGGGAGGGTCTACTGATGGGAGGTACGAACGGGAAAGAAGTGCTATTAGTGGGCACGATTCCAGGGGAAGAATTAAACATAGGTGAGGATATTTTATAGAGTAGGATGCGCAAAGTTAGGAATACAAGACACAATACAATATTGCAATGTATAATGAAAAAGCAGGAAAATACACACAGGTCAAGTAAAGGATAAGTTATAAACTAATTGCAAAGGAAAACAGAGGAGCACAGGAAGGCGCGAGCACTGCACTGTAGGGATATGAGAACTGCCCTAGAGAGCTAAAGGAACTTATCGAGTGAGTGGAATAAAACACTTAGTGGAACACTAACACTGTGGAGTAAGAGCTATTGGGAAACGGCTTTGGGAGCACTAAGGGTGGAAGGGAGACAGATAACTACAGACACTTATTTGCACTGGTGAGATGATTGGAATAAAACACTACGTGGAGCACTAGCACTGGGAAATAGGGGCTCTTTGGATTAGATTTTGGGAGAAATTGCACTAGAGAGAACCGAAAATGAAAACACTGTGGGGAGAACTGACACTAGAGAAATGAGGGGCTATGAATGAATTAACTTGGGAGAACTAGGGATGTAGGGGAGACAGATAAATACAGGCACTAATATACACAGGCACTAATATACACAAGCACTAATAAACACAGACACTAATATAAACAGACACTAATATACACAGGCACTAATTTTCACTTGGGACGCCACGTAAGGGAGGGAAAGAAAGAAAGAAAAGAGAAAAAAAAAAGAAAAGAAAGAAAAGAAACTCGCTGCTAAAGAAGGGGGGACGGAAACGCACAGGGAGCTTCTTTCTTCTCTCAGGAACACGGAAAACAGCCGAGAATCAGCAAATGCAGGAACGGGGATGCCAGGCGATGACAAAAACGGAGTTAGTGGAAAACAGGAACTCAAGTAGCACAATGCAGTACGCACGACAGATGTTACCTAATGATTATGCCGTAGTGGTCTTTGTCAGTTTCTAAGCAAATCCAAAGTCTTGCTCGTAAGGTTACTTAGCGACGTCCGTCCCCCGGAGTTGATTTCTGAGAGGGCCAGGCCCGCTTCAATGCCTCTAAATCTCTCATGGTGGAGATAAACCGTCTGCTGCCGTCATGCAGGACAACTATTTTCCCGTCTTGCGTCCAGACCCCACGTGGTCCTGTCAACATTTTTACCTCTTGCAATAACTTTTTTCGCGTAGAGGTAAGCGACTCGGTGACAAGAAAATTGGTACCTTTGAGGCGTCTCTTGTTTCTCCACACCTTGTCTCTTTCCTGATAGGATAAAAACCTGACGATGATAGCTCTGGGGTGAGGATTGGAGCTTCTGGGAACACCGATTCTGTGAGCTCTGGAAAGACGCTGCATGTCGATCTCTTCTTTTACTTCGTCCTTGAAGAATTTAGTCACTAGAAGTAAGCAATCTTCATTCTCCTTCTCCGTTACACCATGAATGAGAAGACAGTTGCGTCGGGAATACTGCTCTAAGGCGTCTTGTCTCTCATCCAATTCCACGCCTTTCTTCTCTAGATCACTAAGGCGGTCAGAGAGACGGCGGAAGTCTTCGATCACTTTTGTTCGGAAGCTGTTGAATCTATCCTCTAAGGATGAAAGGGATTCTTTTCTCTTAGGAGTATCTTCCTTATGGATTTGGCTCAGTTCATCTTGAAATGAAGACATAGTCTTCATAACCGTTTCCATCATAGCACGGAACTCCGTGCTATCGGACTCAACGTCCTTCTTTAAAGCCTTCGGCGGCATATTCAGCGGTCAGGATGGCTAAAAATGGAAAGTGAAAGGGGACGGAGCGACCTGAAGGCACGTCAGGCTACCACGAGCATTAGACTAAGAATGCAGAATGGCCAATTAAAATGAAGTTTATGTATTGTAGAACTCCAAATATTACTTACACTTCTTACCACATATTATTTTAATAACTATGAAACAGCAACCAAGTATCCCCTGATGTGATATTGCTTTGCTAATACAGGGTACCTTCCCAAATCAAGAAGATTGCATTCCTTAACAAGGCTGCAAATGAGGAATCTGCATTTCGGCAACCCATTATATAATGAGAGAATGGGGGTTAGGTTTGCAAACCATCCAAAATTTTGCCCCAAAGATCTATAATCAGTGGCGGAGCGAGGGGGAGGGAAGGGCGGGGATCAGTCCCCCCCCCCCCCCCCATAACTTTGGCCCTGCACTGGAGTTTTTTTTGTTCAGTACTTATAATTTTCATTTATCTAATAAGTAAATTTTTTGATTCACATTGTCAGCTAAATTGAGCACCACAATGATAATGTCGCATGATGCTTCAATCATCGTGAACTTGAAATGAGCCCCCCCCCCCAATAATAAAACCCTGGTTCTGCCACTGTCTATAATTGAAGTACAAAGTTATACAAAAGGACTTGGTGATGTTTTGTAAGTATATAACTTCTATTCATAGGAATTTCTCTAATCGTTGAATAAAAGTCTAACTATAAATCAAAACCTACATCACTAGATCAATTTCCAGGTTCCGCAAACCTATAAAATCCTCCAGTCACCCAAGGCCTGCAGGCAGCGGCGGATCCAAGGGAGGGGCCATCCTCCACTTCGACCATCCTATTGCCCTCCACTGGGTGCATTCTGAAATTCATTCCGCACAACATTCATTGTTTCTACTCCGAAGATTAAGTCTATATGACAAGGGAAAGAAAGATTCTGATAGGATAGGGATTTCCAAAATGTATGGTCGTCAGCTGAGGTGCAGAATCAAGAGGGGGAGGGGAAATTGGGGTGATCGCCTCCCCCCCTCCCCCTTGGGAAGTTTCTGGATCCACCCCTGCCTGCAGGCCATGTTTGGAGTGACCCTCATTATGGAGCAAAAGAGAAAAATCGATCTATGAAAGGCACAATAAAGTAAAGTAAAGTCTTGCAATAAAGTAACTAGAATGATTCTCTAAAAAAATATTTTATCATTAATCTTTAGTGGATGTGGTCGCCTTCAGAACACTTTCTTTCTGACTTTTTACACATGTCACAATGTCTATACCATTCCTGGAAACATTGCCAAAAATCATTTTCTGGAAGTCTTCAGTACTCCCATCACATTGTACTAAATTTCTTCAGTTGATTCAAAATGAGATCCTTTCAAGGAATCTTTCAGTTTTGGGAACAGAAAAAAGTCACTTGGGGCAAGATCAGGCGAGTACAGTGACTATATTTTCCAAAAGGTCAGATTCTTTTAAAAATCCTTTCTGAAAGGTCAACCAATTTTCTTCTCAGTTTTTGTTTGTTGCTGAGAAGCTACGGCACCATCTTGCCACGGACTTGCTTCATGTTCAGTTCTTTGGTCAAAATCAATCTAAGAGTTTCTCTATTTAATTTCAGCTCTGCTAACTTCCGAACTGTCGCTCAATTATTTCTCATCATTTGAGTTGCTTTCTACATTTGAATCTGTCCTTAAAGTAGCAGGATGGTTTGATCGTCTGCCATCTTTCCTTGCATCTTGAAATTTTTTAGCCCACACAAAAACCTGTGCTCTATTCATGGTTCCATCTCCACAAACTTGTTGTAGCATTTTGTAAATGTTGGTGGAATTTTTCTCCAGTTTCACTAAAAATTTAGTTAATTCTCTGTTCCAACAATTTATTACCCTTTTATGACAAATGGATAAAGCACTGCTTTAGTAGAACACTTACTGATACCACAAAACAAACAATCCAAATGACTATATTACACCATACTGCTGATTCATCATGGCAGATGATGCAACATTAGCCACCTCAACAAAATAGCAAGATGTTGCTCAAAAAATCAGTCGGATTGGTTGATTATCAAATATCATATGAAATTCTTCAAGTCAAAAAGATGATATGGGAAAAGCATGGATATTAACAAATTTTGAAATTATAGTATCTAAATTGCTTATTTAGAAATTGCAAAAAATTTATTAAATTAACTAAGTTAAATTTAACATCTCAAGCATGTGAGTTGTACCGTTTTTACCTTTACCTTACTCTCTGTACATATTCAATTGAAGGTTAAGATGCTTCAGATTTGGAACTGAATTGGATCTAGTTAAAGACAAATATTTTACTCACCTGGGCGAAACTAGGAATTATCTTAATCTACTTGTCTTTACAAGGTGAAATTGTTAATTTCTGAAATCATAAAACCTGATCAAGTTTTTTAAGATGAAACTGAAATATACTTCAAGCAGCCTGTCTCGGTAAATTATTTACAAATTTTCCACTCTAACTGTTGTTCAAAATGAGTATGATAGGGAAGCAGTGACAGACTGATGAATCAATGAATCAAATTTGCTTTAATTTGATAATTGGAGCTCTTTATTTTTTTGTCTATATTTTCCGCTACCTCACTGGTATGGTAAATTTGGTTTAGACTTTGATAGGCTCAATTCTGCTATTATTGTATTAACTGAATCATTTAGTCCCAACTGTAAAGAATTTGGAACTGAAAGAAATAATGTGACACTCTTCATCAACCAATTCTCCATTTCAGACATCCATTAAAAATCATTGCAAATAGCAGATATAAAAATAACTTGGGACCTGTAGGAAAATTTTGATAGTCACCCCTGATTTGGAAGCATTCTGACAATTTGTTCTTTAAAGTTACTACTCAGATAGTCATCACGTTGCAATATATTAATATCTAATTTGCATCCATACATATATTACGAGCAGATATTTTTGTCAATGAACTTACAAGGGAACATTCTCTAGTGGTCTCCTCGGATTTAGCTGAAACTGATAGTAAACGGAAAATAATTCGATACGTATTTTTTCTTGCCTGTCCAATGGCCCGTGTTTTCGAGTTATTTGCAATTAAATGTTGTTAAAAATCGATGAGCTGCACAACTACCTAAGGGAACGCCAGTAAATTATGACTAGCTGGTGGTGTAGTGGTAACGGACACTAACTCCGAATTTTTTGATCCGGGTTCAAGCCTCGCGTCTGCCAATTTTTTTTCATCTCCTATTTAGCAACTTTTTTGTTGTTATTTTATCCTAAGCATTTGCGTTGCATTGAAAAAAATTTACAGCTTATATTTAAGGGTTTTACCGATGTGTACAATCAAGAAATTCTAGCACTTACTTTTTTGTCTCACACTGTCTTGTGAAGTTGCATTTCCCATTCAGGTTCCTCCCTTCCTTTTCTTTTCTCTTCTCTCGGCTAAAGTCTTGTGGACACAGCGGCCACCAAGTTTCAATCTTTTATAACCTCTTCAGTAGCCCCTGCTCTGACATGAATGTGAAAGTCATGAGAATTTATGGAAGTCGGTGATTAATGGTTTGGTACCCTAACTCCAAGAGGTGAAGAAACTGTGGAATGTGACCACAAAATTTTCATGTTTCCAAATGCTCTACTAACGTATTTGATTGCAGAAAATGATCGGTATCAAGGGTAATGTTTCATTGTACGTATAATATATTGTTACATGCATATAATATATTTCTTATGTGTTACAGAAGAATATCAGCGCGAGACAAAAAAGTAAGAGTGCTAGAATTTCTTGATTGTACACATCGGCAAAACCCTTAAATATAAGCTGTAAATTTTTTTCAAGCGTGATTCATAAAACGCAAATGCTTAGGATAAAATAACAACACAAAAAGTTGAAATAGGAAATGAAAAAAATTGGCAGACATGAGGCTTGAACCCAGGTCAAAAAATTCCGAGTTCATCTCCGTTACCACTACACCACGGGCTACTTATAATTTACCCTTAGGTTTTTGAGCAGCTCATCAGTTTTTAACAACATTTAATTGCAAATATCTCGAAAACGCGGGGCCATTGGACAGGTAAGAAAAAATACGTGTCGAATTATTTTCCATCTACTATCACCCAGTGAAGTTTCAGCCAAATCTGAGGGAACCACTAGAGAATGTTCCCTTGTTAATTAAAGATAAGCATAGATCTGTATTGACAGACATTCTACTTCTGTTATCAATCTCGAAAATAAAGCTTAATTAAGAAACTCAACTGAGACAAGTTCATTAATCTCAGTGAGGTAATTAAATTTAGATTCTTCCTTTTCTATTAAAATTAAAGTTTTTTCTAGAAAAATATTTTAATTTAATGTTTTATCATCCATGGTTACCTATTGCATTATTGAGTTAAACTTTATCTATTAAATCAAGCCAAATATTGGTGGGGCAGCAATATTGACTGGCCAAAACATTTGCACCCATTTATTGGCACGTGTGACAAAAAGGTTGGCTACCCCCGCCCTAGATTGATCTCCAAAGTTTGCTTCCAGTCCCCAGAGAAAATGTAAATATGTTTATCATAGGCAGTAAATGAGAAACCTGGAGCAAAAATCCAAAACTAAGGTACACATAATAAAATCAAAGGTGGTTAACCATGAGAATGGTACTGAAATCTATGCATGAGATAGATGTCTATTAAAATAATAGCACTAATCCTTCCTTTGTTCCCCTTCCTTGCCCCAGCAATCAATAAATATTAATCATTTACAGTAAAACCCTGTATTTACATTATTTCATTTTAAGATTTCTTTAAATTTGCGTCATTTTATGTTAGAATTTCCAATTTTTTAAAAACAATTTAGCATGCGATTTCCAACAGTTTTTTACATTTTTTGGCTTAGCTTAGCAAAAAAATCTGAACTCTTTTGGGCAAAAAAAGGCAGCAGAGTAGGAACTGCATCCCTAGAGGCAGAAATATGAACTCTCCTTTTGAAACCACTCACGTTAACAGATGCTACTCAGGAACAGCATACTTAGAGATGGAAATATGAACTCTTTTGGGTGAAAAATTCAAAACCTCATAAGTAAATCATACTAGCAGAGCATAAACAGCACACCTAGATACGAATATAGTCATTCCCCGACTTATGACGCTCTGGATTTACGACATTTACAAATTTAATCCTGACTTATGACACTCAGCCCAGCGGGCTGGCCGAAACGACATTTGGTCCCTCAAGGTCGATTCAGGCTACAATGTTTATGGCAAGTAACAACACGCCACGCAAAACGTTCTACAATGTAATTTAATACAATTTCACATGAGAACCAGTCAAGTAATTGTCTCCTTAAATCCCTTCTACATGAGTTTAACTGATTTCAGACGACGAAAGACATTAAGAGTGATTCTGAGCATAATTAAAACCAGAGGTAGAAGGGAAGGAAATAGTATCAGTAAAACGTATTTTAAGCATGTAGGGTCATTCATATTTCTGCAGCTTAAGGGTTTAATCCCTGAGAAAACGGTGACTATGTAATGGTGATAACAAAATTGTTATTTTTTGAGTGGTGTTTCTCGACTATGCATCATTTAGTACAGCAAATAAATACACAAATGTTATTAAGTATAATTTTTTAGATAAAATTGTTCTGCCACGGGTAAGTGCCACATTTCTTGCAGAGGTGAATGGTTGGTAGCACATACGAAAAACAGACTGGAGGCTGTGAGGACATCTTATTTCTAGTGCAATGCACTTAAAAGGAAGTTAACTTATTGAAAAAAATCCTTTAACCCTGCAGTACGCACATTTTTGTAACGTAAGAGGTAGTGTGGGGTGACTCGGACACCACACGGATATTATTGTTTAAATAATTAATTATTGTCGATTTTCAATAAATTTTTCATTGTATGCCTCTTGATGTATTTTTGATTAATTGAAATTTATTTTAAGATGTCAATTATTTAACAAAACTGGGAGAAAAATAAAAATTGTGGAAATTACGTTTGTTCTTACTTTTATTGAAATTTTATATTTTGTAATCAGTAAAGTAACTCTTCAATAGCAATCCCAGATCATAAGCAACAACACCAACAATGCAAATAGTAACAATAATTAATTTCACAATAAAACATAAACCACTCACAAAACAAAAAACACAAATTTCTGCACAATGCACTGTCGCCCTAAGAAAAACGTCCGAACTCAAAGAATAACCATAGAATACTAATTTTGTAGGCAAAAATGGTTTTAGGCACATGCCACTCCAGCTACTGAAGATTAGGAGTCATAAAACCTAAAAGTAAAGGAACCCTGTCATAAAACATGGGACTGGGGTGTCTACAGCACCCCACGTGACCACTCCCAGGTTAATAGAAACCTCTAATATGAGTACATTAAAAAATGAGAAAGTCATGGATGATTGAGTGTTTAAGGGCTGGGCCAGTGGCATAGCTAAGTTCTCCTTCACCCGGGGGCAAGTCACAAAAATGCGACCCTCTCCCTTTGCTCCCTCTGCAATATTCTAGACAAATGTAATGTGGGGAATGTAATGGAAACCCAAGCATACTATACAAGCATTTTAATTCTGCATATATTTTAATATTATTATTATAAAATGCTGGTTAAGTAAATGAATAAATAGATATATTCTTTATAAACTTTGCTCTTTTAACACTGTTTTTATTGTTAGTCTTACTGTAACAAATGAGCAAGTTTAAAAGTAAAATCAGTTTACCTATTTTTCTTTTCCCTCAATTTGCACTTTCTCGCAATTTACACTTTTTTCCCAGGTGCCTAGAAAAGTGTAAATAAGGGGTTTTATTGTATATCTTGAAAAAGGCAAGAGATAATGTTTAGAAATTTTCCAGGAAAGCTTGATTCACATATTAAAAGCGATTGATGAAAAAATATTTGAAAAAAATGACTCGGTTCAACTGCAGGGGATGTAAAAATGGACTTTTTGACCTGCAGGTTTTTATAATTAAAATTAGATAAAAGTGACCTACCATCATCTGATTTGAGCTATTTTAAAGAAAAATTGCCATATTTACTTCAAAATCCCCAAGACGAGGTTTTTTCCAAATTTCAGCTTGCAAAAATCAAGGCTTGTCTTAAATTTGAGCTCAAAGTGTTATACTGGTCAATTGATGGCAATTCATCACATGACAAACTCTTCGCACATTAATACATCACACCACAAACTCATCATGCATCAATTAATTGCTCGCCAAATTCATGATGAGACAAATTGGAAGGCTAAACACTGGTGTATGGCAAAGGGAGGGTGGGGAGAGTTGAATTGACGAACGATATATTGATGTGTGATGAATTTTTCATCCGTCGATATAATCGGGATGAATTGATCCGCGACGACTTGTAGAGCCATAAGAAGTATGATTACTCATTTAATTGATGTTTTTTTTAAACAAATGAAACAATATAAAATATATTTGCTAAAATTTTTCATTTCAAACCTTTGTTCCGGATTTCAATTAATCGAGTATTAATTTTTTTTATTACGTTTTTTAAATTCTATTTTTTCTCAAACAAGAATTTGTAACAAAGCATCTCAATTAATGAATGAACTAGTATACCTATGCTGAATTCATTCGTTCGAAATGTACACCAAGTACATTCAGTGAGAAATTAGGTCATAAAATCTTTTTTCTGTTTTGACATTCTGCTACGGGGGGGGGGGGGTGTCTTAGATTCAGGGTTGTCTTAGATTCGTGTAAATACAATGATACAGTTTCTTATTCTATTAATCTTTTTCTGCATACAGCTCGAAATCACTCATTAAACATTTAAATCATATTTTGGGGAAATATTGCCATTTTGATGATAACTGCCTTGACAACAATCTAATTGTCATAACTCGAGCTCATATTGATGTCCCAAGGCTAAATGCCTTCCCCTCATCCCATCCCCTACCTCAAAATTTATCTTGACAACTGACTGCTGCGAGAAATATGAAAAATCAATTTAAATAAATTATTATCAGTTAAAATTTTAAATTCTGTTTTTTATTAATTTGAACCTGTCATTGCAATATACTAGTTGATTTGTAATAATGGGAGGGGTTTTTCACATGTAATGGAATTGGTGGAGGAAATGTAAATTCTTGTTGGGGCGGAAGTAGATGGTTTAAAAGAGTGTCATTCTTGACTGTCTTTGTTTGGTGACATTTTCGTAGTCATTCTCATTCTTTTAAAATTCTGCCTACTTTTGCAGGGATTAAGCTTCATGAGGAATTTATTGAGGGGCTCTACAGTTTTGATGATCCTAAGCTTTGGTTCTAGAATTGTCTTCAATCTACACATCCAGCCATTCTTACATTTTCTCCATTAAAAAGTTTTGGCATCTCATATGTGATCCTTTTGCTGTGATTGCAGCAGCTGTACTAACATTTGCTCCTATTTTATGGAACAAATTTGTTGAATCCAAATTCCTTGTCTAGTGAGGTATAACTTGATTCCTTGCTCATTTTGTCTAATACTGCCATTTTGTCATGTATATACATTAATTTTCTTGCCTTGCTGAAAAACTATGAGAATTGGAAACCCTAAAAGAAGAACCCGTGGTAGGGGCATGAAATCTGTATTTAGCGTCACCAGCTGTTCAATGCACACCGTTTACTACAAGGATTGCTCCGAAAGTAATGCCCCCGATTTTTTTATGGGATACCATTGCAAATATCCAAATGAAAATGATGTCTGTTATTTCAGATCTTTAAGTACTTACATTTATTTTTCCACATATTCACCACCATTTTGAATACACTCTCTCCACTGCTGAATAAGAGCCTGCATCCCTCTCTCGTAAAATTTGCTGTCAGTCTCAGCTAGCCGCTTCTTAACCCCTCAATGCCGTCAGGCGTACTATTACATCCTGCAAAAACTGTCCAATCGGTCGTCAGGCATACTATTACGTTCTGCAGCAGCCCTAATTTATTTTATCTTTTGATGCTAGAGACTTCTTCAAATCTAAATAACCTATATATATTTTGAAAGAGGAAACTTTGTACTTCCTATCTATGTTTGTCCTGTATTTTTTCTCTTTTAAAAATATATATAATCAACGTTGAATTTTGCGATAGAATTTTCAATTTTGCTATGATATGATGGTGTTTTTCCGTATAAAAGTCTCTTTTCAATGCAGCAAGGAACCTTTCCTTGGTGTTTGAAATGCAATGTAGGAACTGTATCATTTCAAAGGAGAGCACGTTTTTTCTCCTCTTTTTTCCTGGTAGAGATATTTGGCTTATGTCATGTGACAAATGTCTTCGTCGGTATGTAAAGAAAGAAAGGAAAACATCTTATGTCTGTCTATGCACAGCTTATTACAAATGTTTACAAGGCAATTGATGAAGAATGGAATTAGGTTGAGTAGAAACATTTCTGTAAAATATTTCCAAATACACTTAGATAAGGGTTCGGCAACCTTTCCCACATGGTGGGCCACATTGGAAGTTTCTAAATCTTTGGCGCACATCAGAAGAAGCAGATACTCGAGCAATCTGTACAAGTATTTATATCTTATGTAAAAATAAGCATATGAGCTGCCTTTGGTGTGAGGTTAACCCTTTCGGGTCCTTGGGCGCAGCCAGTGCACCATTGAAGTTATTCCCTACGCAATCCTATGGGGCACCCAAGTGCGCCATGGTTTTTTTGTCAAAACTCTTAGCAATTCCATAAAGTAACTGGAGTAATATAAAATAAATATTTTAAGAGCTATCCCCTTTTTCCATTGTCATGTACAAACTAATTTTAACCAGTTGCAGTATTATACTTTGGAAATTGTACCAGGAAAGGTTAATGGAAAGTAACACCTTATGTACCAAAAAATATATATATAAAAAATGCCAAAAATAAATACTGGTGATAGTGCACACACACAGACACTCTTGGTTTATGGAAACTAAACCAGGTGTCTTTTTGTGTGTATGTGTTTGTACTATTACCAGTATTTATACACATTTTTCATAAATTTTTGTGTGTAAAGTGTTATTTTATATCTGATGCTTCTCAGAGGTTCTGTGGTGTGAAAATCAAATCTAAAATTTTTTAGTGTTAACATTTCAATCTTTTATGACCCCATAATTTTAATTAAAAAATATGAAATTTTCTTTGTTAAATTAGACTTCAACTTCATCATACTTTCGCAACCTGCATAAAACGCATGGGAGCTGCAAGTGGGCTGAAAGTTATCAACCCCGGAGTTACATAGTAACACATTTAAATCATTTTTCTCTCTCGGGATTTTCACCTTAATGGAAACAAAAATGGAAATTTTGATTATTGTCACCTGAGAGAAACGTGCTTAATGATGTGATTCTTGCTTGCATTATTATTGCTAATTGTTATAATTTTAATACATAAAATAATAATGAAATAGAGAGAAAATTGATTTCTTATTCATTTCAGCTGGTTTTTGGTTAAGAATTGTAGTGTTAAAAAAAATAATGATATGAATTTTAATTATTTTCATGATGATGTAATTGAAGTAATATTCTAATGACAGATTTGCAGCCCATTGCTGAGTCTCCCAGTAAGACAAAGTCAGGTGAGATGGAAAAAAATAGTTCAACAACACCTGTCACTTCGCCGAATTTCCCTCGGAGTAAGAGACAGCGACAAAGTGGCGATGGAGGGCGTGCCAAAAATTCCACAGTGCCGAATGCAACTCCAAATCTTACACCAAATTGTAGGCAGCTATCGGACAGCAGTGGAGAGAAAAATTCCACCGCTGCAGATGCATTGCCAAATAACTCACCAAACAAGAAACGGAGGGCAGATGGTGACAGAGGAAATTCAATGTCAAATAAGAGGCAGAGACAAGATGGGGATGCAGGAGATAAGAATTCTGGCTCTTCAGAAATTGTAATGAATAAGCGCCAGCGATTAGACGGAGACCCTCCATTCCCCTCACCATTTTCTCCCTCGCGTTTGTCCAGAATGGGAGTTGCAGCTGGAATGTCTTCTGGAGCAGACTCATCTGTTCTACTTACACCAACCAAGAATGCTGTTTGTGCCCTCAATGAGCTTCGTCCTGGTCTAACGTACACATTAGTGTCGCAGGTGGGACCAGTCCATGCTCCTCTCTTCACCATCAGTGTGGAGGTGAGTTAAAAATTTGCATAAGAATAGTCAACAGTCCCTTTTATCCCATCCATATTATATTTTGTGAAAACAGTTGACAAACTTTTTTTTGTCAAAATAAACTCTCCCATTACAATAAAAATATAGGAACTCATCATGATATTAATAGGTTCATAATCACTGGCTTTCTTTTGGTTTTTTCTTTCTGGTGTGAAAGTGTGAACATAATTAGTGTACATTATAATATCCATTGCCAACCCAACCTCAACAATTGAAGGGTTCAAAAATGAAAAGTTTTGCCCTTTTTCAAAGTTGTGTTGCATCATTGCAAAATTTTAAATGATGCATATCTTCAAGTATTAGTTGAGAAATTTCTTGCTTTCTTAGGTCGATGAAACCCTGCCCTCGACTTATAGTCCTGTCACAAACTAGAAGGGCACTTTTCTGGGTCAGTAATTAAACATGACTGGCGAAAAACAACATTTGATTGACCTTGAAGCCAGGGTCGGTCATAAGGCTTTTACAGGGGTGTGCGAAGGAAAATTTGGCCACCCCTTCTATCTTAAGCAAATGCAGATATTTCTTGATTTTTGCGTTGCAGCGAACTATAATTTTCGGTGCAAAAACATCCACTGATGTGCTAAGTGCTAATGACAAACTATAAATAGAACATAGAAATATAGACATATAACAATCCAACAGTTGAATTTGAATATATTTAAGTAATACCACAAAACAAAATACACCTCGCAGGTGAAGGCGATTCGAAACGAAACTTAGTTAATGTCAGTTAAATCACATCCAATAGTTACTGTCACACTTCCGGCTCCCGGTAGGTCAATGTCCACTCCACACAATGTTTTCTGCCGGAAAGGATGGGAACGAGAGTGGGACACCTGCGTCGACTTCACTCGTTGCTCCCCTGTGCGTCTCGTCGCTCGGAAGGCCACTATCGGAATGGACTGTCACGTGACGCCGGTGGTGAAGGAGGGAGGTAATGACGTCAGGCGGGTAATTCGAAATGGTCGAATTATTCCCGGTAATTGGTCGCTTTTCCACTGTTCTTGCATAACCATGGGAAAGAGGGAAGGTTAAAGAGGCGAGGGGTAATTAGGGTATATAAAGCAGAGAGGCACCACGGGAGGGCGTGTCGACCGTGGGCGTGGTGTTCAGTCCGGCGATATCACGAATATCGGCGATATACGATAGCGGCGATATTCGAACTAGCGATATTCGTACTTGCATGTTCGTACATGCGATTCGTTAAGTGCTATCGTATAAGTGCGGGAGTAAAGGGGGGGGGGGAGGAAAAAATCGCCACAGCGTGTTCAGTTTATGTGTTATCCCATATACACAATATTTATTCTTAGCTTTAAAGCAAAAATTTAAGGAAATTTATAAGTGGAATACATACAGGGTGTCCCATGACTTAACACATTCGTGACGGAAGGCATTTTCGTTGTTCTTCCTTGTGAGCATATAATTTTTAAAAATTATTTTTTTAATTTTTTATTTTAATATTGTTAAATATACTTTTTTATGTGAAAAACTTTTCATGCGCTCTTTTCATGAAATGCAACCTCTTAACCTAAATGATGAAATTTGGTATTGGAGAGTTTTACTAAAAATTTTCGACCGATTTCAGTTTTGGTTAAAATTGGACAATAATAATGACCACTTTACATGCAGACCTACATATTTATTGCAACGTACCTGTTTCAATTCAGGATCCGTATGGCGTATTTTGATGAAATTTGGTAATGGGCAGTTTTACTAAAATTTTCTATCTCAAAGAACGCATTTGGAAAGTCTGTGTACTCCGACATGGAGTATACCTTTCCATACTTGTTTGTTCCTAGTCTGAGAAAATCGTGTCTAACATGTCATTATTACCTCTTTTATCATGCAGCAGAAGCTTGCGCTTCAAGTATTACAATTTATTCTACAATCATTTTCTTACCTTATATGTTTGCACACTGATAAAATTTATACGCTAATGGTATTATAAATATAAATTAGATGCATTGAAACAATTTTGATGCAAGATATAAGCATTTATAAAAATAAAACATTTTTGTAATGAAATGCACAATTTTCATACGTCATGACTCGCCAGCATATCTTACAAGGGAAGCCCACAAGGTGTGACACTCACATCGGATTGATACATTGCAGAATGAAAGTATATGCAAAATAACAGACTCCTATTTCTACCTAGGTGTCCCTTCGGGAATCGAACCCCGGCAAAAATATTTGAAATCCAGCTCGTTTCCCCTGCACCAACGCTCCTAGATAATTATGAAAGGACTTTTAACGTTCTTATTTTGTTGACTATAGGATCGCGATTTTCAAAGGGCATTTTCTCGTAAACGATGTCGAGTTGACACCTAGGTAGAAATAGGAGTCTGTTATTTTGCATATACTTTCATTCTGCAAAGTCTCAATCCGATGCGAGTGTCACACCTTGTGGGCTTATTTTGTTAGTCTTACAAAATTTCAATGTGTCTTGGTTTTATCCCTATTTTATTTCCTGATATAGTTTTGCATTGGGGTAATTTTTCTATTTTGTTTGATCTGTCGCTCAAGATGTTGGCCAAGGTCTATTGTGTGGTGGCAACTTTCCCTTTGCTCAAGCTCACTCACCCGCTGCAGTACCCTCCGGAAGATCTCACACTTTTACCGAACCGTAATAAAGTCTTTCCAAAGATATTTTCGTGACCTACCACATACAAAACTGCATCACGTGCTATTTTCATCTTTAAGATGCATCCCATCCCGAGTGAAGGGTTGAACGGGAGAGACGTACACCTGCAAAAAATGTTGACTGAGGTTTATTATCAAGAGGCAGGTTTAGCCCTGTATAGCCCTTCAAAGATTCCTCAAAAACCTAATAAAGCTTTTGTTTGAACCCTCCTGACATTTTCTTTGTGTGCAGCCATGTTCTCCGTTATAGCATCTGTGAATATTCTTACTTCATTGGTGGTTTCACCTCACCCCACTCTATCCTGGTAAGTTCACTATTTACAGTCATTCTCTCTTTGGTTTTCGTACGAGTGACACTGTGATCTGTATAATATCATTGAAATCCATTTGATATATTTGCAACACCAGCGTAACCCATGGCCGATTCAGGTGTTTCAATGTCAGGTTTTTCGGATTCCTAAGATTCTTATAAGCCCTCAGATTGTGATAAAGATATTGATTTGACATCTTCAGAAGAGCACAGCATAGGAGCAGCATCTTATGCAGAGGAAGATGATGGTGATAAGACAGCAGGATATTCCAACATATGGAGAGACTGCACAGATACTGCTCGGGAATTTCCTTACATTGGTAATTATGGGCTGCAAGTGGATTTGGATCTGTTGGAGCCGGTGAGAGTATATAAACATTTTGTGAATGAGGAGGTGGTGAATCTCATAGTGAAAGAGAGAAATAGATATGCGGAACAATTCAATGAAGTAAGCATTCCATGATGCATAAATGGAGTGACACATGTAAACAGGAGATAGAGAAGTTCATTAATGTTCTCATTGGTATGGGTATAAATCACCTTCCTAGAATGCTATTGTATTGGTCGAGTAAACCATTATACTGCTACGACTCAATTCAGAATTAATGAAATGTGAAAGATTCGAATTATTGAAATGCTTCCATTTCAATAACAATGAAGATACATAAAAAAACAGACTATAAAAAATAAAGCCATTGTTAGATTTTCTTTGTCCAAAATTCAGAACCACATTGTCTCCCAGCAAAAATGTAGTAATTGATGAGTCCATGGTGCCTTGGAGAGGGAGGCTAATGTTCAGACAGTATCTCATTGGGAAGTCTCATAATTACGGAGTAAAGTGTTATAAGTTGTGTACAC
Source organism: Tanypteryx hageni (assembly GCA_028673005.1). Taxonomy (NCBI): domain Eukaryota; kingdom Metazoa; phylum Arthropoda; class Insecta; order Odonata; family Petaluridae; genus Tanypteryx; species Tanypteryx hageni. The sequence goes on from CM054115.1 coordinate 8,612,624, forward strand.
CTGAGGCTTATACTTATAACCTAAAGGTTTATGCAGGTAGAAATGATACTCCAGGTATGAGTGGGATTAGGCACACTCACCAGATAGTGCTCGAATTGATTGCGGGACTTCTTCATGAGGGCAGGACTTTATATGTGGACAATTTTTATACGAGTGTTTCTCTTGCGAGAGATCTTTTGGGAAATAGACTTATGTTTGCAGAACATTAAGAAGTAACCGGCGAAGAAATCCCAAAGAAATCTGTGAGAAAAAATTGAAAAAGGTGACATGGTTACAAAAGAAAATGAAAATAGCGTGAGAGTATGAAGTGGCAGGACAAACAACCAGTCATTATGATAAATTCCTACCCTAACCATAAACATATTTTAGGTCCTTCTAGTTCAAGGAAAAAGAAGGTGGAAAGCATAAGCAAGTCGTAGTGTGTGTTAGCATACAACAATGCTAAATAGGGAGTGGATGTTTCTGATCAGAGTCTGCATACTACACTTGCATTCGACGATCATTGAAGTGATACAAAAAAGTTATGGTAGAACTTCTTGGCACATGCATTGTGAATTCCTGAATCATATATACTATACCTGCCCAAATATAAGCCGATGTTTTTGTCAAAATCTATCATGAAAAAATCATGCCTCAGCTTAAATGCGTGTTCGAGAAAAAATTTGGGGTTAGGGTTAAGACTCATAGTCGTCCATAGATGGCAGCACGTCTCTCATTGCCATTGCGTTCAAATGATAATACTATATTTTTCGTAAATTAAATGTTTGACCTACGATGAATATTAATGAATAAATAATAAAGCTAGAATATTAAATTTAGCAGTACCTGTGCTTTGTTGCCGTTGTTCTGTCATTTCTAAATGCAATTGAGTATTTTCTTTCATTTTTCACGGCTATGCATATTATCATTAAGAATTGTTAGCAATTTGTATTAGAGGGTGCTGGTGGTGTAGTGGTTAGGACGCTGGCTGCTACTCGCCTGCTGCTTGAAAAGGCATCGGGTACGAATCTTGCGCAAGTAGGATTTTTCCAAGGTCGCCCGGCCCCCTTTTTGTGTGGTTTGAGGAGACCGCGCAAATTCAGCTGTTCCGTCCTTCGGAAGGGACGTTAAGCTATTGGCCCCCCTGGTGTCATTTGTAAGAGCAGGCAAATGCCGGCACCGGGTTTCCTTCCTCCCTTCCCCGGCTATTCATTGCACTACCTCTGAGATATCCCCTGTGCGTAGGACAGAAGCAAATCGGCTGGGCATTCAAATTCAATTCAAATTTGTATTCTCCATTATCCATTAAAAGAAGGTCCTATTAGTTTTACTTGGCTATTGTAGTCATTGCTATAGCCAACATAATGTTTATATACAAGTTTAACCCTTTCATGACCGGAACGCCCGAAAACGTCTCTTTCGAAATTACCTCCGAAAACTCGGATTGGTCAACGTATCTCGTTGAAATGGCTTGTTTCTCATGTTAACAAAAGAATAACGAAATCAACTAGATTGTTGGCGTCCTTTTTGGAGTTTGCGTACACGTGTTTTTTCGAAGTTTTTGATCAACATTTTTTCGGTTTTCTTCGCGAGTAAAGTCACCCCAAATGGCTGACGATAACTCAAATTATGCCAATTTGAATTGGAGTTTGAATTCTGATGATTCAAGCGATGAATTCTTGGGATTTAAAGTGGAAGACGATAGTTTCGGTGTAACTTCAGGCAATGCTCGACGAGGTTTGGAAGGCGAGTCAGACATCGAAGTGTCTGATTTTTCGGATGATGATAGTTTATCCGGAGATGAAACGCAAAATATTTTGTCTGATGAGGGAGATTCCGTAAATATTATGCTTAACTTTAACATAAAAGAATTTTTTTTCTTTGAATGTCTTTTTTAGTCAATAAATAGCCTTTGAAGTGAATGTTGTATTGTTTTACTAAATCTGACCCTAATTTTGGCAGCCATCTTGAATTTCTCTGGACTTTTGGGGTCAGACTAACTACAGCGTCTCCGGTCTTGAAAGGGTTAAACCTCATTCATACTATCTATTAAAATTACATACATTGACTACGCAGACAATTATGCAAAATGCGATGATGGCTTTTGATGCTCAACTGTTTAATTATGGTAGAACTTGTGTGTGAAGTTATATATGATATATTGATATGCAGATGTATAATTATAAAATGCAATTTATTAAGGCAATGTAAATGCTAATTTCATTGGAAATAGACTTGAATTAAAAATTATCTTTGTGAGGTTGCTATTGCTTTATTTGACCTTGTATGAAAATGAAGATGAATGAAATTATCGTAACTGAATGTAGAACATTATTAAACAATTCAAAATTATTAATTGGAGTAATATTTCAATTGTCAACAACTAAACCATTTCCCACCTTCTTCCATTTCCAATAATGTATGCATGCATCCCCGGCACACTTCAGCATAAAATCTATGAAATTTACTTTTTGTCAAAAAATGGTGTAAATTTTTGGAGGGTCAGCTTATATTCAGGCAGATACGGTAATACAAGGTGCGGCAGAAAGAACTCCCCGATTTGGGAGGGGCTTAGCTAGGGGTGGGGTGGGGGTACAGGGGTGGGGAGTGTGTCGTGAAGTGGGGAGTGGAGTCATGGAGTGGGGAGTTCTTTCTGCTGCCCCTTGTAGTTTCAAACAAAATAGAAAAATATGGACATGCTGACATTTAGAGGAAAGTAATCGACGGGCTGTTAGGAAAAGAGATAGATGATAGCAGAGGAGGTGATGAAGGTGGAGAAGCACCTTCCAGGCAGAACAAGAAAAAAATCATGAAATAGGAAAATTTGCTGGAGCAGCTAGGGAATGCAGAAAAAGGTGTTGGGGTTGCTACGAGAAAATTCGTGGAGAAAAGGGAACGAAAGAAGCTCGGGCATGTGCAAAATAAGTAACATTTTGCAAAGATTGTGAGAGACAGCCAGCACTATGTTGAGATTGTTTCAACGAAATGCATAAATAAAGTTAATTAGTTTAAGTTATAATTTCCATTTTGGCCAGTTTATTCATTTTGTACAGTACCTTGAATCTAAGACCCTTTTAGCAGAATGTCAAATCAGAATAAAAGATTTTATGACCTAATTTCTCACTAAATGTATTTGGTGTATATTTCGAACAAACATATTCAGTACAGCAAAGTCCACTTGGGAAGGCTCCACTTTGTGGAAAGATTCCATTTAAGTGAAAAAGAAACTTGTAAATTTCCACTAACAATTTTAATACATGACTGGCTTTGCCTGTTACAGCATCATCAGGTGACGAAAGCTTGGCTTAGAGTTCTATATATACGGAGAAGTAGGGTTGGAGGGTTAAATGAATAATGATAGGCAGGAGGGAGAACATACAATCAGTAATGAGATAATTTGAATAATTAAAAAATAGAAATTACAAAGTGAATGACAAAATTCAAACAGTTATGTATAACAGTAATGCGAGCAAGGTTAATAATTAGAATATGGAAGAAATTAACAAGTTACAAAAAAGGCATTAAATTACAAAGTAAAAAGGCAATAAATTAATTAGTTAGGAAAGCAGTAAAGAGAACAATGGATGGAGAAAACAAATTCATTAGTAAGTGAAACATTGTCTGTAACATCATGTAATATTCAGTATAGGTATACAGTAAAACCTCTGTATATCAAAATTGGCAGAACCGAAATAGAGCATGTTCATTGTATATAAGTTACGGAGGGGGGTTGCATACACACAGGGGCAGACCAGCCCTGTATGGGTACGTCAGGCTTAACCCCTCAGAAACAGGCTAGATTTAATTACTACTCTACCGTAAATCCGGCAGATATTTTATTGAAATGGCCAATTGTGATGTAGTTCATTATAAACATTTATAATGTTTTACCTAATAAATTGGATTTACGTGAAACTTTCAGAATATCTACGCCATAGTGCATGTTATATAGCTTATTTTTTTTACATAATTCTATTTCAATAAGTTTACGCGTTATCACATGATGACATAATAACGGTTTATACCACACAAATGTTTAACTCTTAATTCCGATTGATTGAGAACATTCGCCTTTTGTTCTGTATCTTTGATCATATTCTTTCTGAAGACAAGATTCTCTGACGAAAATTATCAACTTTAAAAAAATCTTAATTCCTTCCATAAAGAATGAGCTAATTTCTGAAAGTGATTTAGAGACATTAAAAATTTTTAGTAACTGAAAGTGATTAAAGGTGAAAAATACAGCAGATCATTTTTACTCACGTCAACCAGCAGAGCAGATGTAATTTAGTTTTGCATTACCAAAATGATTAGAAAAATATTGTATTCAACGTCTTCTTAAGGTAAAAACCTTTCTATATAATATTGTGAAAGCCAATCGAAAAAATTAAAAACTTATTTCTATATAGCAAATTAAAAGCATCGCGGCATGAGTACGTACTGAGACACAACTGTCTCATTTTACATTAATCTCTCGTAATCCTTAAAGTACTAGAAAATAGTTAAATGATACGATACCCCTTTGGTGACACTGCTGCTGCCAACAGGAAATCAAATATAATACACTGGCAAAATGACAAAAAATATACTAACAATTATGTTGGAGTGACATAATACAAAGCAGAAATACAGTAAAATACTCAATAGAAATGTCCACTTTGAGGAATCACAAACGATACGAAAAGAATTTGACTCGCAGGGTAATCTTCCGCAGGCCGCGGCTCACAGGCATGCGTCTCTCCAAGTCCTTCCTCGTTCTCTCCTCACTCCATCTCTCTCTTTCTCGTGGCAACGTTGTCGGATCAGGATCAAAAGTCCCTTAGTTCGCACTGTCTTGCGAATAGAGGGCACTGCACTCGTGAAAGACCATTGGTTCCTGGCCTCTCAATTGTGGCGATCTCTTCAGGGCTAATGTCTGTTGCTATAAAAGGGGGAACTCTGTACGTACATGCAAAGCCGAAGTACTCGTGTTAGACGAAGTACTCGCGTTTGCCGAAGTACTCGCGTTTGCCAAAGTACCAGCGTATGCCAAAGTGCGTGCATATGCAAAACTGATGGGGAACTCGATAAATTGTCAAAAAGGGAAAAATGCTGCAACTTTCGATGAGTTCACTCACTGTTTATTTTATCAAACAAAGTCTCACTCTAGAGTTTACAGACTTGAAGCACAGCATAAGAGTCAAAATAATCACAAAAGTTCCAAAGTACATTAACACAATATTATTACAAAGTTACAAATCAATAAGAAAATATTATTTGCCAACAGGGCAAGATTGAAAATTAACAGCAACCATTAGACGAGAACGACAAGAGAAAAAAAACGGGGATGCCAACCCTGGCATTGACCAACAGTTATGAAAGTACAATAGAGATTTAATAATTGGACGACTGGTAGATAGAGTAAGCTTGCCTCACATTGTTTAAGTAGAGCCCCAAGAAATTCACAGTATATAAAAAAAATAAAAAAATCACTGTCTATGGTAGTACATAGATAAACATTTTAAAGTATCCTAGCCCAATTGGGGCTAGTGTACACTAACCGTGGTAAATATTACCAACGAACATGACATGTCAAGGTTATTGAGAGAATTTTGTGCCATGTGACATACATAGATGTCTGGAGACCATCTATGATGCCTGAAAATGTGACTGCAATGAGCAGGATTGTGGCAATTGGCCAAGTAGGTATCAATTTATTTTACCAGATTTGCTTCTGGGGGCTGGTTGCGATGATAAGAATCATCGGGCGATGAGGTTGCTAATTCTCTACGCCGGAACATGAACAAGGAACAATAATGATTCATACAAATCAGTGTCTCTGTCAACAGGACAGGAAAATATCACCTCCAAGTGGAAATTGAAAAACAAAACCCAGAATGCAATCACCCAAGGACACTCTCTTGCTTGTATATCTAAACAAGCTTACAAAACAAAATAATTCTGAACATTTGAATACAATGGGTGATTCATTAACCGAAAAGCCTAGAAAATGTCAAACTGTTATCTGATACCCACATCAAGTTTCTTTAATTGATTAACAATAGTATGTGGTAAGTGAGAATGACAAATATTACCTTATGGCCACAAATTATTCCATAACTTTCTTAAACACTTATACAAATAATTGAAAATAAATAATTATTGCTCAATGGCAGAAAAATCTTATAATACAAATAGCATTGACAAGTGATATTCAAAAAGAACAAATTATTGCCTACCGGCAGGAAAATATTTCTTAACTTGGCTAACATTTACTATTCGACAATAATTTGGGTTGTCTGGCTTCCTTAAAGACAGAGTTACAGGAGTGATTATCCTGTCGACTATGAAGGGTCCTTCCCATAGGGGAGAAATTTTGGCAGACATTTTATTAAGTTTGGAAACTTTAGGCTCAGCTCTAAACACAACCTGTTCACCTGATGAAAAGGCTTGTGGAGAATGTCTAGCATTATGTTTGCTAGCAACACGCTGTTGCGATTTGGCTAAATTACTTAGCACCTTATTCCAAAGTTGCTGCCCTGAAGCTGAATTACAATCAACTGATGCCAACTCATTTGGCAATTCCCATTGAAGCGACAATGGGTGTGGAAGCTCACGACCCAAAAATACCTTAGCAGGTGAAACACCTGTAGAAGAGTGTTTTGCAAAATTAAAAGCAAAAGTCAGCGAAGGTAGAAATACATCCCATTTATTATGGACATCACGTGTGAAAGCAGATAAGGCATTCTTTAAATTTCTGTGAACTCTTTCTGCATGGTTGGGCCTGGGATAATAGAGGGCAGTATAAATATGTTTAATCCCTAGGCTAAAACACGTCATAAAATAATTTAGATTTGAAAGAGGAAGCGTTATCTGAGACAATATATTTGGGAACCCCAAATTTAGAAAATACAAGCTTGGTTAATATATCAACAACAGCTTTACTTGTTGAATTTCTAACCGGTTGAATAATTACAAATTTACTAAAGCCATCAATTATGGTTAAGGCATAAGCATGACCAAATTTACTCCTAGGTAATGGACCAACAAAATCAATAAATATTCTTTCCCAAGGATAGGTCGAGAAATTAGCTGAATGACGACCTGGGTGTTAACAATTTCTGGGTTTAGTTATCTGACAGTCACGACAACTTTTAACCCTTTTTGAAACATCTGCTCTCATATCCGACCACCAAAACTCATTTGAGATTTTATCGTAAGTCTTTGATTAATCAAAAACTGCTTATCTTCTTCAATAGTAATCATGTCCAAAGCGTTAGCATCTGCAATGTCAAAAAGATCCTCGAGTTTTGATTCAAAATCTGCTTCTTTTTTCTTATGAGCCTCCGATGATCTCCCAGCGTGTTTTTGTAGTTGCCTCCATTCTTGGTACAAAGCTTCTAATTTTGGGATGCAGCTTCTCATCTCCTGAGTTGGAATTCGTGCTTTTTCCCAAAAACCATCACTTCCTGCATAGCTACTCTGGCACTTTCACGTAAAGTTAACTTCACCACACGAACATTAAAAAATAATACACTTAACACTTGTTTAATTGATGGCAATTTACTTCCAGTTATTTCATGCGAGTAATATCCGAGTAAATAAATTTTCTCAAGTAAACGAACAGAAGACATTGTGACATGAAAATTTGTTTTCACTCGTCCGAATTCCGAGAGAGAACTGTTGTCCTTGAGACGAACATCTGCTCACATAGTCACGTACAGCTCTCGCGAAAGCTTATGGCACTCGGATGCGCAGAACGTGACGTCATGGAGGGGTTGTGTGGAAGTGGTAGGGAAAAGGGACGGAGGGGAAAGCGAGCACCTGGCAGGCAGGGTTGCCACAATAGAATTTCAGAGCTAAAGATGGAATTTGTATGTTGCGGACAATTCAAATTGCCGTGGAGCAGGTACAACCTTTATAATCCCTGCCATCCCTCCCGCGTGCGCCAGGGAGTTGTGGACTGGAGGTCCTTATGCGATGACTAACAAGTGAACTTTTAATTACAAAAAAATTTAATTTTTTTTTTCAACATTAATTAAAAACAAATATCGTAGCCATAATACTTTTTTGCATATAATTAATATTTCGCAAGATAATCACATAAAATTGATTTTTTTCTGTGATTTTATGATTTTTCAATTTTCAAGGTCCCAGGGGCACCCTTTCCCTTTATCCGATTGTGCTGAAATTTTACACAGATTATTTTTTCATAAAATGGAACCAAACTGGGGGGTAGTGTGAACAAAATTCAAACTTTGAAAATAAGAGCCACCCTACTGCGACACACTGACGGCCTCTATCCCCCTCCCCCCCTGACCGAAATAATCGATTATGACAGTCACTCGATTACACTTATTCAATTATTGAAATAATCGATTATACCCATCACTAGATTGGAGAAACATTGGACATCTATTGTGTTAGTGGGGGGCTGGGTGTACTACATATAGGAAGAAGGTAAAAATTCAAGAACTATCCAAAATTTCAATACTGTTTTATATGTATTTCCCATAAAAATCACCTTTTAGATCTCTGTGTACACCCAGTCCCAGACTAAAGTTATAGATGCATTCTTAAAAAATTTCGTGTAAGGTGAAATCATGTTAGTCGGACATGAATTTCGCATAAGAAATAATGTAAATAGGAGGGGACGAATTCCAGCATCCTAACCTGATTGACCGATTTTTAATATTATTCCTTTATTATGACTATAATTTGGTTAATGCTTGTGTTTTTTATTTGTTTATGTATATTTCATACATGTAACTAATTTTTACAGAAAATAAATGATGATAATGCGGATGGTTCATAGCATTGCATTGTTAAGACCTATATGATGGACGATATCACATGTTCGTTCATTGTTCTCATATTGCTTAAGTAATCTAGTTTTTGCTCTATAGTTCTGCTGCATTGAAAATGACGTTTGGGTGTACTATGGGCGTGGCTTAAACTTTAGCGGGAATCTGTGAAGGTCCCTAACCCCACGTATCACCCTCCCCTCAGTTGTCATATTTATCCTGATTATGGCGATATTGTCGTTTAAGTGAAATTAAGATGCTCAATTGTAGTAAATTTTATGCTGAATCTGATTATTTGTATTATAATTTTCTAAAAATTTGGTAATATTATTAAAATAGAGAGAAACTAAAAATGTGGACTAAGTTTTTTACGAATCCTTAAACATACAACGTCATATCTTGGCTTCTACTTATCCAATAAGGGCATTTTTTTTGTCATGCCTCTTGAAAGACTGTTTATGACAATGAGTCCATTTACGAATTTATTTTTAATACATTATTAGATTCGATTTTTTCTTAAAATGATGTTTTTTTCCGCGAATTTGTGTGAACATTTTTCGCTGAGAAAATGACATCAGAAGTTTGAACCGAATCGTTTGGCGCGAAAACGCGCAGTATCTCCGCCATTTTGATGTGTCGTCACTTGTATATAATAAGTACTGGGGTACTGGCAACTTTTGCCGCTGTCTCAAGTGAACGCTCGTAACACCTCACGATTGTTTTAAACGTGTTTTTTGTAATCTTTAAAGCGCAAACATGGATGATAGTGGTAAAAAAATACTTTATAAGTATTGTTTTGTACCACAATGCAGTAATACATCGGTTACCATGCCGGAAAAGTTGTTTTTTCATTTGCCAAGCAACAAGTTTCAAAGGGAAGCCTGGTGTAAAGCAGCAGGAAGAAAATTCAAGATTTCTACCAACAGTAAAAATGTTTACTGCTGTGAAGACCATTTTGTGGTAAGTAAAGTTCTGTATTTGGCGATAATAGTAAGTTTTGACGGATAGTTATGGGAATAAGTGGAAAATAAGCATGAGTACATCTAGCATGTAGACTACGAGAGCATCATTCTCCATTTTTTAATATTATACTTTAGAGACAGACATATTTTAAAGAACATAGTTTCTATCAGTAAAGAGAAATTCCATAATAATTATAAATTAAATAGCTATCATTTCAGAATACAAGCATTTGAGATTTATAGTTGATAATTTGTTTTTGCTCATTGGAAGCTAGTAGATCTATAAATACTGATATATTAACAGTAACAATAATAATAGTAATTTATTTCCATTTAGTAGTATAATTAAATAGTTATATAATACAAGCATTAATATATCACAATTATTATATTCCAGCTGAAAGAGGACGCCAACAATTGGATGAGAGTGCAACTACAACAAAATGTTAGACTCACTTTAAAAAGTAAAATTGTTCCTCATGTATTTAACTGACAAGAAACACGTAAAACAATGCATAGAACTGAAGCACCCAGATCAGCTGCTATTAAAAGAAAAAGAATGAGTGACATACAGGAGGCACTGAAGATGGTAGAACAACAACCTGCAAGCACAGAATTTGAAATGAGTTATGTGGATGCCAACTCAACTGATATTTCAAATCAACTTGCTGATGAAAAAATGTTTGAAGATACCACAAAACAGAAGGTGGATGTCTGTGATGTCAGCATACAGGTAAATATAAAAATATTTTGAGTGCTCTTGCTCTGATTTTTATAAAGTATTAAATAAATAAATGAAAAAGGTTTTTGGTACACAACTTAAAAAAATACTAATACAATGAAAATAATAAATCTAATTTCTTTTGTTAACAGGTTAATATTCGAGCTAATTTCAGAAGCAAAGCAGTACAATGTGGGCCATTAATGGTTCAATAAAGTTGTTCACCAAAAAAAGGTATTCTTAAAAATAGTGCAACCAATACAATGCCTGTTCAGCAAGAATTAACAAAAGAAAAGGATGACATAGAAGACAGTTATTCTGGACATAGTGACTCTGTTATTGAATCACCAAGTGATGAGAGTTACACATTAGATGAAGATGGCAAGAATGAGCTATCAGATTATGAAGATGGAAATGATGAAGCAATGAGGCAATCTATGCTAAAGGCCACAATTTTTACCATGAAAAAACATCCCAAATTATATACAGGTTTGCCTGAAGAATGTTTATTTATAGTAGATGAGCTTTCTGAAGTACTCAAGTGCAAAGAAGAAAATATTTTGATGGTACTAAAAAAAATTAGGATGAATCCCTCACATGAAGTACTAGGGCATGATTTTGCAATAAGTCCAAGTAATGTGTGTCAACTTTTCCAAAAACTCGTTCCTCCATTGGCAAAATGCTTTAAAAATTTTATTATTTGGCCTACTAATGATGAGGTAAAAATAAATTTACCAATTCCTTTCAGAGCTCGGTATAGCCATGTTCAGTCATTAATAGACTGCCTGGAAATAGAAATCGAAAAACCAAGCAATCCGATGAACCAGGCATTAACATGGTCTGATTATAAGAAGTGTAATACACTAAAATATCTTATTGCAAGCACTCCAGATGGGTTAATAACTTTTATCTCACAAGGCTATGGAGGCAGAACAAGTGACACAAATTGTTATCGACTGTGGTTACTTGGACAAATTGTCTTCTGGTATGGCTATAATGGCAGATAGAGGTTTTAAACATATTGAGTCTAAATTAAATGAAAAAAATTGTGTACTAGTTAGGCCATCTACTGTATCAAATGATGGGAAAAGCAGTGTAGCAGAAGTTAGGCTGACCAAGCAAGTTGCAAGTTTGCGCATTCATATAGAAAGAGTAATTGGACGATTGAGAGACTTTAGTTTATTAGGGCCCCATGCCCGTATTAACTACCAGCTGATTTCAACAACAGATTATATAATAATAATTGCTTGTGGAATAATTAATTGTCAAAGGTATTTAATTAAATAAATTTTTTTCTGAAAACTAGTAAAAATATTTGTCTATTTGCAAGCCTTAACTTGATTGATGATATTTTGTACTTGTTTCTCCTTTGTACAGATATTTATAAATTGAAAAATCCTATGGTAATTTTTTGTCACCCATAAGAACAGGAAAGATGGCATTAGACCAGAAAATTAAAGCTTTTTCAATCATCTCAGAAAAAAATGTTGGATCAAAATCAATACAAATTATTTCTACTTGTTTTGACTGTTCAAAATCAGGAAAAGCAACACAAAATAATCCCTTTTTCCTATCAGCTAAGAGCATTTGCAATTGAATTTGAGCGAGATTCGTGTCCTGTATTTTCTTATCACAGGTTATATAATTTTGGAAAGTTTTTGCCTTTGATGGACATTTAATTTCCAAAACGTAATCAGCATTGATGCCATCAGGAGAAGCGCCCAATAATGGAAATTTGGGATTAATAAATAGTCCACATTTTTCGAACCTTTTCCCAAGCTTGTTTTCAACAGCCTGGAAAACAAAATTTTCTAATTTTCGGCCCCTAGCCATGGAAACAGTGTCTTTTATTTTTTTGGCACCCAGAATTATTTCACATAGTGCTCCCTCAGGTGTACGACAATGAGCGACCTCATACAGCTCAGATGCTGCTATTCTGCCATATCGCAGCTCATACCACAAAGAATTGTCAGCTTGATTTTTGGTCTCACTTTGTATTTGATGACATAAATCAAATGGAATAGCATTAGAACAGTAATATATGAAGGACTGGAAACTGCTATCATCAAAAATTTGTTTTTTAAACTCTATAACTAAATAATGTAAAGAAATAGGATGTGCAGTTGGTATAAGATACTTGTTGATCTGACATTTTAAGCCTTCCTTCCGAAACTTGGCAGCACATCTCTTAAAAAAAGTCTTGTCATCTACATCAGGTTGCACAATCGGTTTTTTTAACTCGAAGTCACTTGCATTTACAAACTTCACTGATGACCCCACTCTCGACAGTTTAGATTTTTTCCAGTAGCAAACTTTAGATGTCACAGAAGGTTCTTCACTTCTTCTGTGAAGCCACATTATGAAGGCAATTGCATGTTTACATCCACCTGTAACAAGTGCATCAAAGCAAATAATGTTAAGTAGAAATTAAGGTAGGAATCAACTCAGAATCATTGAAAATGTCTTTTGTTATGAGTAAGTTTCTAAACAATTTCTTAATCCATAAAGCTTCCTGGATAGGAGTAACTTAAATAAGATGATGCCCTTGCATACATTATGTTCAACTCATTTACAACAAGATAACATTTGGAAAAAGAAAAGAATAATAAAATCTCACCAATAGATGCTGCACAATCTAAACATTCAGTAGATATAACTTCATTCTGCATTTCATCAATTACAGCCACAACAGAGTAACATTTTTGACGAACTCGATGTTCAGGAGTAATTCCCGCTTTTATAGTAACACAACCACCACTCCTTCTCAACTGAACATATCCAATGGCATTGTCTCCATAAGTTGATCTACCAGCTCTGCGAGAAAAACATACAGATTACACTGTACCTTAAATTAGATAATGAATGTAGTGCTGATCTAACTGAAACATTTTAGTTCTTAAACAATGATACTTATCTTGTTTTTCTGTTATTAAACTGCTGCACTTAATTTCGCCATTTCAGTTATTAAATTATTCCACTCAACTCATTATTTGCTCCGTAGTTTAATTAGTTTATAAGATTAGTACTTAAGTTTTAGTTCATCAGCATATAAAATGAATTCAATAGTTCCAACTACAGACAAAAGAATGAGGTTCGGTTTACTCGTTTAATGACTGAAATAGCGAGATTAAGTGTAGCAGTTTAACAACTGAAAGGAAAGGCTCCATACTGCTGAATAATAACTAACATTATCTGATTACTTAAACAAATAGCAAACAACCAAAGAACATATATAGTTTTAAATGAATAAGAAACATAATACTTACTTGGCAGTTTTTATTCCTCGCATTTCAGCCGACACATATTTCGAGTTTCGGCTAAAAAAACTCGCTACCATCATAGAATCAACTAGAGGCAAATTGTCGGATTGACCTTTAACAAAACCTTCCTCAGTCATCACGAAGGTCTGCTTCGTTTAAATAAAAGTGCACAGATTGAACTCTTCAACAACGCTTCAGCATTCAATGACTTCCTTTTCGTCGCACCGGGACCTGAGCGCTCATTGCCAGGATGCCGAAACTATAATATACTGATGACGTCACGCTAAGCTCTGACCAATCACGGCTCGTTTTAGATAAGGTACCATTTCCTAGGATAATCTGTATTTTTAATTGACAATAATGACCTTTATGTTGAGAATTGGATTTTCGGAGTACAATTTTTTAAATCGCCGTACTATAACACTTGGGATTCAAGTATTTTCGCTCGAAAATAAAATTTCGTAAATGGACTCATTATATAAATGATAAATCTAATATATAATAGGATGTTTATGCACTAATAACTCGTACACTATAAAAGCTGTTAAATTCAAAAGTTTCATGGGCTGTCCTATAGACCAGAAGAAGGTTTTAGTATAGGTTTGCAGACGGTGGAGTCTCTCATACCGCATGGGATCAAAGAAATACTGGAAATTGTGTTGAGAAACCCCAAAATGCCAAGCAGCACTTCACTGATGTGGATAGAAATATACCTAAATTTTAACTTACGATCACGAGAAAAGGCTTATTTTACACAACAAAGACAATATTTTAATTCTGTTCGTGTTTTCTCGTATTATGTGCTAAATCGATCGACATTTTCCTTTAAGCGCAAAATTCATTGATTAACTTACCATTTTCCAGACGGCAACAAAGCTAAATTTCTCAGTTGTTGTTCTCTTCAAAGGGAAGATAACCACGCAAAGATTAATTTAAGAAAAATCCACGCCATGGCGTGCCGTTGAGGAAGAATAGCCAATGCCAAGATAAAGGGTACAAATGGATTTATGCCTAAATATAGTTTATGAATACTTTTAAAGTAAGTCAAATGGTTTTTAAGGAATATTAGAACATTGTTATCCTTTACCATTAACATTCAAAGACTTATCGCAACATACATACATACATACATCTACTTACATTTGTTTGGTAACCAAGTTGTTGTTTATTGTTTACATTTTGGCTAATAGTATCGAAATAATCCACATAAGTTTATTGCTGCTTTAAAGGCTTCGGTGCATCTATTCATATGAATATTAATTAAGACGTTAATGCATAATTATATTAATGGTAAATTTTTACAAAACAATACATAAAATAGTAAATGTTAATGTAAACATCGCTTGCGTAATTAAGGAATGGGAAACGAAAATTCAGGGCTTATGGTGCACTCAGAGTATTTCCTATTTTAATAAAACTGCTCGATTATGCCAAATATTCTTGAAAAAGCAGTCTGCCTTGATTATATGATGGATTCGCCATTGAGATATACCCACAAGCAGAAGCCTGACTAAAATTTTTCAATGGTTTCTTTAGGTGGTAGTTAAAATTCCGTGTGAACCTCTTCTCCGAATAACATATTTGAGAAATTTTGGGGCACTGACAGCACAAGGCTGCGAGAAATAAAAATCATTTGCTACTTAAAAGACAACTCTTTCCTGAGCAAAGCCAGGTAACTCCTGCTAGTATATAATATTAATTAAATGCCTTTATAAAATTTAATAACTTTGTTCTTTCTCCAAAATTTTTTTTTTCTTGGGACATGAAAAAGTTGGTCTGCGGAAAACTTTTTCCCTAATTGATTTATAGGGATACATTGAGCTAACGAAATGTGCATAAATGTTGAAATTAATTTTGGAAAAGACTGCAATCCAATAACATTTGTAGTTCTCATGGTACAGACATTTAAACAAAAGCGTGGTACAGCACTGAGAAACAGACCAAAGCGACGTGGGAGTTGGTTGCGGATAGGGATGCTGCATAGTGGAGACAGTCAACTGTAAACATTGAGAACTGACAACATAGCTATGAATAGGTTGGGTTAGTGGTGGGGGTAGTCAAGGTGACGGAGGGAAACTTCTCCTCCGTGTGCGGCGGCAATCCACGAAGGTCATTTTTAATATGTCACAACTATAGCGATATAACTTTTCTTGGTTTCTTACTCCCATCACCAATAATATGTGAACCATAAACTCCAGCATATTTTTCGATGTTGTTGACTGCCATTTTGAATTAGCTGTTCACCATTTATTTAGAAGATTTGTAAAATGATCATTTTAAACAACAAATAACTAAGAACCAAACATTGTTGTTTTAATACATGAAATTATTTCTTAAAAGATAACAACATACGATCTATAGAAAATTACAAAAATGGTCAAAGAAAATTTTGAAAACATTCAAGAATGGTATTTTTCTACATTGCAGTTTACAAACCATGAAATCTCTCACCTTCTGCATCAGACTCATAGAAATTGTCAGATTCATCCTCTGGATCAGATGTTACGATAATGGGCTCATTGTCATCCGCAATTAATGAAGAGCAGGGCTAAAGTTTGTTTCCATTTCCACTTTCTAGACCTTTATCATGATTGTTGAGAACTCATGGAGAAATTGTGTTAAACCAAATGACCAGTCATGTTAGTCGAAAACCAGCCCTACTTTAAAAATTATGTTAAACTGAAATCGTGTTGGTAGAATTCGTGTTATTGGGTGTATTCCATTTATACTTTTCCTTGTTATAGATAGGAGTTGAATTTTCTTGTATTTGATGCAACATCAGTTAAGTTTTGAACACAAACTTTCACCACAAATATCCTTTTTTATGTCTTAAGTGTTTTTCTAAATTGTTACAAAGCTCATTACATTCATTAGAATCCATATGCTTAAGTTATTAATATTGAATAAAAAATTGTATTTCTTTATCACATCTTCAATAAAATAAACCTTTCAATTACATCAAAACTTTTTTCAACCAAAACATTGTACACAACCTTTTTGAACTTTGGGAATAATTGGTTCTGGAAAACTGACACGAAACGCAAATTTGCGAAGTGCAAGTCCTAATTTCCCATAAGATGCTATGCATGCTATTATGAGAGAGTGATTCCCAGTCAACCTAAAAAATTCACTTTTTTATCCTAAATAATGCAGTTTAACAGAAAATAAAAGAAAATGTAACTACAAATGAAAACCTAGCATTAGAAAGTGAAAAAATGCTTTTAATTACCTTAAAAATGTATAATAGCAAATGAAAACTCGGCATAACAAAGCAATTACACTTCTTTCCACACTTGTACAGTTTACATCGAATACAATTTTGCATGTGATTTTCGATCTTCTTTTGTTCATTCTAAGGAAATGCTTTAATTTAAATTGAACTACTGAAATAGAATGTTGAATGTGTCTTGCACGAATGTTTTCCTGGATTCTGCAAGAAACATTTTCAACTCGCAAAAAACACTATTTCTTTTACTAATTACATTAGAAATGCATAACAAAACCAAAACCTAGCGTAAGAATGTTATAACATTTCTTTTAGTGATCGCGTTGAAAATACGCGGTGGAAAATGTTACGTTGCAAGATCATAGTAATTCTTAGATTTACATTAAAAATTCGTACTAAACATTGAAAACCTAACAAAACAACAGTTTCTTAAATTACATTTAAATACAAGGATAATAGCATTAAGTCATTAATTATATCGGACAAAAACCAGCAACTTCATACGCGAGGAACGAATACATATTTTCAATGTCATACTTTTAAAAGTTGTGAAAAACTAAACGTGCAGGATGCTTTTCCATTAGGCAATAATTTCTAATTTGGCCACTAGATGCCAGCAACTTTGACTGTTACCGAAAATAGCGCCGTCGGCAGTGAGTTTTAAACTGAGCTACAAAAGAATTAAGTCGATCGTTATCACATCTGTTTACTTTGAAAAGTGCTAATAACGAGCATTATAAATATAATATAATAATAATGTCCATATCTAGGGTGCTAAAGTTTAAGATCAACTTAGAAACAAAAAAGTAGAGGGAATTGCTGTTTTTGCATTTTTGTTTTTCCTTCTTCCTCAAAATTATTAGGAACTTTCAATTCATCACAAATACCTTTGGAGTTAACACAAAACTTTCAAACTTTTCATCAGTTTTTAAACTACTCAAGAAATTTTCTGTTGACTAGAGACCTAGTAATAAGACTTAGATTTGTTGCAGTAGCTTACATTTATTTCATTCAAAGTATCATGCCAAATTAGCAATATGGTTAAAAATATTAAATCAGTTATTTTTGCTGCAATAGGTTCAGCTTTGATTTTCACTATACACTAATTCCCCACTATATGTTGCTCGCTATATGTTTCACATATACATCATCAATCAATTAAAGAACATGTTTCGTTATAAGTTGCTTCGCTTGACATCGCAACTATTGTAAACACTTGGCGCTTATTTATGTCTTAGTAACGCTCCTATTTATTTTCTTAATTGTTGGAGCTTCGTGGCTATATCCAATATCAGAAGGCTATGGGTAGAGTTTATTTTCATTCTTGTAGTCTTGAAATTTTTCTTGCAGTTCCTTAAAATATTTAGTATAATGTAACCTATTTGGAATTTTTAGAAATATTACAGGTATGGAGAAAGTCATGTGGCGGCCACTTCATATTTTGTATAAAATGCCAATATTTTAATTTCATAACTGCGAATGATTTTTGCGTCTGTTTACAATAAAATGAATCTTCGATATGGTGATATTGAAGTAGAAACAAGTAAAGGTATAAAAATGGATTTTTATAACCAACTATTATATGGCTAATACTTTAATATGAATAAACTTTATAATATAATTATGATAACCTTTCAGCTTGCATGGGCGTAAAAATTTGCAAAAGTGTCTACCTACCAGCTGTTGAGTGGTAGGGATCTCTCTATTTAATATTTTTACAGTTGAGAGTATGGCAGACAGAAGTAGAGAACTCAGTGGCAAACGTAAGAATGTTTGGTATATAGGTTGTAAAAAGTTTTATAGTATGTTTTGTTTCATTAATGGAAATACTAACTTATCCATTCATATTGCTTAAAATCAACGAAAATATTCTGCTAGTTCAGAGTAATTCTTCTTTAGATACTAGTAGGAGTGAAATTGTGGAATATTTCATATTTTAGTCACCTAACTTAAATGACAAAAATAATAGTTTTTTTCCTAACATCACATCAACCATCCATATAAAACACTGTATAAATATAGTTATCTGAAGAATTGCTAAGCTACAACACAACACTTTAAAATGTTTCATTTAAATTTCTTCAAACTAACATACTTTACAACAGTATTACATATCTTAAATAGTGAATAAAGACAACAAGTATTTAAGATAAATAAAAACTTACCATCAATAACAAATACGATAAATAAAAACTTGCAATTATTAGCAGAAATATCCCTTCAAAAAACGTAGGAATGCTCGTATCAATACCATTCCAATTAAAATAAAGAGACTTCTTTTAAAAGATTACAGCATTAACAATGACAATAGTTTGTTTAATCTCGTTGCTATGATGAGCGCTTGCCTATCTTCCCACGTGAATTCAAATACACATTTATTGCAGCATCAAGGTAAGGATCTGGTGGCCGAGGTGACTAAATCACTTTTCTTACATGATGGTGAGGTGAGGTGGTATGATATAGTAGGATACTAATGTTTAGGCACCTTCAGATGAGCTGGAGATTCGAAATGTTTTTCTTAGGTAGGATTTTGTGCAAAACCGGCTAGAAAAAACGAAAATCTTGAAAAAGTGCAACAATGCGGACACTAAAAAATCGCATTAATTAAACAAATTTTCAAGGTTTATGTATTTCCGAATGTGCTACGGAGCTGAAATTTTTTAAGAGGTAGGATTTGTAAAAAAACGAAATAGGGATTATAAAAATTTTGATATTTTAATTTGTATTGCTGTTAAAAATTCTTCGAGTTTAAACAAATAGATAACTGTTTAAGTACTACGGGATGAGCTAGGAAGCTGAAATTTTCAAGTTATTTACAGAATAGTGCCTTTGCACAAATTTACATTTCAATTTCACCATATATGAATTGCGGCGGCCGTTAAAAATTATTTAAATTTAAACAATTAGAAAAATATTATGTTACCTATATAAGTGCTACAACTTTAAAATTTGGCTACAATGTGTAGCATTAGTACCTTATAATGAAGAAAGTGTAAAATTTTTAAATATGCAACATTTGGGGATTGTTTAAACTATTTTTTTTACATGTGGGAAAAACGGAAATCGCTGCGGAGGTGAAATCTTTAGAATTGAAACAATATTTGTAATGATGAAATATCTGTCTGAAAAATGAATGTTTTTTCAGGGTGATATGAAATGCTTGCAGTATGCAAGCACCAACTACTAGTATGTTATATCCTCCTCCTCCTCTGTAAGGAATGTCTATATATATATATATATATATATATATATATATATATATATATATATATATATATATATATATATATATTGCGGCGGCCGTTAAAAATGTTTAAATTTTAAACAATTAGAAAAATATTATTTCTTTTCTAGAAGTGCTACCACTTTAAAATTTGGCAGAATGTGTAGCATTAGTGCCCCATAATGGAGAAAGTATAAAATTCTTAAAATTGCAAAGTTTGGGGTTGGTTTTAATCTATTATTTTTACATAGGGGAAAACGAAAATCGCTGCGGAGGTGAAATCTTAGAATTAATTAATTAGAACCTTAGAATTAAAAAAATATTTGTAATGATGAAATATCTGTCTGAAAAATGAATGTTTTTTAAGGTGAGATGATATGCTTGCAGAATGCAAGCACCTTCTACTAGTATATATATAAAAGCTACTTGGGGGTTTTGAACCACCTCTCCTCACTTCACCATCATGTAAGACAAGTGATTTAGTCACCTCGGCCACCAGATCCTTACCTTGAGATATATATATATATATATATATATATATATATATATATATATATATATATATATATATATATATGTATGTGTGTGTGTGTGTGTAGTGAAGTTAATATAAAAGTTGGTAAAAATGTATAAGCACAGGTGAGTTTGTAGTTATTAATTTTATTTATTTTAACAAAGTATGTCTAATATACTGTATTGATAAGTATTATTTGGGATACAAATGTGTCACAAAATACCCACCAGGAACGTAACACTTACTGTTATCGTTGTTCTTATGGGAAAATAGGTTTCGCTATAAGTTTTTTTGTAATTGGCACTTTTCAGGAATGCATCTCCGACGTATAGTGGAGACGTCTTTTGCTACGAAGCTTCATACCCTTCATCATTTCTAATTCTAACACCCCCTTCCCCTCCAGTTTTAATACGATAATCGTAGCAAATATAAATTGGACGGACAGAAGAAATGGACTCAAATGAAAGAATTGCATATAAGAAATTAAATTTATTACCGTGTATCACACATTGCGAGTGTACAAAGTCATTATCAAATTACATAACAGTGAGGTATTTGTGCATAAATATCATACAATAAATATATAAAAATGAATTAATGTAACCGACTTTTATTTTGTTAATACCTTTTATGCATGAAACCTATTTAAAGGAAATTCACGTGGACGACGAAAAACGTCCAACTTTCACGTCAAGAATGAATTTGTGGATCAAGCAAAAATCTATTTGTAAAGTGATTTCTTCGGCCCTGGAACACGTTCTCTTTCTGTTCCACCTGTAAAAAGAATGAAAATGAATTTCTAAGAATGTCAATCATTAAACTTGCTAAACCTAATGAAATTGATGCAGGAGGCAATGGGAATGCTTCAAATGTTGCGATAAATGTAAAATAAGGCAAATGTGCTTACGGCCCTTTGCGGTTCATAAACAATTTTTCTATGAAGATCACATTACCATTTGTAAAGTTAAACACATCACATTGCACTACAAAATGTCCACTTTGTTTATTTATAATTTTTTCTAAGAACAGTTGTATTTGCTGACGATCAGGTATTCTTAGCAGTCACAGTTAGGCCATTTAAGATCTATATATATTCATCAAATAACAAGGAAAACTTTTGATATGGAAATTTCAATTTCTGGATCGAAAAACATATACTTCTAAATACGTTTTGAAACAAAGATAGAAGAATTATCTTAACGTCTAGGAATACAAGAAAATGCATATTGAGAGAAGAAATAAGTTAACAATTTCTGTAAATAATTCAAAATATTTCAAATTAAAACATAATGAGACATCACTATGGTATACTTATTTTATTCCATTAGAAGCACAATTCTATTTCCTTACGTCTACATAGCAGTTTAACTTCCAAAGAATTCACTATAATCTATGAATAACCATGAGAAGTTTTAAATAGAAATTTCAATTACTCAATCTAAATTTACGGCTTATTTTGTGAATAACTGACACGTACCATATTCACGCCCAGGGCATGGATGGCACAGCTAGGTGAAGTAAGTGAGGCTTAAAAGAAAAATGAGAAGCACTTCTCGAAATGCTTCTCGTACACACAAAAACGAGAGAATTTTCCCTCCTTCCTTCCTAAGAGATTTACCCAGTGCAGGTATCTGTTAAGAAAATATAAAAGCATTCTCACAAAACACATTCACACACATCATAGAATGTTTTTCAGAAAAATTTTCAGGAATATATGCTGTTTTTAAGACTTACCTGGCTCTATTACTTGGAGAGCAGAACAATTGCACTACGTCACATCTCCTTAAACAGCAATCTGCCACTGCACATTTCTCATGTGATGAAGGCATATCTACTATGCATCTATTTGACAAAATCAGAGTAACTTACAATTAGTCAGCCGCTCAATAAGCAATGGTAGATTCCTATCAAGCAAAATGGCCGCTTTTCAGCTGTGATGATAGACACAAGGAACATGTGGCACTGTGGCAAAGAGAGAGAGAGCTGGCTGCGACTGCAGCACAGATGGTGGCCCCGTATCATCATAGTGAACTACATGTAAAATTTGGGTATCTATTCTCCCACAAGAGTTTCATACTCCTGGTTTGAACTATCTCTATAAAAGTTAGTACGAAGGCTTCCACGGCGTGCTGTTGATATGGTGGTGATTTCCGGGATTCTGCCGTGTTGATCCATTTCCTGGACAATATTTCGCCGACGTTCCAGTCGGCTTCTTCAGGTCCGAAGTGTCGGTGCAGATTTTTGGTCGTCTTTATATAGGCAGGTTCCGTCTAATCCGGTGCGTTCTGGTTGGTCGCCGAGTTCGGAGCGCTCTGGTTGGTCGCCGAGTCTGGTGCGTTCGGATTGGCTGATGTTGGGTTGGTCTTACGGAAGACTCTCTTCCAGGTGCTGGACAGCGTGTAGCCGTCCTCTCGGTTAAAATTGTACGGCTGTTTTGTTATTTCGATCGCCTCCCTGATGAGTCTCGGGAAATAACGATTTTCTTTTACTAAAATCTGTGCGTTGTCGAAGTCGATGTCGCATCCGGGATCGGTCCACGCGTGTTCTGCTATTGCGGAAAGGCGGAGTTGTTTGTTAGCAGTTGCCCTCTGGTGTTCTTTCAGGCGGCACTTGAGAGATCTCGAGGTTTGACCGATGTATGTATCTCTATAAAAGGTTTAATTTAAAAATTTTCAGCAATAATGATTTTAAGCTGAATTTAATGGTTTAAATCTTGTCAAATGAATAAATTTGACTTGTAAGGTTTATAGTACATATTCTTATATTTGTTAACCAATAGGATATATTTTTTTGCTTTATACAGGTTAATGGACAGTGTTTTAGAGGGACAGGTCGCTCAAAAAAGAGAGCCAAGAAGAGTGCAGCTGAGGCAGCTTTACGCTCTTTTGTTCAATTCAAGAATTCCGAGGAGGTAGCTCATGCAATGGGTATTGGTGGTTCCCATCCTGGAAACCCAGGGTGTGTATAGACTTTCTGCTTTTTTTTGCTATTACATTTTTGTCAGTTTTATGAAATTGCATTAGATTTTGTTGTAGATCTATTATAGGCATTAATATTTGCAATTTGCCCAAAATGGATAGTAATATATATATATTGTATTGTGTCACAAGTTTTCTATAAAAATTTGCCAATTTCTTATATTTTTTAATATATTCATAAAATATGTAGTGTTTCTGAGTATTGATTCTGCATAGTATTTTCAGAGCAAGAACAGAAATGATTATAAGTGAAATTATAACGAAAGTATAATGCTTTTTTGAGATGTAAAAAGTTAAAGCATTTTTCATGGTCATCTCAAATGGGTTGGTTAATTTCAACAAATAGTATGCTCAGTTTAACCTTCAAGCTTATCTGGTGGCAGTTTATTTTTTAAATATTTGTGTGAGTTTTTAATAGTTATTAGAGTTCAACTGTGTTTTTGTTGCAATTGAACCTTTGATAAATTAATCAGATCAAATTTTTGTAGCAGTAAAAATTTACTCAGCTTTTTTTGTTTTTTTTTTTGTTAGAGAGTATATTGTAAAAGGTCTTAGAAAACCAATTTTCTGTACAAACATTTATAAAGAATATATAAAGAAATTTGCTGATAATTTTACTCTTTAAATCTTTAATTGTATCAGGTTTAGCACTTTGGACTTCACTATGGATGTAGTACACAACGAAGGTGGACTTTACAACACATTTGCTCCTGCTAACAGTTCGGAAACACGCACTGGAAAAGTTTCATTACTGCCCCTTCATCTGCAGAGGCGTTCACCTCAGGAGGTATGTAAGAACTTCTGTTATATCATGAGACAAGATATGCCCCTATGCCTTCCTAAGATCTGCCCCTATGCCTTCCTAAGATCTGCCCCTATGCCTTCCTAAGATCTGCCCCTATGCCTTCCTAAGATCTGCCTCTATGCCTTCCTAAGATCTGCCACTATGCCTTCCTAAGATCTGCCCCTGTGCTATCCTAAGATCTGCCCCTCTGCCTTCCTAAGATCTGCCCCTATGCCTTGCTAAGATCTGCCCCTATGCCTTCCTAAGATCTGCCCCTATGCCTTCCTAAGATCTGCACCTATGCCTTCCTAAGATCTGCCCCTCTGCCTTCCTAAGATCTGCCCCTATGCCTTCCTAAGATCTGCCCCTATGCCTTCCTAAGATCTGCCCCTGTGCCATCCTAATATCTGCCCCTCTGCCTTCCTAAGATCTGCCCCTATGCCTTCCTAAGATCTGCCCCTATGCCTTCCTAAGATCTGCCCCTATGCCTTCCTAAGATCTGCCCCTATGCCTTCCTAAGATCTGCCCCTATGCCTTCCTAACATCTGCCCCTATGCCTTCCTAAGACCTGCCCCTATGCCTTCCTAAGATCTGCCCCTATGCCTTCCTAAGATCTGCCCCTGTGCCATCCTAAGATCTGCCCCTCTGCCTTCCTAAGATCTGCCCCTATGCCTTGCTAAGATCTGCCCCTCTGCCTTCCTAAGATCTGCCCCTCTGCCTTCCTAAGACCTGCCCCTATGCCTTCCTAAGATCTGCCCCTATGCCTTCCTAAGATCTGCACCTATGCCTTCCTAAGATCTGCCCCTCTGCCTTCCTAAGATCTGCCCCTATGCCTTCCTAAGATCTGCCCCTGTGCCATCCTAATATCTGCCCCTCTGCCTTCCTAAGATCTGCCCCTATGCCTTCCTAAGATCTGCCCCTATGCCTTCCTAAGATCTGCCCCTATGCCTTCCTAAGATCTGCCCCTATGCCTTCCTAAGATCTGCCCCTATGCCTTCCTAACATCTGCCCCTATGCCTTCCTAAGACCTGCCCCTATGCCTTCCTAAGATCTGCCCCTATGCCTTCCTAAGATCTGCCCCTGTGCTATCCTAAGATCTGCCCCTATGCCTTCCTAAGATCTGCCCCTATGCCTTCCTAAGATCTGCCCCTATGCCTTCCTAACATCTGCCCCTATGCCTTCCTAAGACCTGCCCCTATGCCTTCCTAAGATCTGCCCCTATGCCTTGCTAAGATCTGCCCCTCTGCCTTCCTAAGATCTGCCCCTCTGCCTTCCTAAGATCTACTCCTGTGCCTTCCTAAGATCTGCCTCTATGCCTTCCTAAGATCTGGCCCTCTACCTTCCTAAGATCTGCCCCTCTGCCTTCCTAAGATCTGCCCCTATGCCTTCCTAAGATCTGCCCCTCTGCTTTTTTAAGATCTGCCCCTCTGCCTTTTTAAGATCTGCCCCTATGCCTTCCTAGGATCTGACCCTCTGCCTTCCTAACATCTGCCCCTATGCCTTCCTAAGATCTGCACCTCTGCCTTCCTAAGATCTGCCCCTCTGCCTTCCTAAGATCTGCCCCTATGCCTTCCTAAGATCTGCCCCTCTGCCTTCCTAAGATCTGCCCCTATGCCTTCCTAAGATCTGCCCCTGTGCCATCCTAATATCTGCCCCTCTGCCTTCCTAAGATCTGCCCCTATGCCTTCCTAAGATCTGCCCCTATGCCTTCCTAAGATCTGCCCCTATGCCTTCCTAAAATCTGCCCCTGTGCTATCCTAAGATCTGCCCCTCTGCCTTCCTAAGATCTGCCCCTATGCCTTCCTAAGATCTGCCCCTATGCCTTCCTAACATCTGCCCCTATGCCTTCCTAAGACCTGCCCCTATGCCTTCCTAAGATCTGCCCCTATGCCTTGCTAAGATCTGCCCCTATGCCTTCCTAAGACCTGCCCCTATGCCTTCCTAATATCTGCCCCTCTGCCTTCCTAAGATCTGCCCCTATGCCTTCCTAAGATCTGCCCCTATGCCTTCCTAAAATCTGCCCCTGTGCTATCCTAAGATCTGCCCCTATGCCTTCCTAAGATCTGCCCCTATGCCTTCCTAAGATCTGCCCCTATGCCTTCCTAACATCTGCCCCTATGCCTTCCTAAGACCTGCCCCTATGCCTTCCTAAGATCTGCCCCTATGCCTTGCTAAGATCTGCCCCTCTGCCTTCCTAAGATCTGCCCCTCTGCCTTCCTAAGATCTACTCCTGTGCCTTCCTAAGATCTGCCTCTATGCCTTCCTAAGATCTGGCCCTCTACCTTCCTAAGATCTGCCCCTCTGCCTTCCTAAGATCTGCCCCTATGCCTTCCTAAGATCTGCCCCTCTGCTTTTTTAAGATCTGCCCCTCTGCCTTTTTAAGATCTGCCCCTATGCCTTCCTAGGATCTGACCCTCTGCCTTCCTAACATCTGCCCCTATGCCTTCCTAAGATCTGCACCTCTGCCTTCCTATGATCTGCCCCTCTGCCTTCCTAAGATCTGCCCCTATGCCTTCCTAAGATCTGCCCCTGTGCCATCCTAATATCTGCCCCTCTGCCTTCCTAAGATCTGCCCCTATGCCTTCCTAAGATCTGCCCCTATGCCTTCCTAAGATCTGCCCCTATGCCTTCCTAAAATCTGCCCCTGTGCTATCCTAAGATCTGCCCCTCTGCCTTCCTAAGATCTGCCCCTATGCCTTCCTAAGATCTGCCCCTGTGCTATCCTAAGATCTGCCCCTCTGCCTTCCTAAGATCTGCCCATCTGCCTTCCTAAAATCTGCCCCTATGCCTTCCTAAGATCTACTCCTGTGCCTTCCTAAGATCTGCCCCTCTGCCTTCCTAAGATCTGCCCATCTGCCTTCCTAAAATCTGCCTCTATGCCTTCCTAAGATCTGGCCCTCTACCTTCCTAAGATCTGCCCCTCTGCCTTCCTAAGATCTGCCCCTATGCCTTCCTAAGATCTGCCCCTATGCCTTCCTAACATCTGCCCCTCTGCCTTTTTAAGATCTGCCCCTCTGCCTTTTTAAGATCTGCCCCTCTGCCGTTTTAAGATCTGCCCCTATGCCTTCCTAGGATCTGTCCCTCTTCCTTCCTAACATCTTCCCCTATGCCTTCCTAAGATCTGCCCCTATGCCTTCCTAAGATCTGCCCCTATGCCTTCCTAAAATCTGCCCCTGTGCTATCCTAAGATCTGCCCCTCTGCCTTCCTAAGATCTGCCCCTATGCCTTCCTAAGATCTGCCCCTGTGCTATCCTAAGATCTGCCCCTCTGCCTTCCTAAGATCTGCCCATCTGCCTTCCTAAAATCTGCCCCTATGCCTTCCTAAGATCTACTCCTGTGCCTTCCTAAGATCTGCCCCTCTGCCTTCCTAAGATCTGCCCATCTGCCTTCCTAAAATCTGCCTCTATGCCTTCCTAAGATCTGGCCCTCTACCTTCCTAAGATCTGCCCCTCTGCCTTCCTAAGATCTGCCCCTATGCCTTCCTAAGATCTGCCCCTATGCCTTCCTAACATCTGCCCCTCTGCCTTTTTAAGATCTGCCCCTCTGCCTTTTTAAGATCTGCCCCTCTGCCTTTTTAAGATCTGCCCCTATGCCTTCCTAGGATCTGACCCTCTGCCTTCCTAACATCTGCCCCTATGCCTTCCTAAGATCTGCCCCTATGCCTTCCTAAGATCTGCCCCTATGCCTTCCTAATATCTGCCCCTATGCCTTCCTAAGATCTGCCCCTATGCCTTCCTAATATCTGCCCCTATGCCTTCCTAAGATCTGCCCCTATGCCTTCCTAAGATCTGCCCCTATGCCTTCCTAAGATCTGCCCCTCTGCCTTTTTAAGATATGCCCCTATGCCTACCTAAGATCTTCCTCTATGCCTTCCTAAGATCTGCCCCTGTGCCTTCCTAAGATATGCCCCTCTGCCTTCCTAAGGTCTGCCCCTATGCCTTCCTAAGATCTGCCCCTATGCCTTCCTAAGATCTGCCCCTCTGCCTTCCTAAGATCTGCCCCTCTGACTTTCTAAGATCTGCCCATATGCCTTCCTAAGATCTGCCCCACTGCCTTCCTAAGATCTGCCCCTATGCCTTCCTAAGATCTGCCCCTATGCCTTCCTAAGATCTGCCCCTATGCCTTCCTAAGATCTGCCCCTATGCCTTCCTAAGATCTGCCCCTATGCCTTCCTAAGATCTGCCCCTCTGCCTTCCTAAGATCTGCCCCTCTGCCTTCTTATAATCTGCCCCTATGCCTTCCTAAGATCTGCCCCTATGCCTTCCTAAGATCTGCCTCTATGCCTTCCTAAGATCTGCCACTATGCCTTCCTAAGATCTGCCCCTATGCCTTCCTATGATCTGCCCCTATGCCTTCCTGCATTTCACAATGTTGCCAGCTTTTCAGGTTCCCTTGAATGCTCTGCCGCCGAGATCTTATCTTGGGATGTAATTTTCATTTCTTAACTATTCCTCAGTTCTATCAAAAAGTGCTATCTCTAATCATTGTTTTCTTTTTCTTTGTTTGACACAATGCTTGTGAAGCCCAGTGTTGTGTGCTGTATAAATTGATCTGGCATGTAAGTGGACTTTTCTTTCAGCTTGAAAATGAGTGTTTAGGCATATACCCACCGATTCGTCAACCTTATTCTTTCACTTTACAAGTATTAAAAAAGGTTTTGCAAACAAAATCCTGGTCCCACACACTAATTTTTTAAAGAAACACTTACAGAAAGATTGTTTATTGGGAAATACGAATGAAATCTGCATTGTTCCCGTGATATGTATAACATCTCATTTTATAACTGACAACACATAGTTACCCTATCATGGCTCCGCCTGTGAAAAAGATGAAATATGAATCTGGTTTCAAGTTAAAAATCATATAATTTGTGAAAAAATCAAATACTGTACTCTTTGAGAGCATGTGATTGGTACAAACTTGCTTAAGTTTTAACATGAAGTGAGGACTAGTTATATTTTTTAGCAGTTTTAAATAAGTTACCCCAAATCTTAGGACTGAAATGACAGATTGTGTAGAGAAGAAAGGCACCTCTGTGAAAGGGAATGTACTGTAAAATTTCGCCGATCGTGGGGGTTAGATTCCACAAGGGTGTCGCGTTGCGCGAATCCGCATTGCGTGAATCCGCATTGGAGGAATTATTAGTCTTATGGGAATAAAAGGGTTCCATTCCGAGTTCGGACAAATGTACCTTGAAGGCGTTTTTTCAATAATAATGACATAGTTTGCTTATATTTCCTCGAAAAAAGATTATAAACATCGCATCAACTAAATATATACAGTAGTATTGCGTTTAAAAAATATTTATTAAAAAATTAAAATTAAATTCTCGCGTAATTTTACACTAGGCAGACATTCACTTTTATAGTTTTCCCTTTATACCTGGAAATGCTTGCTTAAATACGACACTTTCATCGCTCGCAGTGATAAATATATAGAAACAAGTTTTGATATATTTAAACTTAATGTTCACAGAACTGAAACAATACATATAAAAAACTTGTTGATTAATATCGACAGCGAATCCAACAATCGGTCCTCAGCTATGCCGGATTGGCCTCTGCACAGATGCATAACACTAGCGGCACTACCAGCAGTTGTTTGCACTCACTGGAACAGTTAAAGTGAAACTCACCAAGGTTAATTAGAAGGTGTGCTCTTGGTCTTGTGATTTCGATGTGCTCGGACCTTGACTGGAAGAATTTCGTGATAGGCATCTGTTTGGACTTTTTTAACTCCCTATGAAGTTCTACGTAGGAGCTAAAGCTGAGTCTAGACTCCTCTTGAACTTCAGGCTTCTTTCTACTGAAGGATCAAATTCCAGTGGTGCTTCTTTTAAAGAAAATTTTTGCTGTTAACTTTGGCTTCTCAGGCACCGAATCGTTTTCTTCTTTTTCGCCTTCACTCGAAGTTTGTGTCACCATATCTAATTCAGCAATGGTTAGTTCCTCTGCATGGGACTCTAACAATTCTTTCACATCACTTTCTTCCATGTCTTCAAAGCCTTCACCCCTGATGTGTCTTGCAATATTAATTATTTCCCTAACGTCCTCCGTATTATCGGGAAAACCTCGGAAGTCGCGAACGATATCAGGCCAAAGAGTTTTCCAGCAAAGGTTCATTGTTTCACTTCTCACTTCATTCCTTTATTATTTCAATGGCCTTCGAAATATCAAATTTATTCCAGCAATCGCTAACTCCTAAGGATGGATTTGTCTCCGTCATTGAAAGAATGTTAGCGAAACTTCTGCGGATGTAATACGACTTAAAGGCTGCAATAACACCCTGGTCCAAGGGCTGCACAAGTGAAGTTGTATTAGGTGGTAAGAACTCAACTTCAATTTCAGGATGAGCCTCAGCAAGAGATTTCGGATGACCTGGTGCATTATCCACTACGAGGATCACCCTAAATGCAAGATTTTTTTCCTTCAGGTACTTTTTCACTTCACGAACGAAGCAATTCTCAAACCAATCCTCAAAAAGTCTTGCAGTAACCCGAGCTTTGCTGTTACTCCTCCAAAATACAGGGAGCGAACTTTTGGTCTTGCCCTTCAGTGCCCTCGGATTTTCCACTCTATACACCAACATTGGTTTGCACTTAAAATCTCCTGCTGCATTTCCGAAAAATAGAAGGGTAAATCTGTCTTTTGCTACTTTAAAGCCAGGAGCCGACCGTTCGTCTTTAGCAATCCACGTTCGTTGTGGCATTTTTTTCTCCAAAATAAACTCGTCTCATCGGCGTTAAAGACTTGCTCAGGTCGGTAATTTTTCCTTTCAGTGAGTTCACTGAATACATCTGGATATTTAGCTGCTGCTTCATGATCGGCAGATGCAATTTCGCCAGCAATCTTCACATAATGAAGTTGAAATCGCTTCTTAAATCTATCAAACCATCCTCTGCTGGCTTGAAAAGTAAAGGCTCCTCGTTCTTCACCACTTTCTTGCGATTTTAAATGCTCATATATTCTAAGGACTTTATTTCTGATAATAGACCCATCCAAAGGAGCACATTTTTGCGCCTGATCTTCGATCCAAATGTTTAACATCTTTTCCATTTTCTCCATTAGTGCATCTCGTCTGCTAACATAGAAGGTACCAGCAGAAGCACCGGCACAAATACTAGAACGAATTTTTTCTTCCGTCTTCTTCATGGTGATTCAGCCTTGGCAACCTCCGCAGTGAGTTTTGTGTGCGTTGCATCTTCGGGGAGAAAATATATTGCCAGCGGAAATATTCTTGGGGGCTAAGAGATTCATCAGCGTTACTTATTTGACTTCTTTTTAACGACGGTAGTTAAGTGCTAAGTCTCACGTGACGTGAAAAACTGAAAAAAGGAACCTCATCTCAGGTTGGAGTTGAAGATAAAAAAGCAGTTAAAAACGCTTAATGATTTTTTATTGGGTGCCGACAGACTTAACAAAACACTATAATCGTAGTAGGATTTTTTCTTACAAATGATCTTTTCAGGGCAAACCTTTTATTGAAAATGGTCATTCAAGGAAATCGTGTAAAAGTGAATCACTTCCCGCGGTCGGAGAAGCTCATCACGCATTTGCGTACCGCGTAAATTTGAATCCGCATTGCGGGAAGCCGCGTTCGGCGAAGTTTTACTGTACCACAATGTACAACACGAAGTTTTGATAGAAATTTTAAGTTAATGGTTGTGCATTATGCAGAAGAAACTAACAGTTTTGAGGCCGGGAAGAAATAGTGACAGAGGCAAATGTGTGAAGGTGGAATCAAGCAAAACAGAACCTTGAAGGTGCTAACACAACACGGAAATCATTTAGTGGACCCAGTCGAGGTTGATTTCATGAATTAGTTGAAGAAAGTAAAATTTGTGCCGTTTTTGGCATGGAGTAATTTCCTCTAAACCATTGTGTATTTGTGTACTTCTTTTTTAATTTTAATGGTTATAAGGAGGTTCTCCTTTGTCATTTTTTATTGCAATTAACCATAAGGCTCCAAAAATTTCATTTCTAAACAATATAATTTGAACAAACTTGCTATAAAACAGCAAAACATTAGGATCTGATTATATTGTCTCTGTCTGAAAAAAATTCCCCTCCCCCTATTGAGTTAGTGCATTAATAAACATATTACACTATTTTAATGACTAAATACTACAAAACCAGGTATCAGAAATGATGCCAGAGAAATATTCAATCTTTAATTACCAATTTATTATCTAATGTTTTAATCAATAATCCAAAATTATTTTTTAAATACCTCACTTGAGTTCAGTAGTTGTAATATTTATGTTCTTTTCTTTGTCATAGATAATCCATTTCCTTCCGCTTAGAAAATCATTCATGCACATGTAAAGAAATAAATTTATTTTTGTAATTAAAGTATATCCTATTTACTTCAGTAACCAATAAGATTGTTTACATTGACAACAATTAGGTAGCTATGCATGAATTTTTCTAAGTTCAAAGCAAATTACAACATTCTTGTTTGATTTTCTTGATACTGGCTACTCCCACGACAAAAATGTACAGAAAAAATTGCAAGTTCTGCAAGTTTTATTTGAAAATTATTTTGATATGACCAATACTCGACAAGATATGACGAAAAGTTCATTTTTGTCTTCAGTAAAGTGGTACCCCTGACTGGCTTATGTGATTCCTTTATGTGATTTTCTTATTGTCTTTGACTGTAAGTCCATAATATCAAGTTTTGTGAAAATTGATATGGTAGAAGCCAAGAATGAACATGTGGACAGACAGACAGACTGATGCTGATGCACTTATGCTGGAAGTGAAATGCAACTAAAAAACCATATAATTTCCTGCTTTGAATTATTCTAGCCCAATGTTAAAAATAACAAATATTTATGAGGGAATCAATATTTTGGCTGGATTTAGTTGAACTACATTATACATTAATAAATTTTAGTATTTGAAATACTTTTTTAATTTGTCTGATGCTTTCCAATGTGTTCAATTTCAGCCAGCTAGCTCAGTTATTCGTGCAAATGGTGCTTCACCACGTGGTAATACAGGCACAGGTAAGACATAATTATGTTGATATTTTGTTGCATTATATAAATTTGAAAAATTCTTGAAAATATATTGAATATATTTTTAAATTGCTTTTTAATGAGAAATAGCAGTTTATGATTGTGATTGCGATGATACTAATGTTCTTGATACAATAGTAGGTGCGATTGCTGTGAAGACATCAGCAGCAGTGAAGCTGGAGACATTACGAGCAAGAACTACACAACCAGGGACTTCCCCTCCTCCCCCTTGCATTCTTTCTCCTGCTGATAAAGGTCCCGTGACAATGCTCAATGAGCTAAGGCCAGGTCTCAAGTGAGTAACTTACTTTATTTGGAGCATTCAAAAAGTTAATGCCCATAGATAAAATCATAAGGCATTCTGTGATAAACTTAATTTGAGTTTTGCAGAAGTTGGCATTATCTGTAAATATAATATTATTTGTGATTCCTGTGCTTTAATTTGCATTCCTTCATTGCATGTCTGTTGTAAAATTGTTGCAGATTTAAATGTTATTAAAACATGATTTGTGATTCATATGCTATAATTTGCATTTGTATACAGTAAAACCTCTACCTTACGAACCCCTTTATAGCGAAGACCTCCGGATAGCGAACAATTGACGGCGGTCCCTCCAAACTTGTATACAAAATCTCTAATTATAACCTGTTTACTACGAACTTCCGTACTACGAAAACTTCTGAACAACGAAAGAAAAAGATGTCACTTCCGTTTATATTTACCTCTTTAGAACGAAATTTTGCTCGCTAAACATATTTTTACGTATGGAAAACGATTGAAAACAGTCGCCAATGCGCCAATTAGCGTTAAGCTTACATCAAGCCAATCATAGCATGTTTTCTAGCATGATGACGTATTTCCTGTGTTTCCGGCGTTCTCACGCCAGTGACAATCTCGTCCGAGAGTTGTAGTGATGCCGCTATGCATGCTTTTAGGGTTTTGAGTAATACGTCATATTTCTATACTAGAAAGTTTATACTTAGCCTTATATCATTTAGGTCCTTCCGTAAATCGTAATGATCTGTTGGCATGAGGCATACTCTCGACCTGTTTATCTTTTTGACAGCATCCGGGGATTATACAAGTTTCTTTTCTTATTTTTAAGACCTATCTGTAAATCGCCTACTTGAGCCCAGAAAAGTTAAAGTGCAGGATTGTTTCCTTGGCATACCTTACGCTCTACACTCTATTCCCTCCATTTATTTTCATTTTTACACTTCATATTCGTAATCATAATAAAGTTCTCTGTCGCTTGATACCAATGTCGACTCTGTTTCCTTGGCATACCTTATGCCCTCCCTCCTTTCCCCCCCCCCCTTTATTTTTGTTTTTACTCTCCGTATTCGTAATCGTTATAAAATTCTGTGGATTAATACCAATGTCAACTGAGTTTCCTTAGCGTACCTTATGCCCTCTCCCCTATATTTTCATTTTCACGCTGCATATTCGTAATGGTTATAAAATTCTCTGTCGATTGATACCAATGTCAACTGTTTCCTTGGCGTACCTTTTATCTCCCCCCTTTTCCTTCCCTCCCTTTATTTTCGTTTTTACGCTGCATATTTGTAAACGTTATAAAATTCTCTGTCGGTTGATACCAATTTCGACTCTGTTTCCTTGGCATACCTTATGCCCTCCCTGCTTTCCCCCCCCCCCTTTATTTTTGTTTTTACTCTCCGTATTCGTAATCGTTATAAAATTCTGTGGATTAATACCAACGTCAACTGAGTTTCCTTGGCGTACCTTACGCCCTCTCCCCTTTATTTTCATTTTCACGCTGCATATTCGTAATGGTTATAAAATTCTCTGTCGATTGATACCAATGTCGACTCTGTTTCCTTGGCGTACCTTTTCTCTCCCCCCTTTTCCTTCCCTCCCTTTATTTTCGTTTTCACGCTGCATATTTGTAAACGTTATAAATTCTCTGTCAGTTGATACCAATGTCGACTCTGTTTCCTTGGCATACCTTATGCCCTCCCTCCTTTCCCCCCCCTTTATTTTTGTTTTTACTCTCCGTATTCGTAATCGTTATAAAATTCTGTGGATTAATACCAATGTCAACTGAGTTTCCTTAGCGTACCTTACGCCCTCTCCCCTATATTTTCATTTTCACGCTGCATATTCGTAATGGTTATAAAATTCTCTGTCGATTGATACCAATGTCGACTCTGTTTCCTTGGCGTACCTTTTCTCTCCCCCCTTTTCCTTCCCTTCCTTTATTTTCGTTTTTACGCTGCATATTTGTAAACGTTATAAAATTCTCTGTCGGTTGATACCAATTTCGACTCTGTTTCCTTGGCATACCTTATGCCCTCCCTGCTT
The DNA here is from genome assembly GCA_028673005.1 of Tanypteryx hageni. Taxonomy (NCBI): domain Eukaryota; kingdom Metazoa; phylum Arthropoda; class Insecta; order Odonata; family Petaluridae; genus Tanypteryx; species Tanypteryx hageni. Next base: position 8,648,399 of record CM054115.1, read on the forward strand.
TCCCCCCCCCTTTATTTTTGTTTTTACTCTCCGTATTCGTAATCGTTATAAAATTCTGTGGATTAATACCAACGTCAACTGAGTTTCCTTGGCGTACCTTACGCCCTCTCCCCTTTATTTTCATTATTACGCTGCATATTCGTAATGGTTATAAAATTCTCTGTCGATTGATACCAATGTAGACTCTGTTTCCTTGGCGTACCTTTTCTCTCCCCCCTTTTCCTTCCCTCCCTTTATTTTCGTTTTCACGCTGCATATTTGTAAACGTTATAAAATTCTCTGTCAGTTGATACCAATGTCGACTCTGTTTCCTTGGCATACCTTATGCCCTCCCTCCTTTCAACCCCCTTTATTTTTGTTTTTACTCTCCGTATTCGTAATCGTTATAAAATTCTGTGGATTAATACCAATGTCAACTGAGTTTCCTTGGCGTACCTTACGCCCTCTCCCCTTTATTTTCATTTTTACGCTGCATATTCGTAATGGTTATAAAATTCTCTGTCGATTGATACCAATGTCGACTCTGTTTCCTTGGCGTACCTTTTCTCTCCCCCCTTTTCCTTCCCTCCCTTTATTTTCGTTTTTACGCTGCATATTGGTAAACGTTATAAAATTCTCTGTCAGTTGATACCAATGTCGACTCTGTTTCCTTGGCATACCTTATGCCCTCCCTCCTTTCCCCCCCCTTTATTTTTGTTTTTACTCTCCGTATTCGTAATCGTTATAAAATTCTGTGGATTAATACCAATGTCAACTGAGTTTCCTTGGCGTACCTTACGCCCTCTCCCCTTTATTTTCATTTTTACGCTGCATATTCGTAATGGTTATAAAATTCTCTGTCGATTGATACCAATGTCGACTCTGTTTCGGTGGCGTACCTTTTCTCTCCCCCCTTTTCCTTCCCTCCCTTTATTTTCGTTTTCACGCTGCATATTTGTAAACGTTATAAAATTCTCTGTCAGTTGATACCAATGTCGACTCTGTTTCCTTGGCATACCTTATGCCCTCCCTCCTTTCCCCCCCCCTTTATTTTTGTTTTTACTCTCCGTATTCGTAATCGTTATAAAATTCTGTGGATTAATACCAATGTCAACTGAGTTTCCTTGGCGTACCTTACGCCCTCTCCTCTTTATTTTCATTTTCACGCTGCATATACTTAATGGTTATAAAATTCTCTGTCAGTTGATACCAATGTCGACTCTGTTTCCTTGGCATACCTTATGCCCTCCCTCCTTTCCCCCCCCCCCTTTATTTTTGTTTTTACTCTCCGTATTCGTAATCGTTATAAAATTCTGTGGATTAATACCAATGTCAACTGAGTTTCCTTGGCGTACCTTTATTTTCATTTTCACGCTGCATATACTTAATGGTTATAAAATTCTCTGTCGATTGATACCAATGTCGACTCTGTTTCCTTGGCGTACCTTTTCTCTCCCCCCTTTTCCTTCCCTCCCTTTATTTTCGTTTTTACGCTGCATCTTTGTAAACGTTATAAAATTCTCTGTCAGTTGATACCAATGTCGACTCTGTTTCCTTGGCATACCTTATGCCCTCCCTCCTTCCCCCCCCCCTTTATTTTTGTTTTTACTCTCCGTATTCGTAATCGTTATAAAATTCTGTGGATTAATACCAATGTCAACTGAGTTTCCTTGGCGTACCTTACGCCCTCTCCTCTTTATTTTCATTTTCACGCTGCATATACTTAATGGTTATAAAATTCTCTGTCGATTGATACCAATGTCGACTCTGTTTCCGTGGCGTACCTTTTCTCTCCCCCCTTTTCCTTCCCTTCCTTTATTTTCGTTTTTACGCTGCATATTTGTAAACGTTATAAAATTCTTTGTCAGTTGATACCAATGTCGACTCTGTTTCCTTGGCATACCTTATGCCCTCCCTCCTTTCCCCCCCCCTTTATTTTTGTTTTTACTCTCCATATTCGTAATCGTTATAAAATTCTGTGGATTAATACCAATGTCAACTGAGTTTCCTTGGCGTACCTTACGCCCTCTCCTCTTTATTTTCATTTTCACGCTGCATATACTTAATGGTTATAAAATTCTCTGTCGATTGATACCAATGTCGACTCTGTTTCCGTGGCGTACCTTTTCTCTCCCCCCTTTTCCTTCCCTCCCTTTAATTTCGTTTTTACGCTGCATATTTGTAAACGTTATAAAATTCTCTGTCAGTTGATACCAATGTCGACTCTGTTTCCTTGGCATACCTTATGCCCTCCCTCCTTTCCCCCCCCCTTTATTTTTGTTTTTACTCTCCGTATTCGTAATCGTTATAAAATTCTGTGGATTAATACCAATGTCAACTGAGTTTCCTTGGCGTACCTTACGCCCTCTCCTCTTTATTTTCATTTTCACGCTGCATATACTTAATGGTTATAAAATTCACTGTCGATTGATACCAATGTCGACTCTGTTTCCGTGGCGTACCTTTTCTCTCCCCCCTTTTCCTTCCCTTCCTTTATTTTCGTTTTTACGCTGCATATTTGTAAACGTTATAAAATTCTTTGTCAGTTGATACCAATGTCGACTCTGTTTCCTTGGCATACCTTATGCCCTCCCTCCTTTCCCCCCCCCTTTATATTTGTTTTTACTCTCCGTATTCGTAATCGTTATAAAATTCTGTGGATTAATACCAATGTCAACTGAGTTTCCTTGGCGTACCTTACGCCCTCTCCTCTTTATTTTCATTTTCACGCTACATATTCGTAATGGTTATAAAATTCTCTGTCGATTGATGCCAATGTCAACTGTTTCCTTGGCGTACCTTTTCTCTCCCCCCTTTTCCTTCCCTCCCTTTATTTTCGTTTTCACGCTGCATATTTGTAAACGTTATAAAATTCTCTGTCAGTTGATACCAATGTCGACTCTGTTTCCTTGGCATACCTTATGCCCTCCCTCCTTTCCCCCTCCTTTATTTTTGTTTTTTCTCTCTCCGTATTCGTAATCGTTATAAAATTCTGTGGATTAATACCAATGTCAACTGAGTTTCCTTGGCGTACCTTACGCCCTCTCCCCTTTATTTTCATTTTCACGCTGCATATTCGTAATGGTTATAAAATTCTCTGTCGATTGATACCAATGTCGACTCTGTTTCCTTGGCGTACCTTTTCTCTCCCCCCTTTTCCTTCCCTTCCTTTATTTTCGTTTTTACGCTGCATATTTGTAAACGTTATAAAATTCTCTGTCAGTTGATACCAATGTCGACTCTGTTTCCTTGGCATACCTTATGCCCTCCCTCCTTTCCCCCCCCCTTTATTTTTGTTTTTACTCTCCGTATTCGTAATCGTTATAAAATTCTGTGGTTTAATACCAATGTCAACTGAGTTTCCTTGGCATACCTTATGCCCTCCCTCCTTTCAACCCCCTTTATTTTTGTTTTTACTCTCCGTATTCGTAATCGTTATAAAATTCTGTGGATTAATACTAATGTATTTTTATGTATTTTCATTTTTACGCTGCATATTCGTAATGGTTATAAAATTCTCTGTCGATTGATACCAATGTCGACTGTTTCCTTGGCGTACCTTTTCTCTCCCCCCTTTTCCTTCCCTTCCTTTATTTTCGTTTTTACGCTGCATATTTGTAAACGTTATAAAATTCTCTGTCAGTTGATACCAATGTCGACTCTGTTTCCTTGGCATACCTTATGCCCTCCCTCCTTTCCCCCCCCTTTATTTTTGTTTTTACTCTCCGTATTCGTAATCGTTATAAAATTCTGTGGATTAATACCAATGTCAACTGAGTTTCCTTGGCGTACCTTAGGCCCTCTCCCCTTTATTTTCATTTTTACGCTGCATATTCGTAATGGTTATAAAATTCTCTGTCGATTGATACCAATGTCGACTCTGTTTCCGTGGCGTACCTTTTCTCTCCCCCCTTTTCCTTCCCTCCCTTTATTTTCGTTTTTACGCTGCATATTTGTAAACGTTATAAAATTCTCTGTCAGTTGATACCAATGTCGACTCTGTTTCCTTGGCATACCTTATGCCCTCCCTCCTTTCCCCCCCCCCTTTATTTTTGTTTTTACTCTCCGTATTCGTAATCGTTATAAAATTCTGTGGATTAATACCAATGTCAACTGAGTTTTCTTGGCGTACCTTACGCCCTCTCCTCTTTATTTTCATTTTCACGCTGCATATACTTAATGGTTATAAAATTCTCTGTCAGTTGATACCAATGTCGACTCTGTTTCCTTGGCATACCTTATGCCCTCCCTCCTTTCCCCCCCCCCTTTATTTTTGTTTTTACTCTCCGTATTCGTAATCGTTATAAAATTCTGTGGATTAATACCATTGTCAACTGAGTTTCCTTGGCGTACCTTACGCCCTCTCCTCTTTATTTTCATTTTCACGCTGCATATACTTAATGGTTATAAAATTCTCTGTCGATTGATACCAATGTCGACTCTGTTTCCTTGGCGTACCTTTTCTCTCCCCCCTTTTCCTTCCCTCCCTTTATTTTCGTTTTCACGCTGCATATTTGTAAACGTTATAAAATTCTCTGTCAGTTGATACCAATGTCGACTCTGTTTCCTTGGCATACCTTATGCCCTCCCTCCTTTCCCCCCCCTTTATTTTTGTTTTTACTCTCCGTATTCGTAATCTTTATAAAATTCTGTGGATTAATACCAATGTCAACTGAGTTTCCTTGGCGTACCTTACGCCCTCTCCCCTTTATTTTCATTTTCACGCTGCATATTCGTAATGGTTATAAAATTCTCTGTCGATTGATACCAATGTCGACTCTGTTTCCTTGGCGTACCTTTTCTCTCCCCCCTTTTCCTTCCCTTCCTTTATTTTCGTTTTTACGCTGCATATTTGTAAACGTTATAAAATTCTCTGTCAGTTGATACCAATGTCGACTCTGTTTCCTTGGCATACCTTATGCCCTCCCTCCTTTCCCCCCCCCTTTATTTTTGTTTTTACTCTCCGTATTCGTAATCGTTATAAAATTCTGTGGATTAATACCAATGTCAACTGAGTTTCCTTGGCATACCTTATGCCCTCCCTCCTTTCAACCCCCTTTATTTTTGTTTTTACTCTCCGTATTCGTAATCGTTATAAAATTCTGTGGATTAATACTAATGTCAACTGAGTTTCCTTGGCGTACCTTACGCCCTCTCCCCTTTATTTTCATTTTTACGCTGCATATTCGTAATGGTTATAAAATTCTCTGTCGATTGATACCAATGTCGACTCTGTTTCCTTGGCGTACCTTTTCTCTCCCCCCTTTTCCTTCCCTTCCTTTCTTTTCGTTTTTACGCTGCATATTTGTAAACGTTATAAAATTCTCTGTCAGTTGATACCAATGTCGACTCTGTTTCCTTGGCATACCTTATGCCCTCCCTCCTTTCCCCCCCCCTTTATTTTTGTTTTTACTCTCCGTATTCGTAATCGTTATAAAATTCTGTGGATTAATACCAATGTCAACTGAGTTTCCTTGGCGTACCTTACGCCCTCTCCCCTTTATTTTCATTTTTACGCTGCATATTCGTAATGGTTATAAAATTCTCTGTCGATTGATACCAATGTCGACTCTGTTTCCGTGGCGTACCTTTTCTCTCCCCCCTTTTCCTTCCCTCCCTTTATTTTCGTTTTTACGCTGCATATTTGTAAACGTTATAAAATTCTCTGTCAGTTGATACCAATGTCGACTCTGTTTCCTTGGCATACCTTATGCCCTCCCTCCTTTCCCCCCCCCTTTATTTTTGTTTTTACTCTCCGTATTCGTAATCGTTATAAAATTCTGTGGATTAATACCAATGTCAACTGAGTTTCCTTGGCGTACCTTACGCCCTCTCCTCTTTATTTTCATTTTCACGCTGCATATACTTAATGGTTATAAAATTCTCTGTCAGTTGATACCAATGTCGACTCTGTTTCCTTGGCATACCTTATGCCCTCCCTCCTTTCCCCCCCCTTTATTTTTGTTTTTACTCTCCGTATTCGTAATCGTTATAAAATTCTGTGGATTAATACCATTGTCAACTGAGTTTCCTTGGCGTACCTTACGCCCTCTCCTCTTTATTTTCATTTTCACGCTGCATATACTTAATGGTTATAAAATTCTCTGTCGATTGATACCAATGTCGACTCTGTTTCCTTGGCGTACCCTTTCTCTCCCCCCCTTTTCCTTCCCTCCCTTTATTTTCGTTTTTACGCTGCATATTTGTAAACGTTATAAAATTCTCTGTCAGTTGATACCAATGTCGACTCTGTTTCCTTGGCATACCTTATGCCCTCCCTCCTTTCCCCCCCCCTTTATTTTTGTTTTTACTCTCCGTATTCGTAATCGTTATAAAATTCTGTGGATTAATACCAATGTCAACTTAGTTTCCTTGGCGTACCTTACGCCCTCTCCTCTTTATTTTCATTTTCACGCTGCATATTCGTAATGGTTATAAAATTCTCTGTCGATTGATGCCAATGTCAACTGTTTCCTTGGCGTACCTTTTCTCTCCCCCCTTTTCCTTCCCTCCCTTTATTTTCGTTTTCACGCTGCATATTTGTAAACGTTATAAAATTCTCTGTCAGTTGATACCAATGTCGACTCTGTTTCCTTGGCATACCTTATGCCCTCCCTCCTTTCCCCCCCCCTTTATTTTTGTTTTTACTCTCCGTATTCGTAATCGTTATAAAATTCTGTGGATTAATACCAATGTCAACTGAGTTTCCTTGGCGTACCTTACGCCCTCTCCTCTTTATTTTCATTTTCACGCTGCATATACTTAATGGTTATAAAATTCTCTGTCAGTTGATACCAATGTCGACTCTGTTTCCTTGGCATACCTTATGCCCTCCCTCCTTTCCCCCCCCCTTTATTTTTGTTTTTACTCTCCGTATTCGTAATCGTTATAAAATTCTGTGGATTAATACCATTGTCAACTGAGTTTCCTTGGCGTACCTTACGCCCTCTCCTCTTTATTTTCATTTTCACGCTGCATATACTTAATGGTTATAAAATTCTCTGTCGATTGATACCAATGTCGACTCTGTTTCCTTGGCGTACCTTTTCTCTCCCCCCTTTTCCTTCCCTCCCTTTATTTTCGTTTTCACGCTGCATATTTGTAAACGTTATAAAATTCTCTGTTAGTTGATACCAATGTCGACTCTGTTTCCTTGGCATACCTTATGCCCTCCCTCCTTTCCCCCCCCTTTATTTTTGTTTTTACTCTCCGTATTCGTAATCTTTATAAAATTCTGTGGATTAATACCAATGTCAACTGAGTTTCCTTGGCGTACCTTACGCCCTCTCCCCTTTATTTTCATTTTCACGCTGCATATTCGTAATGGTTATAAAATTCTCTGTCGATTGATACCAATGTCGACTCTGTTTCCTTGGCGTACCTTTTCTCTCCCCCCTTTTCCTTCCCTTCCTTTATTTTCGTTTTTACGCTGCATATTTGTAAACGTTATAAAATTCTCTGTCAGTTGATACCAATGTCGACTCTGTTTCCTTGGCATACCTTATGCCCTCCCTCCTTTCCCCCCCCTTTATTTTTGTTTTTAATCTCCGTATTCGTAATCGTTATAAAATTCTGTGGATTAATACCAATGTCAACTGAGTTTCCTTGGCATACCTTATGCCCTCCCTCCTTTCAACCCCCTTTATTTTTGTTTTTACTCTCCGTATTCGTAATCGTTATAAAATTCTGTGGATTAATACCAATGTCAACTGAGTTTCCTTGGCGTACCTTACGCCCTCTCCTCTTTATTTTCATTTTCACGCTGCATATACTTAATGGTTATAAAATTCTCTGTCAGTTGATACCAATGTCGACTCTGTTTCCTTGGCATACCTTATGCCCTCCCTCCTTTCCCCCCCCCCTTTATTTTTGTTTTTACTCTCCGTATTCGTAATCGTTATAAAATTCTGTGGATTAATACCATTGTCAACTGAGTTTCCTTGGCGTACCTTACGCCCTCTCCTCTTTATTTTCATTTTCACGCTGCATATACTTAATGGTTATAAAATTCTCTGTCGATTGATACCAATGTCGACTCTGTTTCCTTGGCGTACCCTTTCTCTCCCCCCTTTTCCTTCCCTCCCTTTATTTTCGTTTTTACGCTGCATATTTGTAAACGTTATAAAATTCTCTGTCAGTTGATACCAATGTCGACTCTGTTTCCTTGGCATACCTTATGCCCTCCCTCCTTTCCCCCCCCCTTTATTTTTGTTTTTACTCTCCGTATTCGTAATCGTTATAAAATTCTGTGGATTAATACCAATGTCAACTTAGTTTCCTTGGCGTACCTTACGCCCTCTCCTCTTTATTTTCATTTTCACGCTGCATATTCGTAATGGTTATAAAATTCTCTGTCGATTGATGCCAATGTCAACTGTTTCCTTGGCGTACCTTTTCTCTCCCCCCTTTTCCTTCCCTCCCTTTATTTTCGTTTTCACGCTGCATATTTGTAAACGTTATAAAATTCTCTGTCAGTTGATACCAATGTCGACTCTGTTTCCTTGGCATACCTTATGCCCTCCCTCCTTTCCCCCCCCCTTTATTTTTGTTTTTACTCTCCGTATTCGTAATCGTTATAAAATTCTGTGGATTAATACCAATGTCAACTGAGTTTCCTTGGCGTACCTTACGCCCTCTCCTCTTTATTTTCATTTTCACGCTGCATATACTTAATGGTTATAAAATTCTCTGTCAGTTGATACCAATGTCGACTCTGTTTCCTTGGCATACCTTATGCCCTCCCTCCTTTCCCCCCCCCTTTATTTTTGTTTTTACTCTCCGTATTCGTAATCGTTATAAAATTCTGTGGATTAATACCATTGTCAACTGAGTTTCCTTGGCGTACCTTACGCCCTCTCCTCTTTATTTTCATTTTCACGCTGCATATACTTAATGGTTATAAAATTCTCTGTCGATTGATACCAATGTCGACTCTGTTTCCTTGGCGTACCTTTTCTCTCCCCCCTTTTCCTTCCCTCCCTTTATTTTCGTTTTCACGCTGCATATTTGTAAACGTTATAAAATTCTCTGTTAGTTGATACCAATGTCGACTCTGTTTCCTTGGCATACCTTATGCCCTCCCTCCTTTCCCCCCCCTTTATTTTTGTTTTTACTCTCCGTATTCGTAATCTTTATAAAATTCTGTGGATTAATACCAATGTCAACTGAGTTTCCTTGGCGTACCTTACGCCCTCTCCCCTTTATTTTCATTTTCACGCTGCATATTCGTAATGGTTATAAAATTCTCTGTCGATTGATACCAATGTCGACTCTGTTTCCTTGGCGTACCTTTTCTCTCCCCCCTTTTCCTTCCCTTCCTTTATTTTCGTTTTTACGCTGCATATTTGTAAACGTTATAAAATTCTCTGTCAGTTGATACCAATGTCGACTCTGTTTCCTTGGCATACCTTATGCCCTCCCTCCTTTCCCCCCCCCTTTATTTTTGTTTTTAATCTCCGTATTCGTAATCGTTATAAAATTCTGTGGATTAATACCAATGTCAACTGAGTTTCCTTGGCATACCTTATGCCCTCCCTCCTTTCAACCCCCTTTATTTTTGTTTTTACTCTCCGTATTCGTAATCGTTATAAAATTCTGTGGATTAATACTAATGTCAACTGAGTTTCCTTGGCGTACCTTACGCCCTCTCCCCTTTATTTTCATTTTTACGCTGCATATTCGTAATGGTTATAAAATTCTCTGTCGATTGATACCAATGTCGACTCTGTTTCCTTGGCGTACCTTTTCTCTCCCCCCTTTTCCTTCCCTTCCTTTATTTTCGTTTTTACGCTGCATATTTGTAAACGTTATAAAATTCTCTGTCAGTTGATACCAATGTCGACTCTGTTTCCTTGGCATACCTTATGCCCTCCCTCCTTTCCCCCCCCTTTATTTTTGTTTTTACTCTCCGTATTCGTAATCGTTATAAAATTCTGTGGATTAATACCAATGTCAACTGAGTTTCCTTGGCGTACCTTACGCCCTCTCCCCTTTATTTTCATTTTTACGCTGCATATTCGTAATGGTTATAAAATTCTCTGTCGATTGATACCAATGTCGACTCTGTTTCCGTGGCGTACCTTTTCTCTCCCCCCTTTTCCTTCCCTCCCTTTATTTTCGTTTTTACGCTGCATATTTGTAAACGTTATAAAATTCTCTGTCAGTTGATACCAATGTCGACTCTGTTTCCTTGGCATACCTTATGCCCTCCCTCCTTTCCCCCCCCCCTTTATTTTTGTTTTTACTCTCCGTATTCGTAATCGTTATAAAATTCTGTGGATTAATACCAATGTCAACTGAGTTTCCTTGGCGTACCTTACGCCCTCTCCTCTTTATTTTCATTTTCACGCTGCATATACTTAATGGTTATAAAATTCTCTGTCAGTTGATACCAATGTCGACTCTGTTTCCTTGGCATACCTTATGCCCTCCCTCCTTTCCCCCCCCCTTTATTTTTGTTTTTACTCTCCGTATTCGTAATCGTTATAAAATTCTGTGGATTAATACCATTGTCAACTGAGTTTCCTTGGCGTACCTTACGCCCTCTCCTCTTTATTTTCATTTTCACGCTGCATATACTTAATGGTTATAAAATTCTCTGTCGATTGATACCAATGTCGACTCTGTTTCCTTGGCGTACCCTTTCTCTCCCCCCTTTTCCTTCCCTCCCTTTATTTTCGTTTTTACGCTGCATATTTGTAAACGTTATAAAATTCTCTGTCAGTTGATACCAATGTCGACTCTGTTTCCTTGGCATACCTTATGCCCTCCCTCCTTTCCCCCCCCCTTTATTTTTGTTTTTACTCTCCGTATTCGTAATCGTTATAAAATTCTGTGGATTAATACCAATGTCAACTGAGTTTCCTTGGCGTACCTTACGCCCTCTCCTCTTTATTTTCATTTTCACGCTGCATATTCGTAATGGTTATAAAATTCTCTGTCGATTGATGCCAATGTCAACTGTTTCCTTGGCGTACCTTTTCTCTCCCCCCTTTTCCTTCCCTCCCTTTATTTTCGTTTTCACGCTGCATATTTGTAAACGTTATAAAATTCTCTGTCAGTTGATACCAATGTCGACTCTGTTTCCTTGGCATACCTTATGCCCTCCCTCCTTTCCCCCCCCTTTATTTTTGTTTTTACTCTCCGTATTCGTAATCGTTATAAAATTCTGTGGATTAATACCAATGTCAACTGAGTTTCCTTGGCGTACCTTACGCCCTCTCCTCTTTATTTTCATTTTCACGCTGCATATTCGTAATGGTTATAAAATTCTCTGTCGATTGATGCCAATGTCAACTGTTTCCTTGGCGTACCTTTTCTCTCCCCCCTTTTCCTTCACTCCCTTTATTTTCGTTTTTACGCTGCATATTTGTAAACGTTATAAAATTCTCTGTCGGTTGATACCAATGTCGACTCTGTTTCCTTGGAATACCTTATGCCCTCCCTCCTTTCCCCCTCCTTTATTTTTGTTTTTTCTCTCTCCGTATTCGTAATCGTTATAAAATTCTGTGGATTAATACCAATGTCAACTGAGTTTCCTTGGCGTACCTTATGCCCTCCCCCCATTTTCCCTCCCCCACTTTATTTTTGTTTTTACGCCGCATATTCGTAATTGTTATAAATTCTCTGTCAATTGTTACCAATGTCATCTTGGTTCCTTTCCGTACCTTATGCTCTGCCCCCATTTCCCTCGCTTCACTTTAATTTCATTTTTACGCTGTATATTCGTAATCGTTATAAAATTCTCTGTCGAATGATACCAATGTCGACTATGTTCCCTCATTGTACCCCCCTTTCCCCTCATTTTTGCTGCATATCCGTAAATTCTCCTCAGTCCTTTCTCCTTTTTGTCATATTCGTAAATACCTCTCTTTTCCACACTACTATGGGAAGTGGGATTCTGGCAACTGGGAATTCGAGCATTTGCTACTCGAGCATTCGGGACTATGGCAAGTGGGATAAATGGCAACTGGGTTTTATGGCAAGTGGGATTTGAGCATTCGAATTTGAGCAACTGGGGCAATGCCCACTGACGACCCCACACGTCTAGTTATGTAATTTTTTAAATGCTATATAAAAACATTTTTCAAGGCCTCTGTCATGTTCCAAGTGAAACCCTGTTAAATCTGCCATTGCTCTCTATTTTACCACAGTTATCTCTTCTTCCTCCCTTGTCTGCATTTTTCATCATACCCTACCTCTTTCCTTTTGCCATTATGTCTCTCTCTCTCTTTCTCTTATCTCAATCATATCTTTTGCAATCCTTTCTCTCTCCTCCTGTGGAGTAAAAGGATTTCAACTATGACATCAGGCTCTACTTTTTGGAATTTACTTATCATAACCACAGAAAAAAAAATAACTCTCTAGCTTTTATTAAAAAGGTTTTATTAGAAGCACAACTCGTTTAGCTACAATCTAGGATCATCAGGTGATGCAGTTATTCCGACTGTTCAATATATAGGAAGGAAGAAAGTGGGAAGGTTAACGAGACTATAGGAAAGGTGATTGGATGGTAGTTTTGGAGTTGTAAGGAAAAATGGGTATGAGAACGGAATGGTAAATTAACATCAAACGTTACAAAATACACACAAAATTGTTGGGCAAAGATAACAATGGAGGATGGTTTTGAAAGATGAATTTGTTGATGAATAACGATTCCTTTAACTTAGAATTTTGACATTTGAAAAGGAGAAAAAATCCTGTACTTGACTGGGAATCGAACCCGGGTCTCCCCACTAGCCGGAAATACTCCATTTCGAAAAAGGAGAATCAGGTTGGCTTGATAGGTCAGTTGGTTAAAGCACCTATCCGGTAAGTGGGGAGACCCGGGTTCAATTCCTGGTCAAGTGCAGAATTTTTCTCCTTCTAAAATGTCAAAATATAGTTTCAGCTTATGTGAACATGCATAACATGTCATTTCATTAACTTTATTTCCTTTTAGAATTAATAATTTATAACTGCCCAATGGCATCTAGTTTGTTGCCTTTAAGATCAGAGTAGAGGAATCTTAGGGTAAAGAATGCTGAGGCTGTGGTCCAAAAGGTACTTTGCTAACTGGGAATTGGTATTCTTCAATTCAAACCACTGTTTATGCTCACAAAACCTCTTTGTGAAACTTCTTCTCGTTTGACCAATGTAAACTACCAAATTATCACAAGAAAGTTTGTACACCCCACTCCTTGAAGAATTATTTATGGTGTCTTTTGCATGAACACTCTTAGTCCCAAGCCTATCAAATTCTGAGGCAATCATGGTTCCCAAAGTGTTTAAGCCCAAGAGATTAACTGGCTTCTCTATTTCAAATAAATAAAATAAATACTATGTATTTTTCGGTTTTGTGCAGCGAATTTCTTTCTTATATTGTTTTTAGTTCATTCTTATCTTTGTAAATGGCAGAACTACTTTTCTTTCAATCCAATTAATTACTTACATGAATAGAGTTGTAAACTATGGCATGTATGAGAATGGATGACTGTAATATCAGAGATGAACTTGATGCTTGTGATTTCAGTGAATCTGAAGATGATTTGGAAGGGATTGATGATACATTAGATAGTAAGAGTATTATGTATTGAGTTTTGTGATAAAAAAAATTCATTATTTTTTGTTTTCAAATAAAACATTTTATGTCTTTTCAATTTGATAATGTAATAAAAGATGACGAATTTTACCTTTACGACCATTTTTCGATATATGCCTCACATGTTCGTATTAACACGATTTTATTCTTAAAACCATTTTTCAATATATGAGTTGTGTATTTGCATTAATGTGATTTCTTATGTGTGCAGTATGCACTAGTAACAGTTTTATTATATATTAAATATTTTGTAGATTCTTGCCCATTTATCATCCGGGCAGTGATACCATTTATTGCATCATACGACACAGCAGGGTATCTCGGGAGTTCATATGGCAGTAGAATGACTCTTTTCTTATTCCCCTCTTTGAGCAAACAACACACTTGAACCCACTTTTTTGTCCTGAAGAGAGGTTTTTTGCTAGAAAGTGATGCACTGTTAGCCGTCTACAACTGTATGGGGGAAAGGCCTCACAAAAATATTCATTGAGATTGGCGAAGAGAATATATTTTTCTAGGAAGGTTCACTCATGTAAGTAGCTTCAAAACATGTTATTTATGGCAGAAACTCAATGCACAAGAAATTAAGGAATTCTAAAAGTGGATGCTGCACACACTTTAGGGGCTAAAACGCTCATTGAATCAACTTTAAAGAGTTTCTAAGTAAAACAAATCTCAGGAATGTAAACAATGCCTATTACATTATTTTCAATGGGAAGAATATTTTCGATTTACACGTTTTCGCTTGACGTGACGATTTCCAGAAATGCATCTCTCGCATAAATCAGAGGGATACCTGTATTGCGCATAACTGAGTTATGTATAACTCGGATCCTACTGTACTACTCATGATGGTCCTGAAACATTTTGGCACCACGCGGTGCGCTATCGCCAGGCTGATACTGTCTTTGATGCGATTTTCCAGCGAATGCTGAATTACTCGCAACTTGCACTGGATCGGCCAGGATTGCTGGGTAATGTTGGATGTCAAATAATCAATCCCTGAATAATTGATGATCTACTGTATTTTTCATTTTTAGGGGATATGTCCAAAAGCTCAGAAATTAAGAACAAAGATAACGTAATTGAGAATAAGCAGGGGTCATTCCATACCAAATGGGCAAATGCCTCACACATGACCATCTCAGATTTTAATCATATTTTGCACAAATGTAGCTATATTTATGACATGAAAGCCTGTCAAGTATTAGTATCCTAAGTCTAAGCAGTTCTGAGAAATGGTATCCAGAATGAAGGTGTGCATGTCATAATTCTCCGTCTGCAAATTTTTTGAGCATTTTCAAGGTCTCATAACTGAAGTACTAAGTAAGCAAGAGGAACCACATTTCATACACTAGAAGTGTTTAGGCTCCTGTTTTGGAATACAGCCTCATAATTGGGTCAAGGCTTTTACTTTTCTGATATATGCCCATGAAATGGGCATTTTTTTTATTATTTATTTTGAATGTTCACAGTTTGCAAGAATAAAGTAGTACAGGTCTCCATGTTTATGCAGTAAGTCTCTATGTAATGTATAATATTCACAATGAATAGTGAGAAATTCACTCTTTTTCTAAGACTTACTAAGCTCTCAAGTTAGCCGTCGCAGAGTGAAAAATTGCAAATTTGACTAATTTTCAGTCAAGTGTTTAATAACGTGGTCAGTAAAATATTAAGCAGAGTTTTTGTAGAAATGTTCATGCTTATGAGGTATGAGTTTCAAAATCCTGACTCAATCCCTTACTTCCAAAAATGAAAACCTTAATCCTGGTATTAATTTTCACATAAAAATGTGAAAAAGCCACAGTAAAAATGCAGTCTACCATAATAGTTTACTTTAATGTGGATTAGTTTTATGAAACACAGTGAAAAAATTACTATAGTAAGCCCAATTTTACTAGTGTAATTATGTTTTATGAAACAGGCCACAGGTGGCAGTAACAGTACTGGTCATGTGATCAACACATGAGTGAGAGCAGCCATTTTGGTGTAGTTCTTGTTGTTGAATACACAGTTATCTGGTGAAACAAAGTGGAAAAGTGCTGTATAGGTTTGAAGCTAAATGATGAATGTCATAAGCTAACACTGCTGAAATTCTGGACTCATGAAACTTGGTGATAAAGAGGACTCGGAGATTTTGAAATTGAGAACAGGCATTGATACGTTCAAATTGGATGATAAAATATGCTTCCATCATGAAAAACTTTGGCTGGCAGGTTATACAAGTCCTCAAAAGTACTGTGCTGACCCATTTGCCAAACATTAAAAAGGCATCACAGGTAAGTTTTCTTATTTCAATTTATTATCCTTAATGCAATGACAATAAATATACTGAGTCAGCACACCAACTTACTGTTTTGGTTTGCTCACTTTTTAGAGTCCCTTTACACTGTGAATGCAGTTCTGGCAGAAGAACTGGGAGTAAATGTAAATCCAGGACAAAAATTGTCCAGCTTGTGTCTCTTTTGCCAGAAGTAAAGTTAAGGATAATTCAACAAATGTAGATGAAGACTATGAACCTTGCACTAAATCAAAGGAATGCTTGAATATATCAGCCTCAGTGCTTGGCATCTCACCGCTTAAGGCTGTAACTAAGAGCTATAAACGCTCGTATGGAAAACGTAAAGCCAAACAGATTAGTAACATAGTCAAAGAGAAAATACAAAAAGCTCTAAGTCTTGACTCTGAAAGTGACTCTTGTTCCCAGTGCAAAGATCTTGATGACATTTTGCATCTGCTTATAGAAAAGTGCCATAACTCAACACAAAGTGAACAGGTGCAAATTCTGACACTTGTCCCTCCTTCATGGAGCATTGAAGTGATAGCAAATACTTTTGGTGTATCTGTTTACATGGTTCGTAAAGCACAAGAAGTAAAAAAGAGATGTGGTATTCTTGCAACTCCACAACAAAAACTTGGTAGAACATTTGCAGCAAATGTGAGACAAGATGTTGTGAACTTCTATGATAATGACTACTCACAAATGTGTGCAGGGAAAAAAGACTTTGTTTTTATTGTAGTAGACAAAGAAAGACCCCATGTACAAAAAAGACTTCTTGTTAACCTAAAGGAACTCGACATTGAATTTTGTAAAGAAACTGAGCACAAGATAAGATTTTCTAAGTTTTGTGAACTGAGACCTGAATGGTATATTCCTGCTGGTGGAAAAGGCACTCATTCTGTCTGTGTTTGCCAGTATCACCAAAATTTTAAACTTATGGGGAATGCTGTCCCTCAACATTGCTCTGTCTATAAGTTGCTATTACAAAAGTCAGTATGTGACACTGGTAACAGGAATTGTATGTTGCACATATGTGAAAAGTGTCCTGGAAAAGATGCTTTATACAATTACTTACTAGGATTGTTTAATGAGGGATTTAAAGATGACAATGACACTGTTACTTTTCATAAATGTATGCATACAGACAGGACTACATTAGTCACTTTGCAGTTGCCAGTAAGTTGATTTTGTGAAGACCTTGCTGACATGGTTGATGAGCTTCGCCAACATCACTTCATTGCAAAGGCACACTCATCATATTTAAAACAATGCAAAGAAAATCTCTATGACTCTGAAGTTCTGCTGCTTTTAGATTTTGCAGAAAATTAGTTTTGTAATTGAGGATGAGGTGCAAGGATACCACTGGGATAATTCACAGGTTACATTTCATCCGTTTGTGATGTATTATAAAAGTTACGAAGCCATAAAGTGCCTCTGTTTATGCTGTATCTCTGATCACCTAGAGCACAACACAGCTACTGTGCATTTATTTATCAAGAATTTGGTCTGAGCTCAAAAAGTTACTCCCAGAGCTTATTGACAAAATAATTTACTTCAGTGATGGGGCAGCATCCCAGTACAAGAACTACAAGAATATGATGAATTTGTGTTTGCATGAACAAGATTTTGGTATTAAGGCTGAATGGCATTTTTTTGCTGCCTTGCATGGTAAAAGTCCATGTGATGGAATTGGAGGAACAACAAAATGCCTAGCTACTAGAGCAAGTCTACAAGCAACATCGACATGCAGCTATATACTTGTACTGCAAGATTTATTCAGATGGACACATGAAAACATATAGGGCATCACTTTTTTCTTTGTTCCCTCATATGAGATTGTTTCTCATGAAGCAGTGATGGAGGAACGATACAGCAGTGTCAAGACAATACCAAGAACACGATTACACCATGCATGTTTGGTTACTTCAGATAATTCAATTTTTATGAAAAGACTTTCATCTGGTCCATTTGGTACTCCTGTCTCTATGTATATAGGCATGGACACTGCTCTCCAAAAACTACAACCTGGCCAGTATATTGCATTTATGTACGATGGAAAATGATATATAGGACTCGTATTAAAGTGATCAGATTAGAATAATGATGTTGAAGTGAGTTGTATGTCACCCTCAGAATCTCAACTACTGTCATGGCCCAGTAAGAAGGACACAGTTTGGATTCCATTTATGAACATCATCTGTACAGTGAAAGTCACATCACTGCAAAGTAATAGTGGACGATTATACAAACTAGAACAGGACTGCTACAAAAAGATTTTATTGCTTATGTCAAAGTGAACTAAATGTTACATTAAATGGTAATTCTCCCAAAGTGTTATTTCTATAAATTACTTTGGATTTTGAAAACCCTTAAGATATCTTAGATGCCCTTACAGGAGTGCCTATATTTGTTTCATTGTTTGGAAGTAAGGGATTGAGTTAGGATTTTGAAACTCATACCACATTTACCCTATGTAAGCATGAACATTTCTACAAAAACTCAGCTTAATATTTCACTGACCACGTTATTAAACACTTGACTGAAAATTAGTCAAATTTGCAATTTTTCACTCTGCTGCTAACTTTAGAGCTTAGTAAGTCTTAGAAAAAGAGTCTGAATTTCTCACTATTCATTGTGTGTATTATACATTACATAGAGACTTACTGCATAAACATGGAGACCTGTACTCCTTTATTCTTGCAAACTGTGACCATTAAAAAAAATTTTTTGTCGCAATAGAAAATGCCCATTTCATGGGCATATATCAGAAAAGTAAAAGCCTTGACCCAATTATGAGGCTGTATTCCAAAACAGGAGCCTAAACACTTCTAGTGTATGAAATGTGGTTCCTCTTGCTTACTTAATACTTTAGTTATGAGACCTTGAAAATGCTCAAAAAATTTGCAGCCGGAGAATTATGACATGCACACCTCCATTCTGGATACCATTTCTCAGAACTGCTTAGACTTAGGACACTAATACTTGACAGGCTTTCATGTCATGAATATACCTATATTTGTGCAAAATATGATTAAAATCCGAGATGGTCATATGTGAAAAAGATTTTAAAAATTGCTGATTTGGCATGGAATGACCCGCAGGCAAATGTATATGAATGGCAAGTGTAAAATTCCTTTGTTCTTTGATCATTGTTTCAAGTTATGTCACACAAAAAATATGTTAGTCAATAATTTAAAAAAGTCACATTGAATTCTTTAGTAAATGAAATACAATCATAAAGTCCTTTAACCCTTTATAGGGCAGTGGTCGATATTTCGACCACTTAGTTTGGGGCAGCCGTAGGCATAAAGAGTGGGTCCCGATATATCTGTCTTACCGTCAAATAGTTCCAAAAAAATCAACTAGTCCTATGGTCCTGTTTGCTGGTGCCATCTAGCCTAAAAACTTCTAAGTGGCTTTTTTAGCGACCACCGTTTCACTCGGAGCCCCTTAGTCACCCTTAGTTCTGAGCGCGCCTGGTTGCCGTTACGATCCTTTGCTGTTCATCAATTTTTTCTACGTCAGTCTTCAGCTTTTGCCTTCAAATATTGGTGAGTGCATTCGTTTTATACATCATATTTGCAATACCAATTGCATTATTCATTAAATCTTTTGTCGCTAACGTAATATTTTTATTTCTAGTGAGAGAATACCGTTTGGAAGATATTCTGATTGCGGTTAACACTCCGTTATTCCGTTTATTGTCTTCTTTTTCTCCTATTAAGGTATGTATGAATCCCATAATTAATCCTCGTATATATATATATATATATATATATATATATATATATATATATATATATATATATATATATATATATATATATTTAATTTCGGATGGTCAGTTTTTACCCTTTTCCTTAGGGTCGAATTGTGCAATGGTCTTACGCAGCCAGATTACGAATTTTGCGGAACTACCTGGGGTTGACTTTTGTTGGACGTCCCGGGGTGCGCGGTTGATTCGGATGAAATTCGCACTATATAAATTAATACTTACACCCATCATATTTGACGGGCAAATCGGCTAGTGCATGTTATAATTCACTCTTCAATCTAAACTGTTAAAAAAATTTTGGGGGACCCACAGTGATGAGATTCGGAATTAATTACATTCACGGGCGTTCAGTTGAGGTTAGTATAAAAATAAAGTATAGAGGAACTTTTTGGGCTGGGTTGGCTTGCGTTAGATACGTTTTGGTTGCAAAAATTATAAAAAGATGAAATTTTTACTTGGGTCCCCAGTGAATACGGAAGTACCTTTTTTATCCGTGACTTAACATGTTTATTCTATATATGATGTTTTAGATGTCGAAAAAGTGGTATTTTGATCTGGATAAAGAGGAGGAAGTGGAAGAACTTCACCGAATCCTCGACATAAGTGAAGATATGGCAGAGGATTCCGACTATGAGGGAGATTCCGATGCGGAAGATAACACTGCCACTAGCTCTTCAGTCTCTCCTAGAAGCCTTCGTTCATCGGCAATGGTTTCGCCCTGTCTTTTTACCCAGGTTTCAGAAGACCCTTCAGAAAGGGTCTCTTCCCCTATACCTGGCCCTTCCTTAGCGCATGGACTCGTCTCTTCTCCTATACCTGGACCCGTCGCTTCCTCTATGCCTGGACCCATCGCTTCCCCTATGCCTGGACCCATCGCTTCCCCCATACCTGGCCCCAGTGGCATGAAAAGACCAGCAGGCCCTACAAATCTTTCTTGGTCAAAAAAAGGCGTTGAATCGAAAAAATTAAAAAAATCCAAATTCAAGGAACCGTTTGGTCTTTCCAGAAATGCGGAAGTGAATATAGGATATTTTGTAGACATTTTTAAGTTGTTTTTTACAAATGATCTATTGGAACTCATTGTAAATGAGTCCAATAAATATGCAGAGCAGAACAAAATAAATTTAAATTTGCTCACCGAAGAGTTTCTTGCCTTTTTGGGCATCATGATTATTATGGGATTTCACACCCTCCCAAGTCTCCGTCTTTATTGGTCCCAGGACTCAAATTTTCATGTACGCTGGATCAGTGAAATCATGCCTATTAAAAGATTTCTTAAAATTTTAAGATACATTCATTTGAATGATAACTGCAAAATGCCGAAAGTATCACCCCTCAAGATGGCTGGCTGTAGATGAGTCAATGGTAAAATTCAAGGGAAGGTCGGCCATAAAACAATATATGCCATTGAAGCCAATAAAACGGGGATTTAAAATTTGGGCATTGTGCTGCAGTAAGACCGGATATGCATTAGGTCTAAATATTTATACCGGAAAAAAAGAGGGGCAGGATTCAGGTCTACCATTAGGGGAAAGAGTCGTGAATGAATTGGTGGAGGGTTTTCAGGGAAAAGGGTATGGGATTTTTTTTGACAATTTCTTTTCTTCGGTGAATTTGGTAGCATCTCTTTTGGAAAGGGGAACCTTTTCTTGTGGCACTATTAGGGCCAACAGGAAAGGCTTTCCTACAGAGAAATTAAAAAATGATAGGGTGTTAAAAAAGGGAGAGTATGATTTTGCCCAAGCGGGGGATATTTCAATTGTGAAATGGAAGGATAGGGGTACCAAGGCAGTTTCACTAATTTCTACCATGCATAACCCTGGTAAAACTACCGAGGTAACTCGCACTGAAATTGATGGCAAAAAAAATAAAATTCAATGTCCAGAAGCAATTGCTTCGTATAACAAAAACATGGGTGGTGTCGATTTGTTTGATCAACTTATGGCCAGCTACACCATTGCCTGGAAAAGCCGCAGATGGTGGCTTAACCTTTTTTATTATTATGTAGATGCTTCCATAGTAAATTCCTACATTTTGTACAATACCACTTTTACTCAAGTGAAACCGAAGCACAAGCCATTGACGCACCTCGAGTTCAGATCTCAGTTAGCTACTGAACTTATTGGAGATTTTTGTTGCAGAAGAAAGCCGGGTATTTCTCCAACAGTGTTTGGAAAATCCCGAAAAAGGGATAATCGAGCGAGAAATACATCTATCTCAAACGCTCAACATTTATTAAATGTTGGTGAACATTTGCCTATAAAAGGCAAAAGTAGGAGGTGTGCCTATTGCAGCACCAAAAAAGCACCAAAAAGATCACAAATGATCTGCGCAAAATGCAAAGTTGCTCTTTGTTTGGAATGTTTTGTTCCATTCCATTCATAAAATGTCTATTATTTATTGTAAGCTATATAAAAATAAATTTAAAAATTGTAATAGTTATTATAGTTATGCCAAAATATTTGTTAATTTAAATTGATTTTAAAATACCTTATTGTAATCGTTTATTAATTAAATTAAATATAGTGTGATAAATATGTAATTATTTTTTTTTTTAATTGACGTAATTTTATTTCATTTTGCAATAAATGTTTCTGTGTATTATGGTATTTTTTTTCATTCCTACAAGATAAAAGTAACCCAGGAATTTGAACATATAATTTCTAGTAAGTGGTCGAAATATCGACCACCGTTCTGTTGAGATACACCACTGTGGTACTGGCCTAGGTGGCCGTAATGAACCGGTGGTCGATATATCAACCACCCTGTATAAGTATTACTAAAACTTAATTGAACAAATCATTGCGCTTTTGGGGTTATTTGAGGTATAAATTGATAGTAGGAAACAAAAAAAAATTTTATGGTCATTTTTTAATTATGCCCCATAAAGGGTTAAGACAGTTGTAGTTAGTGGTATTAATGAAGTAAATAATAGACACTTATTTTCCAACTTTTTCATTTTTGCTAAAATCTGTTATAATAAAACATCAAATGTTAACAGAAAAAGTATCAATATATTAACCTTCTAAATGTTAAAAAGAAGATACTTGGAGCTTTATTTTGATGTATACATTATTTATATTCTAAAAAATGGATTTTCTGTAAAAATTTAAAGTGTTAAAATTGCCTGGGCTTTGAGAATACATCTAAATGGGCTGGCACTGCAAGTGTTAACCCCTCAATGTCGAGCGACGTACTGAGTATGGCAGGGGCAAACTTCATATGCTACTGACCTACTCAGTACGTTGCAGTCATCACTCACCTTTTTTATTTTTCTATTATGATGAATTTTCTTAAATCAAGATAACCCTAACTCTGCTCAACTCAACTTAACTCAAAAGAGGAACCTTTGGCCTACCTATTTATCATCATTTTGCAATTTTATTTTCTTTCTTATAACATTTAATATGCGTTAAATTTTATGATTGATTTTTCACATAGCTACGGGAATTGGGGAATTGTGTCTTCTAAAAAACCCCTATCCAATGCTGAGACGAACCATATCTCGACATGAATGCTATTGCAAACTGAAAGGAGATTTTTGACTCAGCTTATCTGCCCACAGATTTCTCTTTCTCTTGGATTTATCTTATGCATCAGCGATTGATGAGGAGAGCCAAACTATTGTTCGGCTCTTAGGACCATGTGCTTGCTTCAGCATTTCTTGAGAGCAATATAGTATGAGAGAGAGAGAAAAGTCTGCGTGTGCCCTAGGTCTGTTTGCAAATAAGCCAGTTCAATGATATCTGCTGCTATTTCTTGATCGAAAATGATTTTGGAGCGAGCGAACGGGTTCTTACGCTCAGATCGCAGGAGAAATATTCTCGTGTTGTTAGTCTGAAGGAAACCTTTGCATTGTGTAGAGGCAATTTATTTTTTTTGTAGTGTTAATTTTTCGGAATTAAATAATCATGGCATCAATGAGTAGGAAAAGGTCAAGCGAACCAAGTAAGGAAATGGAGATGGAAGCGTTAATGAAAAGTGTCTCAGAGGATAGTAATACCTCAGGCAGCGGTAGTGATAATTGTATTGAAGATCATACAGAAGTTGATGTACTAACATACATTGACATTGAGCAAGAGGAAGATAGTATAGAAAACTTTGTTTGGGAGAGCATGGCAAGCTACAAAGAACAAAAGGAAATTTTCGCAGTTGGTAGTGATGAGTGAGGAGGTGAAGTGAGGTCTCCCCTGAGTGTGATCGAACTGAATAATGTTAGTAAAAAAATCAGTAGCAGTGATTCATTGAAGTAATGATATTTCTTGTAGTAAATTTCATGATAAATTTGGTAAAGCAAATGCCTTAAAAGTTTGTAAAAACTTTAATTTTTTATTACCTGTACATTCCATTACATACAATGTCATATCTTCGCTTCTACTGTTTTCACCATGTAACTTCTGTAAAGATGAAGAATGACTACTGTACAAATCAAAACTTTATAAGCTAAATGAAATGTCTTTTAACAATATACAAAATGGAAAATTTATTTCAAATTTTTAGTGAAGACATGAAAAAGTTGACCTGCGAGAAACTTTTTCCCTATTTGGTTTAGTGAGGTGCATCCAGTGAATGAAATGTTTATAAAAGCTGAAATTTTTCCTTGAAAAAGATTGCATATCAATAACGTTAATAGTTTTCACAATACTGAAATATATATATGAAGGCACAGGCTAGCGATCGGGGTGATTTACCTTCTCTCCTGCAAAGAGTGTGCTTGACATAAGAAAGTGAAACACATTGTTTATAAATTTCATGTTCTACTAAAATCCTAAAAAAATTTCAGACAAATACAAGAAAAATGAAAAAAGTTGAAAATTTTTCAATTTTCAGGAACCGAAATTGCATTTTTTTTAACTTCTCCGACCTCAGAAATGGGAGTTAATTAAATGTCCTCTGTGCTTGAGGGCTTAAGAAACAATTTGGATAAAGTAATCGGGGAGTAGAAGGCAGGTTTTAAGTTACTTTTAAGAAAAATGTTAGACAACTTATACGAAAGATTTCCTACGTATGGTAGTGTTTGCCAGTCTAGAGGTTTAGAAGTGAAAACAGGTGGGATAATATTGATTTTGTGCAAAGCAATAAATCAATGTTTTTTCGTTATGATTTTATTGATCCCCCCTGTGGGTTCAGGGGTAACATAGGCCCACCCACGTGTTGGCCGTGCGTGGCGACCCGTATCGGAGGGAAGGGGGAACCTGGTGGCTGAGGGGACCTTCCTTGGGGGGAAGGCGACCACAACACTCCACTTTGGCCCTTGCCTCTCCTAGACGGGAGGCTGGGAACTAGCCCATTCCCGGTCAATCGGCTCCTGGCAGCTGGGGAGCTTGGCGGCCCTTTCAGCGCACGCCAGGTCGGGCGAGTCGTGTACCGACCGTCTTGTTTTTGACAGGAAAATAGGACACGGCTATATCTCCCGGTAGTCCTGGCGCTCTGTGTCGGTTTGCGGCGCATCGTCCCCTTGTTGGGCTCCGTGGTGGGTGGGAAGCCGGGAGATGAAAAATGAAACCTTACACAACATGGACAAAAAATCCAAAAACCCCTCAGTATGTGAGGAAGAATCATGCAAAAGACTGCGGGTTGATGATGGCAGTAACACTGCAATGGAAATAGTAAAAGAAGAACCAAAGTTCTTATTAATAATTGGAATTGAAGATGGGGCTCTCAAGAAAGTCTCACCTTTTGTAGTGCCCAAGTTCATCGATGGACTTGTCGGACAGGTAGCCAGCATCAAACGACTTCGATCAGGTTCCCTCCTGGTCGAAGTCAAGACCAACAAACAGGCCAGGAAGCTACAAGACATGATGAAGTTCTTCGATGTCCCAGTGAAAGTGGAACCACACAGGTCTTTAAACACCTGTGAAGGAGTTATCACTTCCTGGGACCTTGCAGACTGCACTATAGAAGAGCTGTTAGAAGGTTTTCGTGACCAAAAGGTGGTCGCTGCACGTCGCCTGAAAACCAGGAGAAATGGCAGCTTAAAGGACTCGAACAGCATTGTCCTAACCTTCTCTACGTCTTCGCTTCCTACATCCGTCTATGCTGGCTACGAGTCTATCCCCGTAAGGCCATTTATTCCTAGACCTATGAGGTGCTAACGCTGCCAGAGGTATGGCCACACATCTCCCTCATGCAAAGGAGCGGAACTCTGTGGAAGATGCTCTCTACAGAAGCATGAGGGAGAATGTGCTGAAAAGGACAAATGCGTCAATTGTAAAGGTGACCATCCTGCTTGGTCTTCCTCTTGCCCTATCTTTAGGGAAGAAAGGGCCATTCAGGAGATAAAGGTCACCAAGCGGGTTTCCTATGGTGAGGCTAGGAAGGAATACAGGATCACTCATCCAATGATGTCTGACCCTTCCAATGCCAAAATAACCTCCAAGTCCATCATCACCACCGCTGTACAAACAAACATTCCATCAGTTTGTGGCCCCTGCAAAGGCATATTTGTATCTTTTAAGCCTCGAAATCCACCTAAGGAAAATGCAGCGCTGGCAAAGAAACCTCATAAGGCCGTCACTACAAAGGTGTATGACGATAGTGACACATCCTACGAAAGCTGCTCTTCCTCAAGGAAGGCCAAGCACTTCCTGAAGAAGAAAAGCCCTCGCGAGCGGGAGGTAGAGGAAGACTTGGTGTCCGATTGCATCATGGATGCCGAACCCTCAGATCTCGCCGCAGGGTATATTAAGTATACAAAGAAGCCCAAGCAGAAAGGGAAGACGAAAATTAAATTGAAGCGGTGATCCCTATGGCTGCAAAAACAATTCAGTGGAACTGTAATGGTTACCGAACGCACTCCGCCGAGCTGCAACTTTGGGGAACAATTTTTTACCTTTTACCTATTTATTAATTTATTTATGTTTTTAACATTGCAATGGATTTTACAGGCACAAGGAGGAACTTGAGGTCCTAATACACAATCTTAAGCCGTCATGTATTTGCTTGCAGGAAACACATTTTAAAATCTCTGACAGGGGAAATACCAAAGGTTTTAGTATTTTTAGAAATGACGACCTTAGTGGCAACAGGGCTAAAGGTGGTGTTGCTGTGGCAGTCCGGGAGACCTTATACACCTCCCGGGTTGACCTGCAGACACCTCTACAAGCTGTTGCGGTGACCGTGGTCACACCTGATGTCATTACCTTCTGTAATGTTTACTTACCTGAATGGGCACCAGTTAACTGCAGAAACCTTGAAGACCTACTCAAACAGCTGCCTAGGCCTTTTGTATTGTTGGGGGACTTCAACGCCCATAACACTCTTTGGGGTGCCTCGATGAATGATGGTAACAGAAGGGGTAAGCTTCTGCAAAGATTTTTTAGTGACCACAATCTAATATTGTTAAACTCTGATGAGAAGACCCGTTTTCATAGTTTTAACGGAGATTTTTCCTCCATTGACCTGTTTTTATCCACTGCTAATATAGCCCCATTGTTTAATTTATCTGTTCATGAAGAACTCTTTGGCAGCGATCACTTTCCAATTATTATTACTAAGCGTAGTAATAATTGTGATTTTACTCGGCATGGGAATTGGCTCTTGAAGAAGGCCAATTGGTCAGTTTTTAAAAATAACCTAAAATTTAACTTTGATCACACTCTTGATGGCATACGTAATATGGAACTACTCATGGAAGATATAACATCAGCAGCTATCAAAAGTATCCCCCGGTCCTCAGGTAAAATGCGGCATGCTCATGTTCCTTGGTGGAATGAGGAGTGTGCCGAGGCAATCCGTAGGCGAAAGAAGGCCCTACGGATCTTTCAGAGGTACCCAACAAGCACAAACTTGGCAGCCTTTAGACGGTTAAGGGCGAAGGCCCGGCAAACAATTAAGGATGCTAAAAAGGTCTCCTGGATGAAATATGTAACTTCCATAAACCACAGAACACCAATAGCACAGATCTGGTCAAAGGTGAGAAGTATCTCAGGCTAAGGACATGTATCTCCAGTCACTGCCATGGAAATAGGTGGCCACATAGAAACATCCATGCCAAAAATCGTTGAAGCTTTCGGCCTTTACTATGCTGATATTAGCAGCACAGCAAATTACGATCGGGCTTTCTTAACCATCAAACGCAATGCTGAGCGTTGCAGTCTTGACTTTGAGGGAGGTAGCAATGCTGATCCATACAATGATGCCTTCTCGTTATGGGAGTTAACCTCCGCTATCAAGGAAACCAAGGATTTCAGCCCAGGAGTAGACGAGATCCACAATGCTTTCCTCCGCAACCTCCCAATTTCGAGTTTAAGGAATTTATTAGACACCTTTAACCAGATTTGGAGTGAAGGAAGTTTCCCGGTGGGCTGGCGTGAATCCATTGTGATTCCAATCCCTAAACAGGGCAGGGAAAAGAAAGTTACTTCGAACTTCCGTCCTATATCCCTTACTAGCTGCCTGTGCAAGCTAATGGAAAGAATGGTTAATAGACGGCTGATTTGGTTCCTTGAGTGCCAAAACCTCTTTTCAAACACCCAGTGTGGCTTCCGACGTGGAAGATCCACAACGGACCATTTAGTTCGAATTGACAACTTTATCCAGGAGGCCTTCCTCCTGGGCCAGCATGTAATAGCCGTATTCTTTGATATTGAAAAGGCATATGATAAGACATGGCGGCACAAGATATTAAAGATTTTACACGACTGGGGATTTCGCGGTAATCTTCCAATTTTCATTCGCAACTTCTTAGCAAACCGTGTATTCAGGGTACGAATTGGCAAGTGTTTATCACGCCCCTTTAACTTGGAGAATGGTGTGCCTCAAGGGTAAGTCTTAAGCGTCACACTCTTCGCGATTGCCATTAATGACGTTGTCAGGTGTATTACATCCCCGGTGTTGGCAACGTTATATGTCGACGATCTGGCAATATTTTGCCGATCTGTGAAACTGAGGTCTGCAGAGCGTCAAATTCAGCTGACGCTGAACCGCCTCGAACATTGGGCTCAATCTAATGGCTTCAATTTCTCCAAGGAGAAGACCAAATGCATACATTTTTACAGGGGCAGAGGCATGTATCGTCAACCTAGTTTGTGCCTTGGACGAACACCTCTAAAATTTGTTGAGACCATCCGATTTCTTGGTTTGGTGTTTGACAGGAAATTGAACTGCCGGGCTCACATCTGCAGTCTTAAAGATAAGTGTTTACGATCACTAAATATTTTAAGATTTTTGACTAATTCAAATTGGGGCGCAGACCGCACATCAATGCTTCTCCTTTACAGAGCGTTAATATGGTCTAAACTTGATTACGGGTCCATTATCTACGCCTCAGGAAGAGTATCATACCTACGACCACTTTCGACCGTTCATAATTTAGGACTCCGTCTGGCTACTGGAGCATTCAGAACCAGTCCGGTACAAAGTATTTATTGTGAAGCAAGTGAACCTCCTCTGGAGACACGCCGAAAGATTTTAACCTTTAATTATGCAGCGAAAGTTTTGTCTTGGAGGACACATCCTTGTTTTGATATAATTTTTAGTCCGTGTTTTATGGATGTTTTTAATCGTCGACCCAGAGTAACTCTACCATTAGGGGTGCGCTTTCACAATTTTATTAATGAGACTGGTTTTACTCTACCGTATATGTATCCTAGTGGTTTTATAAAAATGCCACCATGGCAGGTTCCACAACCCAAGGTTTTATTTAATATGATGAGGTACTCTAAGGCCGACACTAACCGTTCTGTTTTTATTAATATCCTGAACGAAATGCTTGCATCAAAACCGGGCATTATCCCCATCTATACAGACGGCTCTAAGACGAAGGAGGCCTGCGGATGCGCTGCTACATCTACTGCTCTGGGAACCAGAAAGGTGAAGCTGCACCTGAGGTGTAGCATATTCACAGCGGAGCTTATTGCATTAAAAACTGCCTTGGAGATGATCAAGTCAAGAAACATGTCATATTTGATATGTTCTGACTCAAGAAGCGCTCTTCAATCTCTATCGCTTTTCTCTTCTCTGCACCCAGTAGTTCAAGATATTCACTCTACCCTCGCGTCCCTCGTATCTAGAGGTAATACAGTGACATTCGTATGGGTTCCTGGACACACCGGGATTCCAAGGAATGAGAAAGCAGATGCAGCTGCAAAGGATGCCTTGACGAAGCCCGAAGTTGACTTCGAAGTCATCCCTTCTCAAGATGCAAAGCATATTTTTAAGACCATAGCAATCAAAGAATGGGCTACATCTTGGGAAGGTCTGGTCGGAAACAAACTGCGGGAAATCAAGACCAACATTGCGCCTTGGAAGTCTTCTGTGAGGAACAATAGACGGGAGGAAGTCATTTTGACACGGCTAAGGATAGGCCACTGTGCCTTGACCCACTCTTATTTATTTACCACAGAGAAAATTCCGCCCAGGTGCGAAGAATGTGACTTCCTTTTATCTGTAAGGCACCTCCTCACTGAATGCACAAAGCACAATGCCATCAGACGCAGGCTTGACATGGCAGCAGACTTAGGAACTATACTTTCGGACAACTATATTAATGTGCAGACCGTTTTAGAGTTCTTGAGAGAGGCAAATCTGCTCCATCTAATTTAATTTTCATAAATGACTCCAGACGTCCTGTTTTTAGTCTAATTTTATACAATTTTAATATTTTTACGTTTATATAATTTTATAGTTATTTTGATGCTTATTTTTGTACTTGAATATTTATTTATTTATACATTTATACGTATTATATAAGTAAGAAAGGTGCAAAATGACCTCTGCTGTCGACGCACCTCTAAAAACACACTACTACTACGATTTTATTGATCAATTGGCTCTTATAACCATTGTTGTTATGACAGTTACTATGCTGGAAATGAAAGGACTGGAATCAGATTTTTATCCATTCCCGTTTTTAGTATTTTCACTTCACATGAAGGTATAATATTATTGCTCAAATTAATAATCCTTTACAGTGGCAGGTTGCCATTTCAATCATTGCATTTCTTTCCTTCCCTTCTTTTCTTGTGGTGCGTGTGCCATTTTTTTACTTTCATCTGTTGCATAATTG
Organism: Tanypteryx hageni; assembly: GCA_028673005.1. Classification (NCBI taxonomy): domain Eukaryota; kingdom Metazoa; phylum Arthropoda; class Insecta; order Odonata; family Petaluridae; genus Tanypteryx; species Tanypteryx hageni. The sequence goes on from CM054115.1 coordinate 8,679,021, forward strand.
ATCATTATACATAATGTAATCCTATTACTTACATTATCACTCAGACCTAGTGACTGTTTGATTCTTATTATCACCTTTTGTTATTTTGTTTAAGAACTTAGGCTCAATCTCACCCAAATAAAAATGTGTCAATCTACATTACATCAGCTTATTCCTGTCAGGCCCCAAATGGCTCTCTCTCACCTATCCATCTCATTCTTTCTCTCTCTCTCTCTCTCTCTCCTTCCTCTCAACCCTCTGTGAGATTAGATGAAAGAAAATACTCTAGTATCTATGCTATGAATAAGTAATTGGGTGAGGTATAAGTTGCAACATCGTAATGTAAGTTGGAGAATAGCATCTCCGATCTTTCTCTCTCCTTCCTCTCAACCCTCTGTGAGATTAGATGAAAGAAAATACTCTAGTATCTATGATATGAATAAGTAATTGGGTGAGAGATAAGTTGCAACATCGTAATGTAAGTTGGAGAATAGCATCTCCGATAATTTGTAGAAAGAGAGAAATTTATTGTGATGTTAGGGGAACATAAGTGAACAAAAAAATTTTAAAAATCATCCTTTTCCTTTCTAAAGTGCCATTATTTCCTAGCACACAGGAAAATTTGTCATTTCAGTCTTTTGCAGTTATAATTATTCCCAATTCCTTCTTTAACAGGTATGAATGCCTTTCTGAGAATGGAGAGCAGTATGCCAAATTCACCATGAGTGTCGTAGTGGATGGGCAGCAATTCAAAGGAATGGGTGAGTGTGGCTAAATATTTTGTACGCCTTTAAATGCCAAATGTGCCTGTTTGGGCACGCAAAATGAGCTTACTCACAGATGTATACAGGGTGTCCGGTGACTTTATATCATAACTTCGGGATCTTATTCCTTAAGTGATTTTGAGTAAAAAATGTCATATGAACATGGGTCCGATTCTCATTTGTTACTGAGTTACGGGCAATTGAAATTATCTCGTCCTTTGATTTGTACAACTCAATGGCTGAAAAAATGCATTGTTTAAATAATTATTCGTATACATTTTTTAATTGTTGAAAAATGTATTATTTAATTAATCATCCGTTTACGTTGATAATTAATCCATTGTTACAACAGTGAGAAGCATGATGCTTGCACAACAGACGTGGACGTAATTTGCAAGGTCGCAGGCAGCATGTCAGTAAAACGTAAGCTAGCGTTCAGTGTAGTGCGCTGTGACACGTGTGGTATCATTAGCTTTTAATAATGCCGTTTACATTTTCAAATTAAGAGTGTGCAGATATGTACTTCGTGTACGGGTTTTCCGATGGAAACTCTGTTTCTGCCGTTTACGAATATTGACGACGATTTCCACAAAGAAGAACACCAAGTTGACATATATATATATATATTAACTAAAGGAAAAGAAAAGGTAGTGATGAGGGTGGCAACAAGGTGTTGAGGGAAGCCCAGCGGACACTTACCAAGTTGAGGACCAAGCTGGCAGGCTGCTGGGGGCGTCGAAGATACACGTGAAACACACGAACACAAAAAGACAAAAAAACACACGCAAGCTTATCGGGCCTATGCCCTTCTTCAGCGAAAGAGTATCTGCAAGTGACACACTGGGCGGGGAATGACAGGGTGACGTGGGAAGGTTGATGATTGGAGGAGGTGGGGAGTAGTAGGGGTGGATAGCCAATAAAGAGGGAGTGTGGTAAGGAAAAGTGCGAATATATAATAATAATATATATATATATATATATATATATATATATATATATATATATATATATATGGATGTCAACAAGGTGTTGGGAAGCTGAAGAAGGAGTAGTTCCGAAAGCTTTACGTTTGTGATGTTTCTGTGTTTTTGTGTTATTTTACGTGTGTCGCTTCGACATCCCCGGGGCCTCGCCAACCTGAAGTCGTCTGATTGGTGAGTGCTCACTGGGTTTCCTCATCCCAACACCTTGTTGACATCCATATATCTATTTTACCTTTCCTTTTCCGTAGGTTGTTATATATATATATATATATGAGGTTTTACTGTGTATATGTATATATATACATACAGTAAAACCTCTCATTAATGAAAATCAAGGGACCCAATTTTTCGTCTATTCATTATTCGGAAATTCGGTGATCGGAAGTTACTGGGTGTTGCATAACTTCAGGGGCACATTGCCTGTTAGATTATATGGGAGCAACGGGGTTATCCAAATGAAAACATGCGCAGTTACGGCGTAACTCTTCTCAAACATGGCTACCCTCCAGTCGTGGTCCGCGAACTGATCCATAGGGCGATGACGCCTACCCACTATGGATCCCTTCCACACACACCTACTATCCCTGCATCAACCCCTCCACTCACTCTTACTACACTTTTCCTTCCTGGTATCCACGAAGCCCTCAAAACAATCCTCCATGCTGCCCACCCAATTCTTACCTCTTCCTCCCACCAGTCCCTCTTTACCAACCTTTTTGCCAATCCCCCGCTCCTTTCCTTTTGCCGGCCCCCCAATTTGGGAAATATCTTGTGGATGAAGGAACTTCCCACCTCTACCACGCCTCTTGCCTAGGGTCTCACCCCTGCGGCAAACCTCGCTGCCTCACTTGCCCTATCCACCTACCCTCATCTTCTTTCTCGAGTCCCTCCACCAATATCACCTACCCCATCACCTCTAGAAGCAACTGTAACACCGTAACGTCATTTACCTCCTTACCTGTACTCTTTGTCCCGCCTTTTACGTAGGCCTCACCAGCAATCCGTTAAATATCCACATGAACGGTCACCGGAATGGCGTCTCTCTCAGACGCCCCCTCCCTGTTGCATTACACGCCAATGCCTACAATGTCCCCTTCAATAATTGCTACAATATAAGGGTTATTCGCGCCTTACCCAATGACACTCCTGCCCTCCTCCTCCGACACTGGGAACTTGCACATATACATCTTCTTGACTCTTTCTCCCCGCCTGGCCTCAACCTCCGCTAACCCTATTAGCCCCCTTACAATGTCTCCTCTATTACTTTGTAGCTATTCGCACTTGACCTCACCACACTCCCTCCTTATTGGCTATCCACCCTTCCTACTCCCCGCCTCCTCCGATCATCAACCTCCCCACATCACCCTGTCATTCCCCGCCCAGTTACTCTATCGCTGAAGAAGGGCATAGACCCGATAAGCTTGCATGTTTTTTGTGTTCGTGTGTTCAACGTGTCTCTTCGACGCCCCCAGCTGCCTGCCATCTTGGTCTCCGACTTGGTAAGTGTCTGCTGGGCTTCCTTCAATACCTTGTTGCAACATATATATATATATATATATATATATATATATATATATATATATATATATATATATTGTATATATATTCAAAACTAACCTAATTTTACCAAAATTATTTTTTTTATAATGGAACAGATTCAAAATGTGCAACCTCCAGTTTTCCAAAACTTAAAAATAAGGACCACCCTAATATATATATATATATATATATATATATATATATATATATATATATATATATATATACACACACACACACACACACACACACACATATATATATACACACACATATATATATACACACACACACACTAGCTGAAAGTACCCGGCCTTGCTTGGGTTTTTAAGTCAAGACAAAAAATAGTGAGGAAGATTTGAGAATACAATCAAGTAATGAAACCAAGTTAATTTTTATTGTAATGCTTGATGATATGCAACATTTCTTGTCTTCCCATCTTTTGCCCAAGTAAATACATTTTTCCCGCATCCTTTGTTTGGCAAATTTGATGACTGAATTTTTTATCAAATATTCATAATAAACAATCGATGGAATAACTTTTAAAATATAGTTATTTCACTTGAATTGATTTCCAGTTGAAGAAACTGCATCATATTATATGTTCATGAATCTCAAAAAAATTAAAACTGCAGGAATTGCAAGCTCTAGGGATGCAACCAGTGGGAACACGTTTGAAGATATAGTCAAATTTAGCTTAACAATACATAATCCCATGCAAAGGCTGATTCTGTTGGTCTAATTTGTCATGTGAATATTTTAAAGTCAAACCTACAAAACAAAATGAGTTCCTGGACTTTGAAATTGATTTGGCGATAAAAAGTGTTAGTATGACATGGAAAGTGTTATTATAATAAAATTAAGTATAATTGGATCAATTGATGCATACGTATGTTCAGTTGAAGAGATAGCACAAAGGACATATAGGTATTTAAAGGAGGAAGGAGTTAACGATTATATTTTGGCTGAAATTAAAGAATTGTTACTTCTTAATTTCCAATGTAAATGAAAAAACAAATTTCGCTGTCAATTATAGAGAATGAATACATACATTCCTATCAAATATAAATTTGCAGGTGTGGAAATCGCAGATTTCATGAGAATCTGTTGGATATTAGTCGAGATAGTATTTAATTGAGAAGATATATTGGCAACAATAATTGATGCTTTTGCTCTGAGTTATTTATTCGAGTGTTAGCTATGCTTCAAAATACAGTTTTGTTGAAAAGAGGAATAAATAGCCTTTTTATATGATTATAATCAGTTATTTTTACTAATTCTGCATGGATTTTAATTTTGTTTTCAAAAATAAACAACTCCATTCTTTTTTCTATATACAGTAAAACCTCTTAATAACGAAACTGAAAGGACCCAGTTTTCATCACTGCTGTAAGGAGGTTCATTGTATAGAGGTTTCATTAAGTTCGCTATTTTGGCTCACAATCACTATTAATTTTCTTTATAATTTCAGCACTAAACTTGTACGAGTGTTTCTATTTTATATTTTAAAAAACAATAGGGGAAACTCGGATAATTCTGTGATAGTTGGAATAAAGCTGATTCACGAAATAATACCAGCGTATTTTCAAGAATAATCTTGCTGCAACTACTCAACGAAAGTATCAGTTCACACTGGTGTAATTTCGTGATTTACACCAGTCTGAATTGATACTTTATTTGCCCAACCTCCGATTTCTGAAAATACATCATCTGTATGCAGATCTCTGATAAGCTTAAAAATTATATGTTGTTAGCACCCTGTGGAAAAATCCAATTGAAACGAGCTGAAACTCGGAAACTTGGATGAATGATATTTTGGAAGATTTTTCTAAGTTCAGCTTTCATCGTTGGCAATGTAGTTATTATACGTTACATTAATATACTATTTTAAGCATTTGTGAGCTTTTCAACATTCACTAAATGCTTTTCTACATGCTACTTGGGAAATACGTTAGGGTCAAAGACGAAACGAATTATGTAATAAGATTTGAAAATAGTTAATGCCATTACAAGCAGTTCTCGATAAGGTTAGTTTTAACGATTAACGATTTGAAATGGGTTCATTGGAGGCAAGATGAGACAAATTGGTTCGACTTCAAACGAGTTAAAACAATTATTTCAAACTCGATTCAATATTTACAAAATAAAAGTAGTTGTTCTATAAATCACCTTTTCTTGATATATGCTGTTTCCAAAGCCATCTTCACTATTTCACCACTGAAATCGAATCACGTGTACAGTAGTAGTAGTACATAATCTATAGTTCTGTAATGCGCTAGTTAGAGTCACTAATTGCTTAGCAGATGCCAGCACGGATTCAGGAGAGGCAGATCATGCGAAATGCAGCTCGGCGTGTTCGTGGATGATTTGTTGCGATGCGAAGAGAAAAATACTCAGGTCGATGCCATATTCATTGACTTCAGAAAGGCGTTTGATAAAGTATCTCATAAGAAATTAATTGCGAAGTTAGGACAATATGGTATCAATCCGAAAGTTGCCAGTTGGGTGAGAGATTTCCTCTCGAATAGAGAACAGATAGTTGTCATCGATGGGAAATAGTCCCCCGTTAAAGTTGCATCGGGTGTTCCTCAGGGAAGTGTATTGGGCCCTCTACTTTTCTTAATCTATGTGAATGATATCTGCTCGGTAGTTCGTAGTAAAATTAGACTTTTTGCCGATGATGCCATTCTATATAAAGAAATAAAAAACCTGGAGGACCATCAGTCGCTGCGTGAAGACTTAAGAGCCATTTCAACGTGGTGCAAAGAGTGGCAAATTGAAATTAATTACACTAAATGTGCCACAGTTATGTTCTGGAAAGGTAAGAATATAGAAGTAGGTTTCAAGTATAAATTAGATGGAATAAATATTCAAGCAGCCGAGTATGTAAAATATTTAGGAGTAACCATTTGTCGAGGTCTTTCATGGGACATGCACATTCGTCGAGTTATAGGTGCGACCAACAAGAAACTGGCTTTCATAGGTAGGATAGTACGGAACACTGCAGAAAAAGCACGCGAAACATGTTACTTATCACTAGTTAGACCTCAAGTGCAGTGCAGAGCAGCCAGATTCGTAAAATAAAAGTACGAACATAAGGAAAGCTTCACCTCATTATTGAGGGATTTGAACCGGGTACCACAGGAGGATCGTAGATTGCACTCAAGGTTGTGGCTTCTGGAGAAATATAGATCGGAATGTCTAAAAGACAAGGTTGTAGGAATAATTGAAGCACCAACATATATAGGTAGAAACGACCGTGAGGATAAGATGGACGAAGCGTTATCTAGGCTTGTTCTTTCCAAGGACAATATGAGATCACAATAGAAAATTTCAACCTGCGATAGACAATCTTTAGGTAGGTTATGGTGCATTGCACCCCCTGCCACCCACCAATTAGGTGAATTACAGGGTAACATGTAGATGTAGTCTTTCCGATGAATATTCAGATGATTCAGACTGATGCCAAGCTATGATGATTCAGACTGACACGCTGATTCATTGCAATCCATCAGTCATAGAAACACAATGATTGGTTAATTACCAAAGTTACTTTCACCTTGTCGATTGGCTAAATGATTAGCGCCAAAAACGTATTTTTAAAACATAGAGGGTATTTTTGCAGAATGAATACAGGAAAAAAAGATCGCGATTTCGAAATATGGAGATTATTTTTGATTTCAGAGTAATATTTTTGTTACGATATATAGAGGAATACGAAATAAGGATGTTACGAATTAGAGAGGTACATTTCCTATGATATTACATAGGTCTGTTCGGGACCAAAATATTAGTACGATGTATGGAGGTTTACGATATAAAGAGGTTCGATATGTAGAGGTTTTACTGTAGCTGAAACGCCCAGCTTCTCTCGGGAAAGAGTTTTCTTTTAAGTAGCAAACGATTTTTATTGATTGGGGATCCAAAGATCCAAACTTTACCAAATGTTCCCCATTCCTTAATTGCACAAGCGATGTTTACATTAACATTTACTATTTTATGTATTGTATTATAAAGTTTTACCATTAATATACGATAATTATGTATTAACGTCTTACTTAATATTCACATGGATAGATGCACCAAAGCTTTTAAAGTAGCAAGAAAATTATGTGGATTATGTCTATACTATTAGCCATAATGTTAACAATAAACATCTTGGTTAACGAGCAATCGTAAGTAGATGTATCGATTTATGTTGCGATAAATATTTCAGTATTAATGGTAAAAGATAACAATGTTCTAATATTCCTTAAAAATCATTTGACTCACTTTAAAAGTACAGTGAAACCCTGTTAAGACGTTTTTCAAGGGATTTGAACTTCTTAAGCAGGAAAACGTCTTAAAAGATTAGACACAAAAGTTACTTCTAATTGAAAGATTAGGAGGATAAGGATAAAATAAAATATTTGAAATATATTTGTTTAAATAGAAATTCACTTTAGCCTTCATATAAACATATATCATCATCATAGGTAGTCTGTCCGTAGACAGGTCCGTGATTATTCTTGGTTAAACCTGGTTCTCCATGTACTCCTATTTTCCGCTGTTATATCTTGGTAACTCTCTTTCCCTTTCAAATCGTCTATCAGCTGAAACCTTTTCCTACCTCTTTCCCTTTTCCCATCTAGTTTTCCTTCTAACACGTCTTTAATCATACTCTCTCTCTCCTCAGGTAATGTCCAACCCAGTTAGCCTTATAAACATATATATATATATATATAATCGTAATAATCTTCTGGCTAGCTTAACCCTTTTACTGCTAGCCAATTTCGAGAGGTATGTTTGGAAAATGCGACGCCATTTTTAGCGAAAATGCAGTTTTTAAGTAAAAAAATTCTAGTGATTTTAATTTAAATTTCCCAAACATAACTTTTTAAAAATCTTTCCTAATATTTCTTAGAAGGTGAAATAAAAATATTTTGGGTTGATTCCAGGTTTAGTAAAAGAAATAAAAATTACATTTGTTGGCATTTTTAATTTTAAAAAAAACTTTATTTAAACAATATTTTACACACTTACACAATAAGCACATTTGATTATGTTGTTTATATCCGTTAGAACAATTAATTTTCTAGCTGGAACTATATTTTTGAGTTAATAGCTACATTTATTGAGGCTTTATTTGTTATTTTTATAAATCGCTGCACGTAACTCTTCCCCTGCTTAGCCCTTTACACTTATGTTCCGGGAAGCATATGCCATGAAGGCCTTTCTCACACTTTGCACACACTGTACAGGCCCTTTTTCTTTTGCCTTTGTTATTTTTTTCTCTTCTACTACACACACAGCAGTCCTTCTTCCTCTGAGGTAATTTTTTCAGCAGCTTATTGCCCTCTATTACTGATTCCTCTGATGTCCCAGGTCTGTTGTTTTTCTCTTGAAACCACTCCTTTGCAAGTTCTTCAATAATGCTTATATTGAATGATAAACGAGATACTGGCTTTTTCATTGAGGGGAGATTTTCCTTGTAAATGACATAGCTATTGAGTACCATATGGGAAAAAATATTGAAGCAGATTTTTTTCCAATATTTTACAGTGCGTCGTTCGTCAAGGTAAGTGTATAACATCATATCCGATGTATCTATTCCCCCCATGAATTTATTATATGAAGTTATAATAGAAGGCTTTTCCACTTCCTTCACCTGACCGCAACGAATACGGGTACGCCTACAGCATTCTGCTTTCCATTTGGTAGATAATAGTAGAACAGGGAAGCGTTGAGATTTCTTTTCCCTAACTGCAGCAGCAAGTATAGGGCCGCGACGAAAATACTTCTGCTCTCCTACTCCTATTTTTTTTTAAATTCTTCGGGAAGAAATTTTCTGTTTCTTCGAATTGTTCCTGTAGCATATGTTCCTAGTTCATACAATCTTTTCGCCAGAGGTACTGACATGAAAAAATTATCCATAAAAATGTGATAACCCTTAGAGAGAGAGCTCCCCATACTAAGTAATTTCATAACAACAATATAAGCTAGCCCATGTTTTTGAATTTCGGCTTTGTCCTGATTATCATGGTGTGGGGCGTGTTTTGGTCCTTGGGCTTCTTGGTACTCGCAAGATGGCTGAGGAGGGTTATCAGAGTTCTCAAACATATCCTCCCATTCACTATCTTTAATATCAACTATTTCCTCATCTCTCTCCAAATCCTGTGAGTCATCACTCTCCGAGGAAGAAATAATTTGCGGACGGGAAGATGTTGTCCGGACGAAATTGCTAAATGACTCATCACTGCTTGAGGATAAAATACATTCCTCACTTGTGTCAGATTGTAATTCACTGTTACTAAAATCAAACTCAAATATAACATCTTCGATGGCTTCGTTTTTCAAATGCTTAGACATAACAGATGGATTTCACAGCAATAAAATATGATAATCACAAAATTAAATGATGTTAGGCACAGCTTAAAAATATACGCACATGTGAACACTCCACGATACAGCACGCTACTGATGGCTGTGAGAGATGAAAGTAAAAATAAGAAAATAAAATGTCCAGCTCATGAATCAGCGTGAAATTTGATAGGACTTAGAAGCATAAACATCACAGATAAAAGAGGCATTGTGGTTCACCACACATTGCCTTCGCTAAGTTGTTTATCGCTGCATAGAAAAACGCGGCCGATGAATCGGCCCTCCGCAGTTTTCGTATACGCTGAGTGGGTCGATAGATCGGCCGGTCTGCAGTTAAGAGGGTTAATTCTGATTATGAAGGTAGACTTGTCTTCTATTTTTTGAAAGCAAAGGTTTTATCCGAGAGCAAAATATAAAATAATCCTCATTTGTCAGCATTGAATATATCCTTAGCATCATATTGCTGCATTAATCTTGGGAGTACAGTTGTCTTCCATTGTTACGTTATTTTGTTATTTGCACAATTTGCCACTAACTGTTTTATAGATAAGCCCTGCTCGTTTTTGGTTTCAATCAATCCAACCATTTGACACTGTGAATTCAAAGTTCATTTTAAGGTCTATTTTGTCTGCCTTTTCTCAAAGAGTAGTTCCACTAACAGGAAGGTTGAAAGCACATGTTTGCCTAAAATACTCCAACAACAGTTTCAGTTTCTTGTGTTTCACAACTTTGAACTCTTTCCCACCTGTTTGATGATTAACAGAATCCTTAAGTATTTGATCCCTATTCACCATGATTCTGTTGAGCATGGATGCCAGAATATTACCAAATTTACCCAAATCTAAGACGACCCCGCCCTTTTAACAAACTATCTGTTTGGTAGCAGAAGGTTCACAATTAAATAAAATACAAAAACTATAGTGGACTGTATTAATACAAAGAAAATAAAGAACAAAACATAGATTGATTCAAATCTCTGGATTTCCGTGGTCAACCAACTCCTAAAATAACTGACGGGAATATAACTCCGTAAAAGGCACACACAAAAGGGCCGCGGGTAAAGTTTAAAATCACTTTGTCTCGACTGCTGAGAGCTCGGCATGCCCTCCTCGCTGTTCCGTCCCACCGGTCACTCTGGTCTCGTCTCCCCTTCCCCCTTATCCTCTGCCACGTCACATCACATGACCCACGGACGGTCCAAATCAAGCCACAGGGGAAGAAGTTAGTTACCCACAGCTATTCAAATCTCAACACTGTCAAAACAGCAAAAGAGTTTAAAACCTAATTTCTCACTGAATTTATTTGCTGTATATTTAGAACACACACATTCAGATATGTATACTAGTTCATTTATTAATTGAAATGATTTGTTAAAAATTTTTTGTTTGAGGAAAAAAAAACAATTTTTAAATGCATTTTTTAAAATTAATATTGTATTTATTGAAATCAGGATTGTAAGTTTGCAATGAAAACTTTCACTAGATAGAATTATTTCATCTGACATTTAATTTACATATTTAAAAAGACATTGATTAAATGCATAACCATACTTCCTATGGTTCTACTACGACTCGTTGCGCATCAATTCATTGCTGGACAAATTCGTCACGAGACGAATTGGAAGGCGAATGGAATTAATTTAAAAGAAATTACAATATAATTCTGTTATACCATGCCGAGCAACCAGCTATGAAGTGAATCTTTGCAATAACTTGAACCCGGATACTATGTTAACACATTCAACGCTGTAACGATTTTTTAATTTTTCGCCGGTGACTGAAACTAATTTTCCTATTTTCCGTTTATATTGAGGTTCAGGATTAGAAATTGATTAGGGAAAAATTTGAAAAAAAAAAATTACGAGTGTAATCAATATTTTAAATTTGAACGACAATTGTCGTCCTCAGTCAGCGGTAAGTGCCGCCCGGGTGTTTTGCAGTATTGCATACCTTCTCCTGCTTACGTTTATTTTTGTAGCCGTATCAGATTTTGCAATTTATCATCAACGTCGTTTTTAGCGACAAATGATTTGTATGATATATTCTTTTCTAAGATTTGAAACATGGTTTTATGCTGAAATGAAAATTCTAAGTGAAAATTATATAATTTTTTTACAATTACATTCAAAAGAATACTATAGAAGCGTGAACATATTTTTCAATTTTGCTTTCCTTACTTTTTTTACATAATAAATCCTAAAAATAGATTTTCATGTTATTTATTAATAAGTAAAATTATAAATAAGGCACGGGTGATTTATCGTAAAAACTTTTGAACTGCTTTCGGATTTTGTTATAAATTTATGTATATAAATAATTTTTACACAGTATTATAAATAAATTTGTATTTATATTATATAAACAGTATTTACATAGTTTAATTTTTTACATTTATTAACGTTATTATTATATATTTACGTTATCATATATATTTTTGTCATACCAACTACAAAGTAATATGATGTTATTTTACACATTTACATATTTACACATTTACATTTTTACACATTTACATATTTACACATTTACATTTTTACACATTTACATATTTACACATTTACATTTTTACACATTTACATTTTTACACATTTACATATTTACAAATTTTCATGTACACTATATTACACATCTCCGAAGCAGATGATGCTTTTGTGGAAATCCACAAAGCATGGTTTAAAACAGAGGGGTGGACATCCCTCGCAGGCAGGGCAAAAGAATTTCGTATCCTTCCTGAACCCTTGGGCTTTACAATATATACATTTTCTCTGTGGGATGCGTTTTCGTTTGTCGTCCATCTCATATGCGTCAGGATAATGCTTCGACAATCCAGAGGTCCTAGAGGGCCGGCTGGGGGAAGGACGTGGGACGGGTTCAGTATAGGCTGGGCGGAGGAGGGATTTTATGATGGAAATTCGGAAATCATATAAAGAAATTTTGGGATGAGTGTTTCGGTAAAGGAAATATCTATTAACCAATACGAGGTGAAGTATATGGATCCCCAGTTTTTTGTTCCATTTCAGAGTCTTACGCTCTATCGGGTAATAAGACATCATTTGATCACAATGATCGATGCCAGCCATTGACTCGTTATAATGAGCAATGGCCTCCGGTTTGGAGGTGACACTACTTCCTCGCCGGCGACGGACATTGACCATATTGCTTCCGAATTCGGAACTGATCATCAGAACGTCCCGTTTATCTTTCCATTTCATCACGCAGACTCCACAGGAACTAAAAATATCCACAGCTTCACCTCGTCTTAGTTTTTTAGATATTACCTCAGGAGGATTCCCCTTCCGGTTAGATGGAAGAGATCCTGTACAATAGGTCTTCCGCTCTAGTAGATGGTGGGCCAAGTCAACACTGTTGTAATAATTATCCATGAAAAGTGAATGTCCGGCATCTAATTTGCCTTCCATCAACTTCCATACAACATTGTTGACATGTCCCGGCCCACCTACATCAACATCAGAGGACCCAGCATACACAATAAATCTTAGAACCAAACCGGAAGGTTCGGTGAGCATGTAAAGTTTAATCCCATACCGGTGCCGTTTACCTTTCATATAAATACGAAAGATAAGACAGAGAACCATGGAATCGTCGATGCATAGCCTTTGGGTCGGTGTCACTATTGCGTCCATTGTTCGGTGAAAAATGTCAATCATTGGTCTTATTTTGTATAATCTGTCCGTAGGTTGTGGCTCCCCGGGTTCTGGATTTTTTGCGAAATGCAAAACCTGCAAAATCCCGGAGAAACTGTCGCGGCTCATACATTTCCGAAAACAAGGAAAATTAAATATGAAGTCAGTGCTCCAATAATCGGAGATCCTACTCAATGGGCATGTGCCCATATGAAATAGAATCCCGAGGAAAGTTAAAAATTCTTCCACTGACAACTGCTTCCATTTAGTAATCCTTGCTTTCGGAAATTTATTACCTAAAAGTAAAAAGTCGGCCTGCCTATTTGTCTCCGTCACCACCAAATTGGTCATTTCGTCCGTCAGTAAAAGGTCAAAAAATTGTTGAGGCTCTTCCCCTGGGTCTGGAACATTTAGGCCCGGGGTGTGAGTGAAGGGGATGGCAGGTCTAGTCGGTCCGTTCAAAGTCCAACTGTAGGTCTGGGTCGAGGTCCTAGTCAAAACAGAGGCAACAGGGGAACTGGTTTGTATAACGGGAGGGCTAGGAGGGGAGGAAGGCGAAATATTTTGCCTACCAGCTGAGGGAAGCTCCACCTCCTCTTCCTCGTCCTCCTCGGTGGTCTCTCCCCACTCCGTTTCCCCAGACAAGTCACTAAAATTTTCTTCCTCTTCCTCCTCCCTAATTAATAATTCGTTCAACTCTTCGGCAGACCAAATGTGGCGAGGGGGAGAGTCCCTCCTTTGCCTTTGGGTTTGCGAAGAGTCGCCTTCACACCTTCTCTTTTGTGTGGTCGGAGGAAGAGGAGTTAAATTTTCCCAGGAAGTTGACGGCTGGGGACTGTTTTGGGAAGTCGAGGGTTGGGGGTCATCCTTCGAAGTGGGAGGTCGAGGAGATTTTTCCCCAGGGAGAATCACTTTGAGGAGTGCCTTCCCCTTGCCTCAACTGGCACCTCGAGTACGAACCATGCTAAAAAAACAAATATAGAAACAATTTTTTTATTATATTGGTGTTTCATAAAAGTATAGGCATAGAATGTACGTACATTATTCCTCCCAGTAGATTCTCGTTCACGAATCAATAAATTGATGCTTGAAACCATGTAGCTATATAACAGAAAATAACAAATAATCAGAAGAATAAATAGAAGTTTGCAAGAAATAACATTTAAAATGAGATAAGTAAAAATATCAAGTAAAAATAACATAAGTCATAATAACTTACATTTTTCTCCCTCTCACGGGAGATTAACTTTCCGTTAGTATTTTTCGTAGAAACACTGAAAAACGGAGAAAGATAATTTAAAAATCTAAGAAGAAAACATAAATAGTTAGTAAAAATTTCAGTTACTAAAAATTAGATTGTTAAAAAATACCACCTATGGCTTTGTAGAAGTCCAAAGAAATTTCTCCCTCTTCTGCAATATTTTCAATAAAAGAAGTCCTATAAATGACACAAATTGGTTATAAACCACTGAAAAAGTTATAAGAGATACGCCGACATTAAGGGGGGGGGGGGGGAATTACCTGCACAATGTCTTTTCCAAAATAACCTGTCTCTGGAATATATTTTTCAGCTACTTTTACGAAAAACAACCTTAAAAAAAGGAAGAGAAGTTTAGAATTATATGAAAACATCGATAAGATAATAAAAAAACGTACTTAGAAATGCGTACTTACCACCCGGGAAAAAAATGTTGTCGCTGGTAAAAGAAAGGTCGGATCTCAAAACTAAGCACACGTGCTAACTCTGTGGAGCCTAGTGAACGACTGCATAGGGCAAGGAAAGTGTTTCGGGTAGGCGTCTCCCCAAAACTAGCATGGAAAGGGGCGCTGAAATCGGACGACAATCGTCGTCCGTCAGCGTTGAATGTGTTAATGCCAAAAACCACGGTAACACCAGAAATGATGCATGAATGCATTCGATGTTCATTTATTACATAAATAGTTGTGTTTCCTTCTAATGAAATTTTACGGCCATAATGATTTTGCAGTTTGTGATACATGTAAGAGTGAGGTAATGATGTAGAAATGCTATGAAATTTATTTCAGGTCCAAGTAAGAAGCTGGGGAAGGCAGCAGCAGCGAAGGCAGCACTTGCAAAGATGTTTAACATTACATTCTCACCATTTGCTTCGTTGGTGGGAGGTCAAGGTTCTCCTGCTTCTCCTCCATCTGCACTCATAGCCTCTCCATCCTTATTGCTTAAGAAGCTCGCAGGGGACAGAATGTCCATGCCTCAAACCCTCGCTGATCATATTGCTTCGTGAGTATTTTTCGTTTTTCATCCCCATTGCCATTTTCTGTCCTAACTTGGACAATGCATTTTTGCTTACATAAAAAATCTGTTTCGGTATCAATTTAATCACAGGTAGAGCAGATATAGATCACAATATATCATAATGTCCTTGCAAAATCCACATCTAACTAAAGATAAATGTGCTTTTGGAGTAGAAATGTTAAAAAGAGAATTTGTGAAGGTAAAGTTGAAGTCTTCAAGTAATGAATCGTTGAATGAGTAACTTCATTTTAAATGTGTGTAAATGCAAAATGGAGGTCACGTACTGATACAATACAAAATTTTTGGTTGACTGATCATTTTTCAACATAAATGTAAATGTAAAATTGCCAGGGCAATATTAGTTCCTTCTTTTTCATATTGGCAAAGGAATATAGCTGAACCACTCTTAAACTTTAAAAGACAATATATTTTTTAATTTAGCATTAAACCAGTAAATATTCCAAACCTTACGAATTGCTTCTTTTAAAGAAACTTGAATCCATTACTTTTATATCAGAATTTTTGATGAATTCAAGTTATGAAGTAATTATTATCCTCGATTGCAACATATTTTATTCATGAAAGGTGTTATTGATCCTTGACATGGCTGCGTGTTAATTCACTAGAGAATTGTTCAGTTAGTCTTATGACTGAAAACACATTCAAGAATAAGCACTTAGTGTCAAAGATTGAAAAACTAAGTACTTCTCTTACACGGCTTCATTGTTACTGAAATGCGCATCTGGTTTTTCAAAACTTTGTTGTTACTATTGAAGATACCTAAGATAAGTACTTTGTTTTTCAGACTATAAAATGCATCCTGATTTTTTAGATTTTTCAGGAAAAAAGTATTTTGGTTTGCCAAGGCATTTAGGAAGGACCACGTCAAGTATCATTTCTAGCTATGATTAAGTCCGTATCTGGCAAAATTTAAATAAAATTTTGTTGTGATAACAGTTAAATATAACTTTTTAAATAGAGTTATTTTATGAAAGTAAATAGAGGTGATCTAAAACATATAATTGCTTCAAAATTTGTATAGCTAAATGTGCCCTGTGTGTACTCGGCAGTTGTAATAATTAGGCTGTCAGAGTGTGCTGCACATGTCTCACGTATAGACACCCCTAACCGACAGTACTTACTTAAACTTAAGTGTAAGATGAGATTTTAATTCCTAATAAATGGTATGCATATGTAATAACAATACATATGCTCAACCAGCCCTTTTTTGTCCGCAATTCTTTTTGCCTCGTACATAACCATATTGATTGATACAGCAATAACTAACTTCCTCTGTTCTACTAACAATTTTTTCACTCTCTCCTCTAGTTGTGGTCATTTAGGACCAAGCTTACAAAGAATATGTTTCTCTTTTACTCTCACCATCAGATTTTCCTCCTGTTTTCTTCATTTATTTCCTGTGGGAGGTGGACCAAAATGACGTTCTGTTGTTCGGTTTCCTTGCATTTTTGCATAATGAATTTACTAAAGCTTATAGGTAATAGTTTAGGCATATCTTTTCACTCATGTAGCAATTGCAATCTCAATACACATAACAGTGTTTATCCTTGATATTTTAAAAAATTTTATGACCTATTGAAATTCTGATGTTCCATAGCATTAATTGATCCATTCAACAGACTCATACGGAACTAAAACATCACAGCTAAAATCACTAATCACTGTGACTAGACATGTAGCAAAGTGCTATAATGAAAATGCTTCATCTGAATTCACATTCCATAATATTTTAATTTATATATTAACAATTTTTTCACTATTAATTATTGATAATGTATATTTTAATCTTTTTGCAATGAATGAGTGCCAATTATTCCATTTTGGAGATCAATGGGTTTGTGAGTGTCAGTACTGATTACAGTAATAATCTTACCTTCAGTCCACAACTGGGATGGCCAAACTTACTTGCTCTTGGAGCCACATATGATAATCTTCAGAAGTTCAAGAGCCACATGATACATTCTGTGCTCTTGAATTTACCAAAAGTGAAACAACCTGTGTCTGAAGCAAGTCAGAATATAATGTCCCTTGGGCATCCCCAACATGGCTCCAGTCACACTACATCTTTTGTGTTCTGTAAGCGAAAAACATTCACATGCCTCTGAATGGAAAATTAAAAGAGCAGTATATGTACTAACAAGGAGAGGCTATGACCTCTGGGTCACAGATTTTGATGAAATGTTTTCGTTTTTTTATTATCCAAGCGTTATTCGAAAATTAATATTTTCCGGTAAAAATATGCTTTTATTTGGAGGTAATGAATGCAGAAACTCATAGTACTGGGCCTTTTGAAATCTTTATTAATGTCTCCACAGTTAATGTCTGTTTTTTTCACTTTAATATTTAAAAAATTCACAATATTCATTATTGTCTCTTCTGATCACTGTCTGTCAAGGCATGGAAAATATTATCAATAATATATAAGTAATATAATAATAAAGTTAAAAACAATTATAGATGATCATTCTTGCACAACGCCATTTTTCATGCTACAAACCATAGTTTCATTGACTGCAATATTTAAAATGCCCATTATTATATGTTTCTGCATTCATTATTTCCAAATAACAATTATACAGCATATTTTTACCGAAAAAATATTACTTTTCAAATAAAGCTTGGATAATTAAAAAAATGAAAACATTTGGTATCGAACCCGGGCCTATGCTGTAAGAGCTAGGCATGCTATCCATTCAGCCATTCCCCTTCTTTTCAACAATTTGACAGTGAAGCTTATTAAGTTGCATACGATGTTTTTGCATATTTTCGAGGCTGATTTCTGGAAGCCAAGGGTCCATTCACAAAAATCGCGAGACATGGGTCTTCTTATTTTTGATGTAGAATCATCTGGTCGCATTTCATCAAAATCTGTGACCTGAAGGTTGTAGCCTCTCCTCGTAAGATAAAAGAGTCGCAGTGGCTTGTGAGCCATGGTTTGGCTGGCCACCACTTGTCTATAAGATGCAGGCCGATTTTGAGAGTTGATTTTCTGGAAAAATAACCAGAATAATACAATACTTTCCAATCTTTGATACTAAGTGCTTATTCTTGGATGGCTATAATTGTAAATACATATCTCCCTGGTAAATATGTAATGATTTATTATTGGTTCCTATCCTAATTCTTGCTAGGAATAAGGAGAGAGACATTACAATTTATTGTTGCCACAAAGGCATTTGGTTGAGGGAGCTTCTGTTTGTATAATTAATTATTAATTTTAACTTGAAATTTCATTGTCAGTGAGTGACTTTGTGAACCATTTGTATAATATCACTTAGGTGACTTAGAGGAGATTTGTTTCTTTACCTTTTAGCATAAGGACAAGTGAGGAACTGTAACAAGTTTTTTTTGTGGTCCTTGCAGGCTAGTCATATCAAAGTTTTCCTCTTTGGCTGCCTCCCTCCCTGTTGGTCAAGCGAGGCGTAAAGTCCTGTCTGGAATAGTGATGACAGGCCCATCGCATCTTCTTCCCACCCGAACTCCACCTGGCTCCCCTTCGTCGTCCTGCTCAAGTCCCTCTCCCATTGCCACTTCCCCACTCATGCCTGGTGGCGATACAGCTGTAGTGCTATGTTTGGGCACGGGGACTAAGTGTGTGGGAGGAGGTCATCTCTCTGAATCTGGAACAGCCCTCAATGACACCCATGCAGAGGTGGTTGCTAGGAGATGTCTTCTAGATTTCTTCTATTCACAGCTTGAAGACCTTGTACTTCGGCCAGGTATCAGTGTCAAATTGAAACATTGTGGATGCCTGAATACAATAGCATTGCAAATTATCATCCTTTAAAATAACTAAGGACAGTGTTAATTTATAGTTGGAATAAAAATAAAGTTTTCAGTTCTTTAAGAAATTAATTATTCGTTTAAAGTGAAAAAGTTAACTCATTTAAATTTATATGAAAAATCCACAGATTCTGTTTGCTAATGATTATTTGCTGAATTGAGTTCCTGTTTTATTTGTGTTAATAGCAAAATATGTTTATCAATTTGCAACATAATATGTCAACCGTCTTACATTAAAGTCACCCTTTTAAATTTTTTTCAGTTTATTCAGGGTGTCCCGCAATAAGATGTACATAGCTTAACTACATGCTCTTGGGATCATTTTGAGTCGAAAAGTTCTAATTAACATGGGTCCGATCTGCAACGGTTTGTCAAGAAAATGAGAATTAGCATTCACTATGCATTGGTTGTGTTTGAAAATTTAGTTCACTTAGCTGCCATGAGAATGTGTGCACATGACGTAGGCAAGACAGAGAGGGCAGTCAGTGATTTCAGTTGTCCGTTGTACACTGAGTGAGCATAGTGTTTGTTTACTCTTCCTTTTGTTCACTGTGTCGCTGAGTGTTAAAGGCAACAACTACATAGTGGTGGCAGGGTAACGTCCTCGCCTGCCAATCCGAAGGTCGCGGGTTCGAATCCCGCCTAGGTGGGTTTTTCTTCACCTAGGGCATGGATGTTTGTGATAGTCCTTGTTATTATGTTAATGAGCCCCTTGTAAAAGGCCGATTACGGCTGTTTAGGGGCTGCATGGAATTAAATAAATAAAATAAATAAATAAAACAACTACGTAGTATGCAACAACTACGTGGTAGACGTAACAATGGCTACATTTTCTAATGAAGAGTATGTCGATATCATTTTCATGTATTGTTACTGTAATGGTAATGCAAGAGCAGCGGTCCCAGAGTATCATCGGCGGTTTCCTGATCATAGAGTCCCAGATAGTCGAGTCTTCAGTAATGTTTATCAGTCTATCAGAGAACCAGGTACAGTCCCACAACCAAGGCGTGAAGACCACGACGATGCAGTGATGATGTGGAAGATGATGTATTGGAAATGGTAGAGCGCAGTCCAACCACGAGTGTCTGAAGCGTTTCCAATTAAGTTGGGACCAGCCAGATGACAGTTTGGAGAACCTTGCATGACTTTGGCTTGTACCCGTTTCACGTCCAAAATGTCCAGGCTCTGCAACCAAATGATTACTTTGCACGTGAAAACTTCTGCAATTGGCTACTTCAAAACCAGGAGCTGTGCACAAAAATTTTATTCACAGATGGAGCTAACTTCAGCAGAGATGGCATCACAAACACAAGAAATACACATATGTGGTCCTACGATAATCCTCATGCGACCCAAGAAACACATTTCCAAACCCGTTTCTCAGTAAACATTTGGTGTGGTATTATTGGAAACCTACTCATTGGACCATTTGTGTTTGAAGACCTCTTAACATCTCAGTGCTGCTTGCGTTTCCTACAGGAAGAACTGCCATTGCTGTTGAAAGATGTTCCTCTTCTAACCAGGCAAGAGATGTGACTGCATTTCTGAATAAACACCTTCCAGACCGCTGGATTGGTCAAGGTGGTCCAGTTGCTTGGTCAGCGAGATCACCAGATCTTCCGCCTTTGGATTACTTCCTCGGGTCACATGAAATACCTGGTGTATGCTGTGAAATCAAACACTAGGGCTGAACTGGTGAATAACATAATGGACTGCGGTGCTCACATCAAAAATGATCAGGACACTCTGATGAAGGCTGTTAATTCACTTACAGGAAGGGCTCAACAGTGCATCGACAATCAGGGTGGCCATTTCGAGCACTTAATTGACAATCAATTTAGAATGTAATATTAGTGTAATCATGTGACCTAAGTTTTAATGGAAATGTACTTCTACAAATTAAAAATGCAATAAAATGATAATTCTCATTTTCTTGACAAACTGTTGCAGATCGAACCCATGTTAATTAGAACTTTTGGACTCAAAATGATCCCAAGAGCATGTAGTTAATCTATGTACATCCTATTGCAGGACACTCGGTATATTGTCTTTTTTAATGTTTTAGAAAAAATAACCTAAATAAATTTGTATTTCATTTCATTTGATTTTAATACTGGTTGTTGACTGACATTTTCATTAAATTTAGTCTAATTCTTAAGACATGATATGAAGATCCTTAGACAATTGCAATAATTTGACAAGTAAAGCTTATTCAAATATTTTTTTCCATGGTGTTTAGAAACAGCACAAATTTCCATTTTTGAACCACGCCCAAGTGGTAATGGTTACCATGTAAAGCAGGGAATAAAATTCCATCTGTACATAAATACAGCACCATGTGGTGATGCCAGGTGGGTTGAATTGCTTCCTGCTGCTTGTTTCATTCTCTAAAGTAAAGCTCAAGTACAGTGTAACTTGCATAACTCGAACGTCTATAACTCGAATTTTCCATAACTCAAAGTGAATTAATTTACTGGACAAATCCCTATCTTTAAAACGTATTTCTGTAAGTCGAATTTTCTAAAACTGTAATATTGATTATATCCCCTGAAGTTTGACTTATGGAAGTTTCACTGTAATTGCATTTTTTATATTGTAAGTAAGTATATTGGTTATGTTGGTGTATAGTATTTTGTATATATATATATATATATATATATGCACTGGTGGTGTAGTGGTTAGCGTGTCGGCTTTCTATTGCAAAGTTCGGGGGTTCAAACCCCTCGAATGGAGGTTTTATTTAAAAAAAAAAAAAACTATCATCAGTGCCTGGCAGTAGGCAGCAGTACTGTCAGTATGGTATAGAGCCGAAAACAAATGATGTTGGTTGGGTCTATATCCAATACAGCTGTAGGCGTGATCAGGACGATTTGAACGGCTACAGTACTGCGATGTGGAAAGCAAGAGGGAAACTACCACATTACAATCCCTAGTAAAGATTATATGGTTGGACAATATGAGTTCTCTCGAGGTAAAACAATCCGGAGGTAAAATAGTCCCCCAATCGGATCTCCGGGCGGGGACTGCCTTGAGGAAAACATTTGTCGAAAGTAAATTACGAATAGGGACTTGGAACGTAAGAACTATGAGAAAGGCAGGAAAGCTAGAGAACTTGAAAGAAGAAATGAGAAGAAATAGAGTTGACATTATAGGGCTAAGCGAAACTAGATGGGAGGGAGAAGGACAGTTCGACTCGGAAGAATTCACGGTAGTTTATTCTGGAGGAAATAGTGGGGAAAGGGGAGTAGCTCTGGTACTTAGGAAAGATATGATGAAAAGCGTGACAAAGATAATAGCAACGAACGATAGACTGATGGCAATAAAGCTAAAAGCAGTCCCAGTGGACATGCTGATAATCCAGGTATATATGCCAACGTCAGCTCATGACGATGAAGAAATAGATGAGATCTATGAGCAAATTAATGAAATTTACGAAGAAGACGGAAGAGGAAAGGTAAACTGCATAATAATGGGAGATTGGAACAGCATAGTCGGAGAAGGACAGGAAGAAAATGTTGTCGGGCAATACGGACTTGGGAAGAGAAATCAAGGAGGGGAGAAACTCGTAGAATTCTGCATCAATAATGACCTTGTAGTGACTAATACATGGTTCAAAAACCATAAACGAAGGTTATACACATGGAAAAGCCCAGGAGATAGAATGAGATGCCAAATAGATTACATCCTTGTAAAACAAAGATTTAGGAACAGCATAAAGAACGCCAAGGTATTGCAAGGAGCAGACATTGATTCAGATCACAGCCTTCTAATACTTGACGTGAGTACAAAGCTCAAACAAATAAGAAAAACGAGAAGAGAAAGACAGACCTGGGACCTAGAAAAACTGAAAGAAAGGCAGGATGTAGTCAGCATGAAGTTGGAAGATAACCTGAGAAAGTTGGAAAACAAACCGAAGACCGTCGATATAGAATGGGATGAAATTAAAACCAGTATCAAGGATACCTTGGATAAAGAGATTGGAAAACAAGAGAAGAAAATCAGAAAACCATGGATCACGAAGGAAATGCTGGAGAAAATGGATGAGAGACGAAAATGGAAAAACGTTAACAGTGAAGAAGGTAGAGCCAACTATAGGCGTATAAACAATGAGTTGAGAAGGGTAACAGATAAAGCTAGAGAAAATTGGCTAAAAGGAAAATGTGATGAAATAGAACAAATGGAGAAATTAGGACGGTACGATATGATGTACGCTAGGGCACTGGAATTAGAAGATAAGAAGTCTAATGGAATTTGTGGTAAAGGAATTATGAATACGGATGGGAAGATAGTCTCAGAAACAAAGGATGTAGCACAGGTATGGGAAGAATACATTAAGAAATTATACAACAAACAGACAGGAGCGGCAAAAATAGAACTGGAAAATGAGGAAAACATTGAAGAAGACAACTTATGACCAAGTATTATGGAGAGCGAAGTAGAAAAAGCGATAGTGGAACTTAAGAAGGGGAAAGCCACGGGCAGCGATGGAATACCGGCTGAGATACTTAAAGTCATAGGATCAGAAGGACTAAAAGCGATCACGAAATTAATTAATAAGATTTACGACACGGGAGAGTGGCCTCAGGATTTCCTAGAAGTAACAATGATCCCTCTAAAGAAGAAGCCAAAGGCAATGCAGTGTAAAGATTACAGAACTATAAGCCTTCTGTCACACACATCGAAGATCATCACGAGGATTCTTAATAAAAGGCTGGAGAAAAAGGCAGAAGAAGTAATAGGGGAAGATCAATTCGGTTTCAGAAAAGGACGAGGAACTAGAGATGCTATAGGAGTAGTTAGAATCATATCAGAAAGGGCAATAGAATACAGTCAAGATATCTGCGCATGTTTCGTAGACTGGCAGAAGGCCTTTGATAGAGTAAATTGGGTAAAGTTGATGAAGATATTAAAGGATATAGGTGTAGACTGGAAAGACAGGAGACTGATTAGGAATCTATATGAGAATCAAGTTGTAAAGATCAGGTTTGAGAATGTGGACACCTGCGGAATAAATATCGGTAGAGGAGTAAGACAAGGCTGCTGCCTATCGCCAACCCTATTCAATATATATGGAGAAAGTCTAATGCAAGAAGCTTTAGAAGGCACAGGGGATTTCAAAATTGGAGGAAGGATTATAAGAACAGTAAAATACGCAGATGATCAAGTACTTCTAGCAAGAAAGGAAGAGGAGCTACAAAAAATGATAAATAGACTAGTGATAACAGGTAGAAAATACGGTATGGAAATAAATACAGAAAAATCCAAGGTCATTCGAATATCGGGTAAAGAAGAGAATCTGAACATAACTATTGGGGGAAAGCCATTAGAACAAGTTTCAGAATATAAATACCTTGGAAGTATCATAACACGAGAGGCAAAATGTACGGATGAGATCAAAACTAGAATAGGAAAAGCAAAAGCGGCTTTCAGGAGAAAGAAACAACTACTTACAGGGAATATAAGGGAAGATATCCGCAAGAAGTTGATAAAATGCTACGTATGGAGTATAGCATTGTATGGGGCAGAAACATGGACGCTAAGGAAAAATGACATCAAATACTTGGAAAGCTTTGAAATGTGGACTTGGAGGAGAATGCTGAAGATAAAATGGACAGATAGGATGAAAAACGATGAAGTGCTACGAAGAATAGGAGTGAAGCGAATGATTATACAGACTATCAGAAAGAGGAAGGCTAACTGGGTTGGACATTACCTGAGGAGAGAGAGTATGATTAAAGACGTGTTAGAAGGAAAACTAGATGGGAAAAGGGAAAGAGGTAGGAAAAGGTTTCAGCTGATAGACGATTTGAAAGGGAAAGAGAGTTATCAAGATATAAAGAGGACAGCGGAAAATAGGAGTATATGGAGAACCAGGTTTAACCATGAATAATCACGGACCTGTCTACGGACAGACTACCTATGATGATGATGATATATATATATATATTAATGCAGAAAATACTTTCCTGGCTGCCATGTTCATTTATAATTTTATGTTGATTTAAACTTTTTATTGTAAAATTTTCATATTAGTAATTTGTTGTTATCATTTATTTCTTTAAAAAATGGTAACATTTCTGTGATGATTTACTCTCAAGAAACTATCTGAACTCAAACTAATATATATATATATATATATATATATATATATATATATATATATATATATATATATATATATATATATATATATACACACACACACACACCGTATCTGCTCGAATATAAGCCGATACTTTTTGTCAAAACCTATTGTGAAAAAAATCACCCTCGGCTTAAATGTGAGCCTGAGGAAAAATTTGGCATCCTCGTACGACGCCTTTGCTGAAAAATGTCGTTTCCATAGCATACCTCCTATATTCCACTGATAAGGCACTCGATGTCTGAAAAACGCTCCCTTCTTACAGCGATTGCCCGGAGCTGTAATTTAAGTTGCTATTGAAGGTTATTTATATATTTTAACACGTAGTTAAAAGTAAATGGGTTCTTATCCAAAGGAAACAGTGGTATATAAAACAATCGAGTTTTAACAACCCACCAGGTTCATAGCATGATTGCACGCTACAGCAAATTCGTTTTGATCATAATTTGCAACGAGTTCTTAAGATACCAACAGCGGTCTTATTAGAGGTTTTTACAAATTCTGACTACACTAAGCTTCTTCAACTCTTTGTTTTAATTGCACTTCTTGGTGCTGCAATTGATTTAAAGTTCAGATGTAGTAGACGTCGTAGCTATTACGGATCATTTAAATGGCAGGTACGTTAAAGTTAGGAGCCGACAATATAAAAGAAGTTCATATTAATTTTTCTTGTTTATTTTATATTTTGCTATAGCCATTGTCATTTTTGTATGCATGTTAAAACCCTCTTTCATAGAATGTATTAAAGTTGCGTATACTGACTAAGCAGATGGTATCGTCTGCTTAGTCAATTCGCAAAATTCGATGACGACTTTCGATGCGCAACTGTTAGAATTCCGCTAACATAAGATACGTCTGATTCGAAGGTGTGAGCAACGGCGTTAACTGTAATTCATCTGATAATTAACAGCAATAATAATAAAACTTGAAAGCCTCTTTCATAGAATCTATTAAAATTGCATATAATGACTAAGTAGACGATCACGCCTAATTCGATGACAGCTTTCGATGCGCAACAGTTTGAATTCCAGTAAGATTAATAAATATACTTACATTTGATTGTAAGGTGTGAGCAACGGCGTTGACTATATTTATAATTAACAGTAATAATACCTAATAAAACTTTTCATGGAACATATATAATTATATAGATGTAATGTATAATGTATTCTAGGTTGTGCATGCATGTCTGGTACACTTAAGCATAATATTTACGAAAATACTTTTTTGCCAAAAAATGTTGGAAAATTTCGTGGGGTCGGCTTAAATCCAGGGTCGGCTTCTATTCAGGCAGATACGGTATGTATATATATATATATATATATATATATATATATATATATATATATATATATATATATATAGAGAAAATTGGCTAAAAGGAAAATGTGATGAAATAGAACAAATGGAGAAATTAGGACGGTACGATATGATGTACGCTAGGGCACTGGAATTAGAAGATAAGAAGTCTAATGGAATTTGTGGTAAAGGAATTATGAATACGGATGGGAAGATAGTCTCAGAAACAAAGGATGTAGCACAGGTATGGGAAGAATACATTAAGGAATTATACAGCAAACAGACAGGAGCGGCAAAAATAGAACTGGAAAATGAGGAAAACATTGAAGAAGATAACTTAGGACCAAGTATTATGGAGAGCGAAGTAGAAAAAGCGATAGTGGAACTTAAGAAGGGGAAAGCCACGGGCAGCGATGGAATACCGGCTGAGATACTTAAAGTCATAGGATCAGAAGGACTAAAAGCGATCACGAAATTAATTAATAAGATTTACGACACGGGAGAGTGGCCTCAGGATTTCCTAGAAGTAACAATGATCCCTCTAAAGAAGAAGCCAAAGGCAATGCAGTGTAAAGATTACAGAACTATAAGCCTTCTGTCACACACATCGAAGATCATCACGAGGATTCTTAATAAAAGGCTGGAGAAAAAGGCAGAAGAAATAATAGGGGAAGATCAATTCGGTTTCAGAAAAGGACGAGGAACTAGAGATGCTATAGGAGTAGTTAGAATCATATCAGAAAGGGCAATAGAATACAGTCAAGATATCTGCGCATGTTTCGTAGACTGGCAGAAGGCCTTTGATAGAGTAAATTGGGTAAAGTTGATGAAGATATTAAAGGATATAGGTGTAGACTGGAAAGACAGGAGACTGATTAGGAATCTATATGAGAATCAAGTTGTAAAGGTCAGGTTTGATAATGTGGACACCTGCGGAATAAATATCGGTAGAGGAGTAAGACAAGGATGCTGCCTATCGCCAACCCTATTCAATATATATGGAGAAAGTCTAATGCAAGAAGCTTTAGAAGGCACAGGGGATTTCAAAATTGGAGGAAGGATTATCAGAACAGTAAAATACGCAGATGATCAAGTACTTCTAGCAAGAAAGGAAGAGGAGCTACAAAAAATGATATATAGACTAGTGATAACAGGTAGAAAATATGGTATGGAAATAAATACAGAAAAATCCAAGGTCATTCGAATATCGGGTAAAGAAGAGATTCTGAACATAACTATTGGGGGAAAGCCATTAGAACAAGTTTCAGAATATAAATACCTTGGAAGTATCATAACGCGAGAGGCAAAATGTACGGATGAGATCAAAACTAGAATAGGAAAAGCAAAAGCGGCTTTCAGGAGAAAGAAACAACTACTTACAGGGAATATAAGGGAAGATATCCGCAAGAAGTTGATAAAATGCTACGTATGGAGTATAGCATTGTATGGGGCAGAAACATGGACGCTAAGGAAAAATGACATCAAATACTTGGAAAGCTTTGAAATGTGGACTTGGAGGAGAATGCTGAAGATAAAATGGACAGATAGGATGAAAAACGATGAAGTGCTACGAAGAATAGGAGAGAAGCGAATGATTATACAGACTATCAGAAAGAGGAAGGCTAACTGGGTTGGACATTACCTGAGGAGAGAGAGTATGATTAAAGACGTGTTAGAAGGAAAACTAGATGGGAAAAGGGAAAGAGGTAGGAAAAGGTTTCAGCTGATAGACGATCTGAAAGGGAAAGAGAGTTATCAAGATATAAAGAGGACAGCGGAAAATAGGAGTATATGGAGAACCAGGTTTAACCATGAATAATCACGGACCTGTCTACGGACAGACTACCTATGATGATGATGATATATATATATATATATATATATATATATATATATATATATATATATGGATGGCAACAAGATGTTGGGATGAGGAAGCCCAGTGAACACTCAGCAATCAGACGACTTCAGGTTGGCGAGGCCCTGGGGATGTCGAAGCGACACACGTAAAAGAACACTAAAACAACACAGAAACATCACAAATGTTCTTTCTCTGTAGCTGATGAAGGAATAACTCCGAAAGCTTCTACGTTTGTGATGTTTCTGTGTTGTTTTAGTGTTCTTTTACGTGTGTCACTTTGACATCCCCAGGGCCTTGCCAACCTGAAGTCGTTTGATTGGTGATTGTTCACTGGGCTTCCTCATCCCAACATCTTGTTGCCATCTATATATCCATTTTACCTTTCCTTTTCCGTAAGCTGTTATATATCATTATATATAGACGTTTCTTACAGAGGAGGAGGAGGATACTAATGTTTATGCACTTCCAGATGTGTTGGAGATTCGAAATTTTTTTCTTAGGTAGGATTTTGTGCAAAATCGACTAGTGTATATATATATATATAATATATATATATATACACACACACACACAAACATACACACACACATACATACATATATATATATATACACACACACACAGTAAAACCTCTATATAGTGAACCGCCAAACCTATACATTAATGGTATAGGCAAACATCTTTATGTTGTACCTCCATATTATCGTAATTCTCCATATATCGTAATGGGTAAATGTACTTCTGATGAAAAACAACCTCCATATAGTAAAATGGCTAAGCGTTAGATTTGCCCGGCCAACTTTTCCGATGCAATTTTTGGTCTTGTTTTTTTTTGCTGAACTAGTGAATTACCCAGCCAACATCAGGGGTGAAATAGAATTACAACTTTACCTCGGGTTGGGTTAGGTTAGTTATGGTTTTAGGCTTTAACACAACAACAAAAGAAGATTAGAAATCGCATAGGGAATGTTAGCTGGGTGATTCACAAGTTGTTCCAGTAAAACAATGTATTCTTCTTCACGGATTAAACAATAAATTTGTTTGCAGTGAAAATTCCCATGTGAATAATCAATAAAATCAATCAATGGTATATACGTACGCACAAAGTGGAAAATTTAATTTTCTCTCTCTCCCTCTCTGTCTCTCTCCTTGCTTCTCTCTCTCTTGAATTAAAGAATTCAAAGTACACATTCATTATGCATATAGTATAAGGATTAAGGAGGCAATACAATCTCAAGGTTTAACAATGACATGGCTGGCAAGTCAACATATCGTTTTAAAAAATTAAATTTTTCAAATAAATATGATTTATATGTAGAATTAGAGCGATTTTGTATCATAGGAAAAATGTGACAATTAGAATAAGAAACTAATTATTTTTCTTTACAGTCCAGGTCTGAAGGTCATAGGTCAATTCTGTCTAATTTTAATTTGCAAAAGAGTAAAAGCCTGTAAGTGGACAAATCGTTTTTTGTGTTATCTTATGGGAAATGACACCCTTCTCCGCCTCCCACCAAAAATCAAAATTCTGGCCCCTGAGATGCAAATGCTCATGGTCTCATTAGTAAGTGTACCAAGTTTTATGTCTCCAAGTTCCTTGGTTTTTGAGAGATGCTGTTCATACATACAAACACATTGCCTTTTATTAATAGAGATATAGGATATATCATGTAAAATCTAAGGTAGGTACTTCTAGAAGCGCTGCAGAGCTGAAATTTGGCATGAAGGTAGGTATTTCGATATAATCTTGGGAAAATCCGAAATTCCAGAAAAAGTTACATTTAAGGGTTATTTTGACCCCAATGTCCATTTTAAACACTCGTAAGAAAAGCATTGAAAATGGCGCAGGGCTTTATAAAATTGCATTTTTAAATTAGCTACAATTAACATAAACCATTCTCTGGATGAAATGTTGAAATTTATTTTTCTTGAAGAAAAATTCAAATCCATGCTGAATTGGTTTAAAACTTTGGTTTTAATCATAAAATTATGAAAAGTTTTTAGGCTTTCAACAATTATCTCATAGGATACAGTGGCAACTACTTAAAACCTAATCTTCCTTATTACATGAAATCTTTTAGGGGAAATTTCCCTTTTTTCATCACATTAGTGATTTTAGTGGCGAATCGGAACGTGACCGCCCCTTACATAATATATTTTTATGGCGAAAAATTCCACAGTATTCATGGCCTTTTTCTGGTATGTATCCCCCGCGAATAATGGGGACCAGCTATATACCATATTTACCCGGAGGGAAGATGACCCCTATAAATATTAGGTTCACTTACAAAAACTTTTACATATATGTATAACAAGCTAACATTAAGAGGATGAATAAAAAAAAGTAAATTTACTACTTACATTTCCCTCTCCTCTGTTTCCTTCCCTTATTCTTGCTGTCATGTTCATTCATCACAACTTATTCAAATTTGAACAAGTTGTCTTCCATACCGTCCATGGAATTTGATATGCAGCATTTCTTGAACCTTCTTGAGATACTATTGGGGACTATTTTTTTCCATGCTGCAATGATCCAATTACAGAGAAGTGGTATACTGGACTTCTTAATTTTCCGTGTAGGAGTTAATGCATGGTCGGTCCCTTGCCAAAAGCCATTCTGAATAAAATTACTTTCTGTAATCCTTGAAGGGCTTCCTCACTACAACATCTAGCATTTGAATTTGTGATGTCATACCACCTGGTATAACTAAAAGTTCAGTATTCATACCATGAAGGGTATTTTGAACTTCCTCTGTAAGGTGGCCTTTGAACGCATCTAAGACGAGCATTGCTCTCTGGCTTAAAAGTGCCCCAGGTCGTCTATTCCACACTATGCTTAGCCAGTCCTTCATTAAATCAGCTGACATCCATCCTTGGCCTTGACATTTAACAATTATTCCATTTGGTAGTACTTCCTTAGGCACTGTTTTGCGTTTTAAAATAACATACGGCGGCAACTTTGTTCCATCTGCTAATACAGCCAGCATTACAGTTATGCGCAGTTTTTCATTTCCTGAAGTTTTTATGATGACGTTTTTTGCACCTTTTTATTTGGCTGTGTAATTGGATTGTATGTCGAAGTAAATGGGTGTCTCATCTGCATTACCCATTCGGTTCAGAAGGTAATTGTGACTTTTCTGCAACCGAATTACATGCCTCTGGAAAGTTATTGGTTTGTCTGTAAAGTTGGAAGGTAGACGCTGGTAAAGTGAAGTTCTTCGTGCCAGGAAAAAACAATTATGACACATCATACGCACACACTATCCATTACTAACCTTAAATTCTTGGTGTGGAATGTTTTGTGATCGTGCTAATTCTTGGGCTTTCAATTTAATGATATCCCGTTCACCGGTTTACCGTCCATTCGTTGAATACGCACAAAGTTGGCAATTTCCCCTTATAATGCATGAAATCAACCTCGTTTTGGTCCACTAAATGATCTCCATGTTGAGTTAGCACCTTCAAGTTTCTCTTTCGCTTGCTTCCACCTTTGCACATTTGCTTCAGTCACATTGTATTTCCTCCCTGCCGCACAATTATTTGTTTCTTCAATATAGTGTACAACCATTAACTTAAAATTTCTGTAGTAACTTCTTCTAATTCCTTTCGATACATTCCCTCTTGCCGCAGTTCCTTTTTTCTCTATGCGATCTGCCATTTGTTTGGGGTATCTAATTTAAAAGTTATGAATAATAACTTGTCACTATTTCACTTTAAAACTCAGCAAAGCGTGTACTACTCAAGTGCTCTCGTAAATTTTCTACACTCTGAAACTCATGTCCACTTTATGTTTGCCATTGGCATACCAAATGCAAAGCATCATGTTTAAATTTTAGTAGATACGTTTAAATTGTATCAGTCTTTTTTACATTGTATTACTAGACACCTTAATTGGTGCCTGCATGACTTTGTGTTTCATATTATTTCATTTATTCAATAATTCCACATACAGCTTTTGTAGCCATTTTACAGTGGAATGTGTTAACAATAACAATAGACGAACACATACATCCATGCCCTAGGTGGAGAAAAAACCCACCTAGGCGGGATTCGAAACCGCAACCTTCGGATTGGCAGGCGAAACGTTATCCCGCCGCCACCGAGACACACGGAACCACCCAGCTGTAGTCATTTTTTTTCAACTTGTCACCCAATTACCTACCCAGCTCTAAACACTTCCCTACCGTCGAAGTGGAACCTTTGGTCTGTGGGAGCAATTTTAAGTAATTTGACCTTAAATTTTTAAAAGTATTGTAGTAATGAATTAAATACGCTGTATTACTTTATGCAATAATAAGTATTTTAACGGACATATACTTGACATCTGGGTGTTTCATGGTGCATTTAAAGTAGGGGTGTATTCTCACCTAATCCTCATACTCCATTCTAAAATGATACCTAATATTTTTAATGGCAATTTTGTGAAAAAACCTTGTCTTTTTTTCGGGTAAATACGGTATATATTGTATATGTTGGAAAGCTGTGTCATTTTTTATGTACAACTGTACTTATCTCCCAAACACTAATACAGCTAGCAATGAATCACTGATTGTTTTTGTTTTTATCTATGTGGATTAGAGTATAAAAGCATGTAGTTGTATGATCCCTTATTCATTTGTTTATGATATCTGGAGCAAAAACATGGTAGCAGACAAGGTGCATTTAAGGCATTACATTCTTTATAAGTTTTTAAAAGGGAACAACGTGACTGTTGCAAGTCAAAGCTTGTGTATTGTGTTTGGGAAAGATGTTGTGACAGCCTGCACATGTCAAAGATGTTTTATCAAATTTTGATGTGGTGATCTAAGTATGGAAGAAGAACTATATGCCAGACGCCCCTCGAAGGTTGATGATGACGTTTTGCAAGCAATGTTGGAAGAAGATCCATGTTTAACCTCTACAGCTATAGGCAAGAAGCTTGGGATTCATCATTCGACCGCTTTGGAGAAATCGAATGCCTTGGATTTTTGGCAGAAATGTGTGGCATTAACCCAATGTGGAAAAAGTATAATATACCTAAAATTGTAAAAATTAGCGATTGTTTTACTCCATTATTGTTCCATAAGGAAAAAACAAAAATCGGCCCTGAGGAGAAATCATTTGAATTAAAGAAATATTTGCCATGATGAAATATATCTCTGAAAAATTAATATTTTTTCAAGGTGAGATGAAATGCTCGCAGTATGCAAGCACCTTCTACTAGTAACATATATATACTAGTAGTTGGTGCTTGCATTCTGCAAGCATCTCATCTCACCCTGAAGAACATATTAAATTTTCAGAAGGATATTTCATCATTAGAAATATTTTTTTAATTCTAAAGATTTCACCTCCCCAGTGAGTTTCGTTTTTCCCTTATGTAAAAATAATAGATTAAAATAATCCCCAAACTTTGCAATTTTAAGAATTTTATACTTTCTGCATTATGGGGTATTAATGCTACACATTTCCGCCAAATTTTTAAGTTGTAGCACTTCTAGAAGTGAAATATAATTTTTCTAATTGTTTAAAATTTAAACATTTTTAATGGCCGCCACAATATATTTATGGAGAGATTCAAATGTTTATTTGTGCAAATGCTCTACTCTGTAAATTGCTTGAAAATTTAAGCATCCTAGCTCATCCCGTAGTACTTAAACAGTTATATATTTGTTTAAACTTTAAGAATTTTTAACTGCCAAACAAATTAAAATATCAAAATTTCTATAATCCCTATTTCGTTTTTTTACAAATTCTATCTCTAAAAAAACCAATTATAAAAACCATAAATCTTTAAAAACTGCAACAATGCGGCCGCTAAAATTTCGCAATTGTTTAAACAAATTTTCAAGGTTTATGTATTTCCGAATGTGCTACGGAGCTGAAATTTTTTGAGAGGTAGGATTTGTAAAATAACTAAATAGGGATTATAAAAATTTTGATGTTTTAATTTTTGTTGCCGTTAAAAATTCTTAAAATTTAAACAAATAGGTAAATGATTAGATACTATGGGGCGAGTTAGATAGCTGAAATTTTAAAATTGTTTAGAGTTTAGCCTACATAAACGAATAAACATTTCAATGTATCCATGAAATTGTTATTACGGCCTTTAAAAATTATTTAAATTTAAACAATTCGATAAATGTTATTTCACTTCTAAATGTGCTATAAATTTTAAATTTGGCTGAAATGTGTGGCATTATTAACCCAATGTGGAATAAGTATAAAATTCCTATCATAGCTAAAATTAGCTATTTTTTTACTGCATTATTGTTCCATATGACAAAAGCGAAAATCGGTCCTGATGAGAAATCTTTAGAATTAAAATAATATTTCTCATGATGAAATCTCTCTCTGAAAAATTAATGTTTTTTTAAGGTGAGATGAAATGCTTGCAGTATGCAAGCACCTTGTACTAGTATGTTATATCCTTTTTCTCCTCTGTAAGGAATGTCTATATAATACTATACTATATAATGATACTAGTAGAAGGTGCTTGCATACTGCATATGTTATCATTATATATAGACGTTCCTTACAGAGGAGGATATAACATACTAGTAGAAGGTGCTTGCAGACCGCAAGCATTTAATCTGACCTTGAAAAAAACATTAATTTTTCAGAGAGTTATTTCATTATGGTAAATATTTCTTTAATTCGAAAGATTTCTCCTCTGGACGGGTTTTGGTTTTTTCATTATGGAATAATAATGGAGTAAAACAATCACTAATTTTTGCAATTTTCAAAATATTGTACTTTTTTCACGTTGAGCTAATTATCCTATAAATTTTTTTAAATTTGTAGCAGATTTAGAATTAATTAAAATATAAATATCCTCCTCTGTAAGAAATGTCTATATATAATGATAACATATATATAGGAGGATACTTATGTTTTGGCACTTCCAGATGAGTTGCAGTTTCGAAATATTTTTCTTATGTAGGATATTGTGCAAAACTGAATAGAAAAGACGAAAATCTTGAAAAAGTGCAACAATGCGGCCGCTAAAAATTCGCAATTGTTTAAACAAAATTTCAAGGTTTATGTATTTCCAAATGTGCTACGGTTCTGAAATATTTTTTAGAGGTAGGGTTTGTAAAAAAACAAAATATGGATTATAGAAATTTTGATATTTTAATTTGTGTTGCCGTTAAAAATTCTTCAAATTGAAACAAATAGTTAACTGTTTAGGTACTACGGATTGAGCTAGGTAGCTGAAATTTTCATGTTATTTGCAGAGTAGTGCAGTTGCACAAATAAACATTTGAAACTCTCCATAAATAGATTGCGGCGGCCGTTAAAAATGTTTAAAATTTAAACAATTAGAAAAATATTATTTCACTTCTATAAGTGCTACAACTTTAAAATTTGGCAGAAATGTGTAGCATTAGTACCTCATAATGGAGAAAGTATAAAATTCTAAAAATTGCAAAGTTTGGGGATTTTTTTATCTATTATTTTTGCTTAAGGTAAAAACGAAAATCGCTGCGGAGGTGAAATCTTTAGAAGTAAAAAAATATTTGTAATGATGAAATATCTGTATGAAAAATGAATGTTTTTTCAAGGTGGGATGATATGCTTGCAGAATGCAAGCACCTTCTACTAGTATATTACATCCTCCTCTGTAAGGAATGTCCATATATAATGATTTACAGGTATCCCTCGTATTACATGATTAATTGGTTCCGAGAAATCGCCGCGTGAAGTGAATTTGCATAAAGTGAATTGATGATTATAATTGGTAAAATAGGGATGCGTTCCCCACAATCGACTGCCTTATACAATGTATGCATATAAAATTACTAATTGCTCCATTTCTGCCGGTCGTGCAATTACATTGTATGCAGTTTTTATTTTAATTTTTTTTAAATCGCGTTATGGCAAAAATGCATAAAGTGAGATCTGGTATAACGAGGGATACCTGTATATATGTACAGTAATCCCCTGACTTACATTGTCTCATCTTATGTCGTTCTGCACTTATGTCATTTGCCCCTAGACACAATAAATTAAGCCATGCGTGCAAATTCATACTGCACCAATACAATCGTAGGCTGCATAAACAACTAAATTTACAATGAACAAATTACATTTATTAGCCCAAAAGTAAAAGTTCTTTAGCAGAAAATACCTGTCAACTTGCAGTGTGAATAGATTTCAATATTCACTCGAACTGGCACTAGAATCTTCATCAGGGACAGGCGAGGACAGGTGCCCCACACAACCTTCTCGTAGCATAGACCCCGGGTAAAGAGAGCGAAAAAAGGTCTTATCTTGTCAACACGCGCAAGCGCAGACGATGAGCAGGGGGTGGGGAGGGGGTAGCACGTCACGATCAGGTATTTAGCTGGAAAGTTTTTACTGGACGAATATTTGCGGATAACACCTTGATTTGCCTTCTCATCATGGACACCATTGAAAACTGGAATGGGATGAGAGGGAGGGTAGTGCATTTGCACTATATATTGCGAGCGTCTGTTCTAACCACGAGGCGACGAGTTACGCGAGGCGGCGAGTTACGCGAGGCGGCGGGAGGTTGCCATTCAGTTTGCGAGTGTTTTTTTAAGGTGGAGTCTGTTTTGAGAGGCCTGCCTCGGAATCGCTACTGTACCTATGTTGTATTACGTTGCCCTTACATCGTCCATGAATTGGGATCTCAACTGCGAGTAGTCAGCAACACCGTACTGAGCATTAATTCGAACGAGCAGCAACAACTAGACAAGGAATAAAGAGGCTGCTTGCTTGCTATGAGGAGATTCTGGTCTTTGTCTCACCAGACTTAAGTGCTTGACATCTTGAAGTCATCTTCAATGACTCATGCATCGCCACCTATATTGTTGGACATTGGAGATGATGACTCACCTATAGTTCAAGAGGAAGTGCCTCCTCCTCCACCTTAAATTGTCATTTGTTTGTCAGATTTCATGTTTTTTGTAAATTTTTCATAAGTACATATAAATATTTTTTTTTGGTCAAAATTGTCGGGAACCACCCTCTCCATTATAACATGGCATTTATGGGAAAATCTGTCTCAACTACTTACATCGCCGGTCTCTGAACCAAATCCGACGTACCTTCGGGTGATGACTGTGTATGTATGTATATGTATGTGTATATATATATATATATATATATATATATATATATATATATATATATATATATATATATATATATATATAAACTTAAGGAAAAGAAAAGGTAGTGATGAGGGTGGCAACATGGTGTTGAAGGAAGCCCAGCAGACACTTACCAAGTTGAGGACCGAGATGGCAGGCTGCTGGGGGCGTCGAAGAGACAGAAAACACACACACAAAAAAAAACACATAAGCTTTTCGGGCACCTTCTCTTGCTGCTGAAGCAGTGCAAGAAGGAGAATGGTGTGAAGTGCCCTCATCAGACCCTCCTCCTGCACCACCTACGTTTTATTTTGAAGGTGAATCTTCTATAAATTTTGAAGTCGACATTGTTGAAATATTTTGAACTTTTTTTTATGACGATCTCATTGGTTATATATCCGGTGAAACTAATTGCTACGCAAGTGAGTCATCGGGCGAAAAGGCTTCAGGATCGAGCAGTGATAAAGAAAGACAATGGCGTGCCATCACTGGCCCCGAAATTTGTGTTTTTGGCACTTGTTATGCTACTGAGTATTGTGCGAAAGCCAGACACTGAGTTTTATTGGTCGTCAAGACCAATACTTGCTACTCCCTTTTTTGGACAGACAATGCCTTACCACAGATTTGTATGAATTAGGCAGTATTTGCATTTTAGTAGTAATGCTGAGTACAATCCAGAAACATCCCAACCCTAAATTGAGTAAGATATGGCCGATTCATCAAGAAGAAACATTCAAAACACACTACATACCAGAGAGGGATATAACAATCGACGAAAGTCTTTTGTTGAATAAGGGAAGGTTGGGGTGGCGTCAATTCATTCCTCTAAAAAGGGCAAGATTTGGCATAAAAACTTTCATTTTGTGTGAATCTAGAAGTGGATATGTGTGGTCTTATATAATTTATACCGGAAAAGGATCCCTTATCGATAAAGACTTCGAGGATATGCCGATTTCCTCCCAGGTGGTAATGTCATTGATGAAGCCTTTGCTCGATAAAGGGTATTGCTTGACAACAGACAATTTTTAAACGTCCCCTGAATTAGCTGATTTGCTGGTTTCCCGGTCAGTCGGTACATATGGTACTGTGAGGAAAACGCGAAGGGGAATACCAACTGCGTTGAAAAATAAAAAATTGAGGAAAGGTGAAGTAGCCGCATATTGAAAAGGTAAAATTATGGTGCTTCGATGGAAAGACAAGAAAGAGGTGACGCTGCTATCTTCCATCCACAACAGTGAAATGAAGAGCGGAGAAAAGGGGAAAAACAAAAATAAAGCCGATGGTGGTTGTGGATGACAAGGACACAATGGGAGGGGTGGACCATGTCGATCAGCATTTGGTTGATTACTCCATTCCGAGAAAATGGGGTAAAAAGATTTTTTTCATTTGGTAGAACTGTCCCTGGGGAATTCTTTCATTCTCTACCGAAAGACTGATGGCACAGAAGTGCATTTAGACTATAGACTTGATTTGATTGAGCAAATAATCGAGACCTACCACCCTAGTGTAGTTTCCCCGAGAGTGGGTAGACCACCTGCAGCGCCACACCCTCGCCGCCTCACTGAGAGGCACTTCCCCGAGACAATCCCTGCTACGGAAAAGAAGACGAACCCCACGAAGCAGTGCTTTTTGTGTTGCTGCAAACGAGATGCGAGAGGGAAAAAAATAAGAAAGGAAAGCAGATATTATTGCCCCCAGTGTGGAGTGCCTCTCTGTGTTACTCCTTGCTTCAGAATTTACCATATGGTAACAAATATTTGAGAAAACGTTCTGAAGTGTAATAAATGTATCATGAGTTTTTCGTATTTTTTAAATATAATTTTTTCAAAAAATAGTTTTATTTCAATAATTAAATGAAAAGGTGCTTACTATAGAGAAATTACCTGAAAATAATTAAAAATAATTAGTCAAATAATATGTTAAATATAACTTTCATAGCAGAAATGATTACGTTTCTTTATATAACTACTTAAAAGTATTAAAAAAATACAATAAAATAATGTGATGTTTTTTAGACCTACTACTGAAAAAAAACTCGTCAGGGAAGCGGTTAAACAATTGCGAATTTTTAGCGGCCGCATTGTTGCACTTTTTCAAGATTTTCGTTTTTCTAGTCGGTTTTGCACAAAATCCTACCTAAGAAAAAAATTTTGAATCTCCAGCTCATCTGGAAGTGCCTAAACATTAGTATCGTCCTATATGTCATATCCTCCTCCTCCTCTGTATGGAAGGTCTATATATAATGATATATATTATATGTTAACTTAAGGAATAGAAGAGGTAGTGATGAGGGTGGCAACAAAGTGTTGAAGGAAGCCCAGCGGACACTTACCAAGTTGGCAGGCTGCTGGGGGCGTCGAAGAGACACACACGCACAAGAAAAACACACGGAAGCTTTTCTGGCCTAAGCCTTGTCAGCGATGAAGATATATATTATATATTTAAAATACAGACTGTGTATATGTACTTTTCTATTGGTTCTCCGCTTTAACCGACCTTTTCGATTAACCTACTAACTGCCGTTCCCAACCGCGACAGATAAGAGGGCTTCTACTGTATATATATATATATATACACACACACAGTAGTCCCTCTCCAACCGCAAGTTCTCCAACCGTGGTTTCCAGCATTCGCAGTTTTCCAGCCTGCCCCTAAATGTATGCAAAACTGCTCTGGCTTGCACATAAATGTATACAATACTGCTCCAAATTCTTCAGTCTGATTGCCTACATAAGTGCTCAGTATGAATTTCGATATCACAGACTCATGGAAAAGGGGATAAATATTATCTATACAATTAGAATAATGTGGTTGCTAGCATTGTATAGTTTAAATTATTTTTTAGGTGTTGGACCTCCTTTATATTAGACCTATAGATTCGATCAAACTGAACACTCGCAATAACAGAGAAAATTCATGGTCCTTTTAATCTACGTTAAATTTACGTCTTCTCAAAAGTAGCCTAGTCTTAATTACCCACAGTTCTCCAAACGGCTGTCAATAATGAACAAATATCGTCATTTTTAAAAGTTATTTTATAGAAGAGGTTGAAAGTTCTACTAGGTGTAATTAGTTCACTCAAAGAATGGTGCTCCTGTCTGATTGCACTATTATGTATTTACATCTCTCTGTTTACTCTTTGCAGTTATATATTCTGCATAATTTTTTGCATTAATATTTAATCCTCATGTCATTTTGGTAACATCCCTCAGATATTATCTCCTCTCCTCACTACAGCTATTTTTTTGTTTGTATTTTCTGTTAATAGTTTGTCTTTCTCAATCTTGTATTTTGGAAAAATAATCCTGTAATGGCCCCTGATCACTATGACTTTTATAACATTATTTCTTGTATATACATTATATGTACTCCTTAGTTGGCTAAAAAGTTTTATTTTATAGATTTCTCATATAATTTTTATTAAATCGTTTGCCAAAACACTATATTCACCAAAATGGAGGAAAAACAAGTGAAAGTATATAACTGAATTTTAATAACAAAATTTTATATAGTTGATACCTTTATAGGTATTTTTTTAGTTGAAGCCGAGTGCATATGTTAATCATGGATTTCTGTCCCGAAAAGGCTCAAATATATTTTATTAAAATTACTAAATTGAACCTTATACACGTGTAAAGAAATCAAACAAAATATAGAAGGCATTAAATGCGGTAAAATTTCTTTAATACATAAAAAATATAAGAAACATATCAATTATTTTAAATTTCCAGTCGACACTTAAAAATGCTGATCTGCGAGTAACTTCTTTCTTATTTAATGAAGAGAGTCACATCAGTTATTAAAATAATTACTAAGGTTGTGATATTTTTAAAGAGACTGCATACCAAAGACTAGTACCCCTACGGTAAGACCGGAAAATTAATGCTATAAAACGATTCCCAGGTTTTCCATGGAAGGCGACAATCGATGGGTCAACGGGAAAATTTGGAACTACGTGTTAACGAATGCTAGCGTGATGTCATCACAGGATGTCCCTCGCCCCCTTCCCCTCCCATTTTAATACGATAATCATAGCGCATATAAATTGTACGGACAGATTAAATGGACTTAAATGAAAGAATTGCATATAAGAAATCAAATTTATTACCGTATATCACACATTGCGAGAGTACAAAGTCATTATCAAATTACATAACAGTGAGGTATTTTTACATAAATATTATACAATAAAGACAAAAATGAATTATTGTAACAATTTTATAACGTTAATACCTTTTATGCATCAAACGTATTTAAAGGAAATTCACGTGAACGACGAAAAACATCAAACTTTCACGTCAAGAATGAATTTGTGGATCAAGCAAAAATCTATTTGTAAAGTGATTTCTTCGGCCCTGGAACACATTCTCTTTCTGTTGCACCTGCAAAAAGAATGAAAATGAATTTCTAGGAATGTCAATCATTTAACCTAATGAAATTGATGCAGGAGGCTATGGGCATGCTTCAAATGTTGCAATAAATGTAAAATAAGGCAAATGCGCTCACAGACCATTGTGGTCCATAAACAGTGTTTCTATGAAGATCACATTACCATTTGTAAAATTAAACACATCACATTGCACTAGAAAATTTCCACTTTATCTATAATTTACTCTAAGCACAGTTGTATTTGCTGACGTTTACGTGTTCACAGCAGTTACAGTTAGCCCATTTAAGATCTATATGTATTCATCATATAACAAGGAAAACTTTTGATATAGAAATTTCAAGTTCTCGATCGAAAAATATATACATACTTCTAAATATGTTTTGAAACAAAGAAGAATTATCTTAAAGTCTAGGATTATAAACAAATGCATAATGAGAAACAAGAAATAATCAAGTTAACAATTTCTGTAAATTGAAAATATTTCAAATTAAAACAATGAGACATCGCTATGGTACACTTGAAAATTACATTCTGATACCTTGTGTGGATTTTCCTGCACCCAAGTGTGAGAATTCCTTGTGTTGTTAATACCATCCTGGGTAAACTGAACCTCATCTGTGAACAGAATGACAAGTAGCCGTGGTTGCAGCCATTACAAAATCGTACATGGTTGTCATGATCTCCTGGTAACCGGTGTTGTATTCTCTGGAGGTGATACGGATAGAAACCATCATTGTGCAAAATTCTTCATACTTATGTCAGTGGTATACCAGTTGTCCTGGAAATTCTGCGTACACTTGTCCTTGGGTTTCACTGCACTGCTTCCAGAACATCATATTCTCCATGCCACTGTTGCTCTTGTTCTGCATTCGCTTGTGAGAAGGAACCTGTCTCCCTCAAAATTCTGAAATGTGTTGCAATGTGGATATTGTTGCTGGTATTCTGCTACAGCAGAAACTGTATACAAAATGCATGTTGACATATTCTTCATTTGTAAACATGTGAGACATTTTGACTACCTCCTTTCCACATGACAACCACACTAGCCGGGGCAGTGCACAAGCCGACTGAGAGACTTTCGACTTGATCACGTGACAGCAATGCCAGCGTGCTACACCATGCTAGCGCTTAACTCGAATAATGGTGTCGAATCGGCCTATGATTTATGACCTCTACAACACGCTCCTGAAGTTTGGCCAATACGTTGCAGAACGCCCTGTGTATAATTAACAATGTAAGTAATTTAAAACCCATAGAACTCATCTTCCTCATCATCTTCAGCACCAAATAACAATGCGAGGAAGGTGACCGCGATATGCAACAAAATTTAAGATTTCGTATTAAATACTGTCATTAAATTTCTCGAG
The DNA here is from genome assembly GCA_028673005.1 of Tanypteryx hageni. Lineage (NCBI taxonomy): Eukaryota > Metazoa > Arthropoda > Insecta > Odonata > Petaluridae > Tanypteryx > Tanypteryx hageni. Next base: position 8,722,525 of record CM054115.1, read on the forward strand.
CCATTTAATATTCTGTAAAATAAGGGTTACATGTAGTTTGATAAATTTAAAATAAATTGATGTGTTTAAACTTCATTCGACATTTGACCTTTAAGCCTGAAACATTTTGCCATGTAGACAAATTTCAGCAACTTGGAATTTTTTTATATTAAAAATTTATTTTCAGAGGATTTTACATTTAGTCGGTTTTGCATAGTCGAGTCCTGCATAAACTGTGGAGGGTCTGTATTTATTTATGGTATTTTAGAGGAAACAAAATATCTAGTTTACTGAAAACTTTTTCATGCCAGAGACTTGATATTTCAAACACGACTGGTAATTATGCGTCTAACGACGATGACAGGGACCAAACAGACTAAATTCAGACACACGCAAGCACTCAACTCAATCGCACAGATCTCGAAAAATTTTTAAAAGAGGAAAAGATTCGAATTCTATATGTATACATTTCAAGAGCGAAGCTCTCATCATCAGTAGATGATAGTGAAATCATTTTACTGATGATGAGAACTTCAAGTACCTGGCATGAAAATGTTTTCCATAAATTTGATATTTTGTTTCCTCTAAAAAGTTTTTGAAATTTATATGGTTAGGAGTTGTTTTAATTTCTCAAGTATTCACCGTTGTCTCCTTTTTCTCATCTCTCATATATGGTACTCTAGTTAATACCTAACATGATAATGTACTTCTAAAATTTTGTTCTTATACCCCTCAATATCTAGTGCGCGTTATGCATAGGGTATATGAAAAAGTGTGGGATTTTTTGGCAAAAAGTATGAGTGCGCAATATACACTAGTATATACGGTATTTGTCGACTTAGTAGAACAAGTCAAAATTTATTATAGTGTTAAATATCACTCGAATTGTGCTGGAACACATGGGAACACCATTCTGCTTGACACAAAATGAAGTCCATAGTGTTTCCATTGTCAAAAAATCAGATTAGAATGCTCTGCTTACTAGCACCCGGTTATTAAAATTTTCCAATTTGAGCACTGATCTTAGCTTTTATAGCACTCTGGATGTTCCTAGAAATGGAGCACTATATGAAACAGTGCTGTAAGAGGTCATTATAGCATTGTACAGCTAAAACGCTTTAGCTTGGCAGTGTGCAGTAGGCACATTCATGATAGGACAAGTCCATCCTCGAGGTGGGACCACCTATAGGGGAGGTGGTGTTTAGGTGTAAGCATTTGATGTGCCAAAACCGTGTTACTGCGCATAGGCTCTGACGTTGGTTCTCCCTTAAAGCTTCTCCTTCCCTTCCCCTCTCACCTTAAAGCGTGCAAGCTATACTTATGGAGATGTATTCCCAGTAGTGCAATTACAGCTTATGCCTGTCTGCATTGGATGTCTAGCTTGGCAATCTCACCATTTGAGAGGAAGGAGTTTTCTTCAGTGTATTTCTTTGAGGACATCCGTTGGGACTGGTTGATACTAGCGTGGCTAGTTCAGCCCCAACCAATGAGACATGCACATTCAGAAATAAGAAAATTGATTTGCTATGATAGTTAAGTGGTAGAATATTTGCCTGGCAAGTGGAAGACACGGGTTAGATTCCCGGCCATAGCAGACTTTTTTTCTTGTTTCAAAAATAAATACTTAGTGTGTCGAGGTTCTCCAAGTGATTTGGGCTGTTGTCAAGCACAATATTCTGAACTCTCAAGCTTTGTCTCCTTGCAGTGCAGCTTTACCATAGGACAGAAACTGACACACACCACTGCTGTGTTAGGTGGCACTGTCATCCAGGCCTTACACAAAGTGCTCTGGGAGGCTATGCAGCTTGCAAGTGTTTCAGGCTGGCCCTAATTATGGGTTACATCTGATCACAAAAAGTATGATGTAAATATTAGACAAAAAAGAGAGATATCACAGAGAAACAAAAACATGTCTGAAAGAAGTGATCAAAACTTGCATAGGCTGGCATTGAGTGGCATTGCATCAGCCAGCATAGTCCATTCTCATTGGTTGACCACACAGCACAAAGAAAAGAGGAAAGCATAGCATGTTGCATACTCCCATGCAGAATGCCAGAAAGATGAGCATCATAATGCAACAGCCACACTAGAATCTGTTTCTTTTAGTAATCACATGGTCAGCCTCCATCTTTGAAAGGCGTGAATATGAGGAAAAAAGAGTCCATGACCCCTTTGGCAAAAAGGAATAAACCTTTCAGACACTGCTGTGTATGTTATGGTAAAGAAAAAACGATATACATTTAGAGCAATCCTCTTCATATGGACAACTAATGCCAGAAATTTCATAAAGCGCAAAAATAAATGTGTCCTTGGTTACTTGAAGATATTTCCTGATATTTTGGTAAGTATGGCACCTCTAATTTTGTTTCTGCATAATTTTAAACGAAACGCTGGATTTCATTGAAGAGTGGCCATTTTTTAAGACAACAGCAGAGAGAGCTCCTATTCTGAAGTATTATTTTGAAAGGGAAAATATGTTAATGATACATAGACACCTCATGGAAAAATGATGGAAATATCCCACCTCATGAGCCAACCTAGATATAATGCACCCATTTGAACATGTTAGCAAATCGACTTTGACCAAAGAAATTTACTTTTGGAATAACATATTTTGACGAATACCATTTATTTCTTGATAGCTCTAGGGTGAAATGATGACTGTGACATTGAGTTAAGAGATGGTATAATTCAGGTTTCTTAACTGTCATTGACTACTGTTCTAAAAGACTGAAAAATTAAATAATTTCTTGCTACTTTGAAATATTTTAATAAATTAAGAGCATTTTGTATTGATGTTTTTCTTTTATAATAATGAAGTTTAACTTGGGCCATTAGCATGCACATTGACTTATGACTTGTTTAATTTAAAATTGACGTTTTCATCTATTCTATCCCCAACACCTTGCTTGCATAGGATTTTCTCGCCACATGAGTTGGGATGTATGCAAGGAGCAGGAGAGAACCAAGCAACCAATGGCAGCGCCGGAGGGCAGAATTCAGCAAGAGCCATTAACTCATCAGGAGTTGTGTCCTCATCAGCACCATTAGACAGGCATCCAAATCGCAGAGCTCGTGGTCAACTTAGAACTAAAATAGAATCAGGGGAGGGCACAATACCAGTGAAGTCATCCGATGGGATACAGACGTGGGATGGAGTCATGCAGGTATGACCTCCTTTATTTGACTGTCTTGCGTAAGTTCTCTTACTTCAGTTCTCTGCCATGTATCACTTTGGTTCTTTTGGCTAATTAAAATGTTTGAAGACAATTCATCCTAAATTGTCAGTTATGTTATGGTGGAAAAAATATTTAATTTATTCCTATGCTATAAATCAAATATGGAATTTTATCAGGTATCAGTAACTTTTTGGAGCAATTATTATACTATTTAATAGCTGTTGAAGTTGATAAATTTATCCTCTTACAATTGTTTTTGCCTCCATTCAATTATGATCAAGATTAATAATTTTTTATATTTGCTTTGAGTTACTTTAAATAAGTCCAGTGAAAGCAGTAGTAGCATATAAATGAAGCAAATGTAGGACCATAGATTATTTTGCTGCTTGTTTTTGCTAATCTGCAATTATGCGTTACTATTTCTGTAGTTATTATCAACTTGGAATTTTAATTGAAAATTAATGGAAAGATTGATGAAAATTGATAAAACATTGAAACCCTGCATTTGTGCGCCAGAAAACTTCTAGAGAGATAGACTTATAGGATTAGATTGAAATCATTTTATTTAACTTTAAAAAATATAGTAATTTTTTCTTTCTCATGTATAATTGTGATTCTGAAAAATTCAACTCAAAAGATTGTGATGAATATGCCTGTTTTAGGAGTTACCAAGTTCAAATAAAAATTTCTGTCTGTAGTCTTTTGTCTGTGAGTGGCTCTAGGTGCTTAATGGTTAAACAGAATCTGATAAAATCTTGTTTTTCAATTGAGTACTATGTGGAATAGAATTGTTAAAATCAACCATATTGCACAACAATGAAGTGAAGTTTATTCTTGTTTATTTTCATAAAATGTTCAATGTCCATTCATCCTAACCACAAGGTCCTAGGCTGCTTTATTAAATTTTTAGACCATTGGTTTTACCAATGGTCAGTTTGTGACCATGGCCAATCTTAGCGAGAGCACGGTCGAGGAAGAGGTATATAAAGATCAATATTTGAATGATTCCGAGTCTTCTTTTGATGTTGATTTGAGTAAATGTTCAAGTATAAACAAAGAACTTTTAAACTGTGAACCTGCTGAAGAAACAGCTGCAGTCAGCGTTGGAGTTATAGAAGGGGAAGCTAGTTAAGTGGAAAGAAACTGCATGTTTTGAGGTCCCAAGGATTGTATCAGAGATACCAACAGGTATAAGCGAAATTTCTTACATTAAGTACATGTTAGGAGGGGGGAAAATTATTTCAAATAATTGGATACATTACAAACAAATACGCCGCATACAGGCAACAAATAACTGGCTAAGAGTAGTTTGCTACTTCATCAAAAGAAATTACAGCATATATAGGATAATTCATTTATATGGTTTATTGGAAATCACAGACTGTTGGCACAGTTCTGATATTGAATGCCCAATAATCACAAACTGCATTTTGACATATTAGCATTATAAACATATTTTCATGAGGGTGATATTGCAGAGGATAAAACACCTGGTGATAAGTGCTATGATGTACCATATTTCTCAGCATATAAGATGCACTTTTTTCCAGAAAAATGATCCCCAAAATCAGCCTGCGTCTTATATGCCGAAGGTAAGATTATTACTGTTCTCAATACTAACACTAACAATCACAGTCATCCCCAAAATGGAATAATTGGCAGTCATTCGTTGCAAAAACAAAATATACATTATTAATAATTAACAATGAAAAATTTGTTTATATATACAGTAATACCTTTTGCAACATGAATTCCAACTACGCATTTTCATTATTGCGCTTCATTACATGCTCAAAAGGCAAACTTGGTTGTAATGTTTGCTCAACTGTCAAAAGCTTGGGAGTTTTGAAACGTGAACAATTGCGTATTTCTGAAGAATGGAGTAATTGTCTAATTGAAGCAACCGGAAAAGATCGTCAAAGTAAATTATTTAACATTCGTGCCAAAATTAAAAAACACATTGAGTCAGAAAGTCACAAATTCGATGAAAATATATTTAAAGGAGGGAAAAAGCAAAGTATAGAAGAATGTGTGAATACGATGAATGTTCTAGCAGAAGACAAAAATATAAAAGTCTTCAGAACTGCTTACAACATTGCAAAACAAAATAGACCGTTTTCTGATTATGAAGAAGATCTTATCACATTGCAGCAGATAAATGGCATAAAACTTGGTTCAATTCTTCATTCTCGATATTCTACTACAAATATAATAAACCATATAGCATATGAAATGAGAGAAATGTTGATTTCATAAATTGTTTCCTTAAATTCAAAGTTTAGTGTACTTGTTGATGAATCAACAACATTAAGTAACAAATCAGCTCTCATAATTTATCTAAAAGCATATTTAGGGGGAGAAAATCCTGAATGTATGTTCCTCGGTAAGTTAGAATCTCAAGACTCAGAAAACATTGAGAAGAAACTCCTGCAAACTTTGAATATGCATGGTTTACATGAAGAATATTTAAAAAGAAACTGGATCGCAATTGCCACTAATGGAGCCAGTGTAATGGTAGGAAAACATTCTGGTGTGATAACTCAACTTCAACAAAGATATCCAAAGCTTTTTGCATGGCACTGTCTTAATCATATACTAGAATTATCTGTGGCTGATGCTATAAAAGATATATGTGGCATTAATCATTTTAAATCTTTTTTTGGACAAGTTGTACCGTTTATACTGCCAATCTCCTAAAAATTCTCATGCTCTAGAGAAAGCTTGCCATGAATTAGGATTGAGGTTTGCTAAAGTGGGTTGAATTATCGGAATTCACTGGGTTTTGAGTAGTTTTAAAACAGTGAAGGCTGTATGGGAATCATACGAATCGCTACATCGTCATTTTAAAACCTTGTGTGGAAATCCAAATATAAATTCTACTTTCAGATGTCTAAAGAAAAAGTTTGAAAGTCTCGATTTTGTATTAGATTTAGGACTTATGTATGACATCCTTCAAGAATTGTCTATATTATCGATAGAACTTCAGTCTTGAACATCATCACTCTCAAGAGCTTTTAGTATCTAACATGTCGAACCTGATGTTCATAAATCCCAACGGACCACCAATCAAACAGTTTCAAACAAGAAAATATGTTCGATCATGGCTGATAAAGCATCGCTCATCAACTGACACTAGATCGAGAATACCGTATTTACCCGAAAGGAAGACAACCTTGAATTTAAGATGACCCCTAAAAAAATTAGGTTCACTTACAATAAAAACTTTTACATATATGTATAACAAGCTAGCATTAAGAGGATGAATAAAAAAGTAAATTTACTACTTACATCTCCCTCTCCTCTGTTTCCTTTCCATATTCTTGCTGTCCTGTTCATCACATCACAACTTATTCAAATTCGAACAAGTCGTCTTCCATACTGTCCATGGAATTTGATATGCAGCATTTCTTGAACCTTCTTGAGATACTATTGGGGACTATTTTTTTCCATGCTGCAATGATCCAATTACAGAGAAGTGGTATACTGGACTTCTTAATTTTCCGTGTAGGAGTTAATGCATGGTCGGTCCCTTGCCAAAAGCCATTCTGAATAAAATTACTTTCTGTAATCCTTGAAGGGCTTCCTCACTACAACATCTAGCATTTGAATTTGTGATGTCATACCACCTGGTATAACTAAAAGTTCAGTATTCATACCATGAAGGGTATTTTGAACTTCCTCTGTAAGGTGGCCTTTGAACGCATCTAAGACGAGCATTGCTCTCTGGCTTAAAAGTGCCCCAGGTCGTCTATTCCACACTATGCTTAGCCAGTCCTTCATTAAATCAGCTGACATCCATCCTGGGCCTTGACATTTAACAATTATTCCATTTGGTAGTACTTCCTTAGGCACTGTTTTGCATTTTAAAATAACATACGGTGGCAACTTTGTTCCATCTGCTAATACAGCCAGCATTACAGTAATGCATAGTTTTTCATTCCCAGAAGTTTTTATGATGACATGTCGAAGTAAATGGGTGTCTCATCTGCATTACCCATTCGGTTCAGAAGGTAATTGTGACTTTTCTGCAACCGAATTACATGCCTCTGGAAAGTTATTGGTTTGTCTGTAAAGTTGGAAGGTAGACGCTGGTAAAGTGAAGTTCTTCGTGCCAGGAAAAAACAATTATGACACATCATACGCACATACTATCCATTACTAACCTTAAATTCTTGGTGTGGAATGTTTTGTGATCGTGCTAATTCTTGGGCTTTCAATTTAATGATATCCCGTTCACCGGTTTACCGTCCATTCGTTGAATACGCACAAAGTTGGCAATTTCCCCTTATAATGCATGAAATCAACCTCGTTTTGGTCCACTAAATGATCTCCATGTTGAGTTAGCACCTTCAAGTTTCTCTTTCGCTTGCTTCCACCTTTGCACATTTGCTTCAGTCACATTGTATTTCCTCCCTGCCGCACAATTATTTGTTTCTTCAATATAGTGTACAACCATTAACTTAAAATTTCTGTAGTAACTTCTTCTAATTCCTTTCGATACATTCCCTCTTGCCGCAGTTCCTTTTTTCTCTATGCGATCTGCCATTTGTTTGGGGTATCTTATTTAAAAGTTATGAATAATAACTTGTCACTATTTCACTTTAAAACTCAGCAAAGCGTGTACTACTCATGTGCTCTCGTAAATTTTCTACACCCTGAAACTCATGTCCACTTTATGTTTGCCATTGGCATACCAAAGCATCATGTTTAAACTTTAGTAGATACGTTTAAATTGTTTAAATTTTACATTGTATTACTAGTCACCTTAATTGGTGCCTACATGACTTTGTGTTTCATATTACACACGGAACCGCCCAGCTGTAGTCATTTTTTTTTAACTTGTCACCCAATTACCTACCCAGCTCTAAACACCTCCCTACCGCTGAAGTGAAACCATTGGTCCGTGGGAGCAATTTTAAGAAATTTGACCTTAAATTTTTAAAGTATTGTAGTAATTAATTAAATACGATGTATTACTTTATGCAATAATAAATATTTTAATGGACATGTACTTGACATCTGGGTGTTTATGGGATGGGACAACAATGTAGTAACCAAGCAGCTCACTCCACCCCTCACTGCCCCTACCAAAGTGCGACAGGATGACAATGTAGTAACTAAGCAGCTCACTCCCCTCCTTAATGCCCCTACCTCTGTGTGCCGGGACAACAATGGAGTAACAAAGCAGCTTACTCTCCTCTTTGCCCCTACCAAAGTACACCAGGACAACAATATAGTAACAAAGCAGCTCACTCCCCTCCTTACTGCCCCTACCAAAGTGCGCCAGGCCAACAATGTACTATCAAAGCAGCTCATTCCCCGGTTTACCTCCCCTGCCCCTGTGTAATGGGACAACAATGTAGTATGCTGTGGAAGTATTATACAGGTAGTGACCTGTCTTGCGCATCTCACTTGCCTCTTCCGTGCAACTCACTACAGTTAATCTCCCATTTACGTCGAGGATGCATTCCTAGAAACATCGACGTAAATCGAAACGATGTAAATCGGACATTATTTTACTATATACTTTGCATTATAAAGGTGGAAAGCGTTCCCGTAATCAAATTTTCAGATTTGCTAATCCATTTTAAGGGTCATCTACATAAATATTTGTGATAAAAGTTACTAAAACAAACAATATTTAATCAAATTTTAATATTTATCATGCATTTACGCAAATTTAAAGAAATATTTTCTAATTTTTTATCACTGAGCTGAACAAGCATAATTTTAATGTTAACAAAAGTAAATAATCAAAGGATTTAGCATTAAAGGAATAGAATTAAAATATAGAAAAGTAGCATTTATTTACCAATTTGATCAAACATGTTTTAAAAAGGTAGTGATTGATGTTTGGGTGACATACTTCTTTTCTTGATAAAGCTCTTTATATCCTCGCATAAGTTCATTCAATCCTCGGATAAATTTGCCACTTCATTCCATGTTTTGGTTGTCTTCAGTGAGGATTGCCATTCCCTTCTCAAAGAAGCGGAAAGCTTCAGACATCCTTTTTGTTGTCAGCTGTTTCAGTTGTCTAGTTGATTCCTTTTCGTCTTCCTCCTGCACCAATGCCCTTTGTTGCTCTAACTGGATCAGGTCCTCATTGGTCAGGTCTGGCCCATATGAATCCATCATCTCCATTACATCGTTTTGGTCCACTTTGTCAAATTCAGTCTCCTTTGCCAGTGTTACAATCTGCTGTTGGATTCTGTTCTCATAGGCAGAGGCACTAACATTTTGAAAACACTCCGGCTAAATCTTTCGCCAAACACTGTTCATCGTAGCCTGTACAACCTCTGCCCACGACGATCCAATGTTGTCTATAGCCTTCTTATTATTATAGCCTCTCCAGAATTCCCTAACTGATTGTTTGACCTCCCCGTCAGTATCAGTGATCAGCTGTTGCATGGTGCGTCCGAGATAATAGGCCTTAAACGTCGCTATCACTCCTTGGTCCATAGACTATAACAAAGAAGTCATATTTGATGGCATAAATATGACTTGAATATTATCTGCCAGTTCTTCAATGTTAACAGGATGTCCAGGAGCATTGTCTAAAACAAGTAAGACCCTGTTGTGAAAATTTTGTTCCTTGCAGTATTTCTCAACAAAGGGTGAGAAGAATGACGTAACCCAATCCTGGAACAATGACTTCATCACCCAGGCTTTCTTGTTAGATCGCCAAATAACAGGAAGTTGGGCCTTGTTTTATCCTTTCATTGCCCTTGGATTTTCAGAATGGTAAACCAAGAGAGGTTTCAACTTTATGTCTCCTTCTGCGTTGCCACCAAGTATGTGCAGGATGGCATTTTCTTCCAATATAATCCCGTCTCATCTACGTTAAACACTTGTTTTGGAGAATAGCCTCCTTCCTCAATGATTTCCTTGAGTTCCGCCGGGAAACTCGCTGCTGCAATGTTGTCTGCACTAGCTGCCTCCCCCGTTAGACGAAGATTGTGAAAATTTGCCCGGATCTTGAACCTTCAAAACCAACCATGGCTTGGTTTAAAGTCAGTCTCAACATCACAAGATGAACCTTCACCACCATCACGCTGCTTCAAATCCCGAAAGAGCGACTTAGCTTTCTCCTGAATTACAGACAAACTCATGGACACATTTCACTTATTCATATCCTCTATCCACACAATTAGCAATTTCTCCATATTTTCCAAAGTGTCATCCCTCCCTTTAGTAATACACAGTGCACTTCCAGGGCTCACATTTTTAGCACTAGTCTTCATCTTCTCATTATTATTTAAAATAGTTATGACTATTGTTTGAGGGAGGTTAAGTGCACACCCAATGTGAACAGCACATTCCCCCCGCTCATGGCGATTAACAACATTCAACTTAAACTCCCAAGTAGTAGCTTTACATGTCTTCTTCTCTCAATATAAAAGTTTGTACATGGGTGGACAAAGTGAAGATACTGTTTTTTTAAAGCGCTTACAAAACGGAACACGTCTGTTATTATGTTCCAATGGGAAGGAAATGTAACCAACAGCAAAATAACATCAGAATAAATATTGAATACTGACAACAAATGTTAAAATTCAGTCATCATCCCAACACAACCCAAAGGAAAAACACCCAAAGCGAACCTAACCATACCCATACCAATGGTAACGTTAACAAATATAAAATATCAAATGTTTGCATCACTGTAAATGACTGTAGAATCACAACAAACCAACGCAAACACATAGTAAAAGTAAACAAGTAAAATAGAAATAAAGCAAATAAATAACAACAAAAATACTTTTAATTCAGTGCTGGGAATGCTGTTCCCATATGTCACATGCAATACAAGCATTCCATTTCATAGTGTTTTCCATTTGGAGCATTTCTTTAATTAGTATGTAACTGAGTATCATTTGATCAGAGAAGTGAATATAAGAAAAAAGTAGGTAACATAAAAACAGACAGTAGTCTTTTAGAAACTTTATTTTTTAATTTTTTCAAAAAATAAAAATTTGTATCCCGAGATGTCAATTGCACTATATCAGAATTGTGCAAAAATAACATTAGCCAAACAAGGCATACCTGTATTTTTCTCCTAAAAAAGATAAAATAGATTATTTATCATCCCTATATCTCTCCATGCTTATTGCATAAACGTATAGTTCCATTAACAATAGAAGATAGAATTTTTCAAATTGGAATGATTCATCAGTTTAGTAAGGAATTCATTGATACATAATCTCTTCTCACGTGCATGTTTAATAATTTTATGATTGATAGGATTTTTAAAGTTTAACTTACGTTGTATGTTAAATGAATCTGTAAAATCGATATGAAAATATCAAACAAATGGCTGGAAAGGTTATTAATCAGTAAGAAAGAAATTTCATTTTAATATGGCATTGAATATGTAATCACATGTTACAGCTTGTGTCAACACGTACACTAGTATAATTTTGCGATGAGAGAATGGAAAACCACAGACTTGGCAATGTAGACAGTATACCTCAAGGCAGGGGTCTCAAACTCACATCGGTGCACAGGCAGCATGAAGGTCTTCCACCTAGGGCTTCTAATTAGCCGGAATTTTTGCTAACTGGTATTTTTGTTAAAAGATCATCAGCTAACCGGTTAATCGGTAAAAATAGAAACCCTCAATTGATTTTTAGACATGTTTATTTAAATAAATTTCATAGGAGTACAAGAAAAACTGTTTAGTTTTTGCTGCAAATAAATTTTTTTAAAGAAATTGAAGCTCATTCAATGATTGGTATAACAAAATTTTGAACGGAATACTTACAAGAATAAGTTATTTTATATGATTTAAAAATAAATGACATTAAATGTTTCATATGTACAAAAAAATTATTGTTTGAACAAAAGCACAAAATAATACAAGAAAAAATATTTATTAATGTTTAAAAAATATTAATTCAGGAATACCAGAGCATAGTGTTGTGTATTTTAGAACTACGAATTCTGTTCAAAAAGTTATTGGGCATAGAAAAAACTTGTTCACTGGCTGTAGAAGTAGCCTGAGTACTTGCAATTGCATTGAAAAGGTTTTCCAACTGACAGCCAAATGTGAACTGGAAGATTTAATGGGCAGCAGTCGCTGGAGACGAGATACATTTTCTATTTGGCTTAACAGAAGAAGGTGGCTGGGTTCATAGTCATCCATATTGGTTAGAAATCTCTCTAACCAATTTAAAGCATTTTGGACCTCAGATTTTTTTGGTGGTTGTCTCTCAACTTCTTCCTCATCTTCGTCATCTGCTACCCCATCTTCAATTTCTTTATCAGTGTTTTCTCCATTAAGAATTTCCTTTACCTCATAAGTTCCTGTAGGAGCACAAGAAATCGGGGCTGCATCAGCTGTAACAAACTCTTCAAATGATGCTTGTACTTCCAAGGTTTCTTTTATTTGAGCCCATTCTGGAGGTTCATCACATACACTGCTATCCTCATCTGCATCATTATGCACTTCCTTAACAAAGCCTGCCTTTAAAAAACATTTTGAAATAGTTGTTTCATTAATTTTGTTCCAACATAAACAGAGTCTATGCATAGCCTGCAAAAGGTTCCATTTTATCTTTGGCAAATCAATATTCCCTTCCATATTTCTTAATAAATACTGCACCAGTTGATACCTATAGCTTCTTTTAATTACAGAAATTATTCCTTGGTCCAAAGGTTGCAGTTTACTTGTGCAATTAGGGGGAAACAACACAATTTTTATATTTCTAAGTGTTATTCCTGCATAGCTATGTGCAGTACACCTATCAAGGAACAAAATAATATTCCTATTCCTCATACCATCATTGAGTGTATTATTATATGGAAGTGAGACCTGGACAATCGGGGAGGCTGAGAGGAAGAGGATAGTGGCGTTTGAAATGTGGTGCTACCGTAGAATGTTAAAAATCTCCTGGGTGGACAGAGTGACCAACAAAGAGGTGCTGAACAGGATTGAGGAGGAGAAGCCGTGCCTGTGGGATACGGTACGGAGGAGAAGAGACATCTGAGTCGGGCACCTCATAAGACATGAGGGGCTGGTTAGGACGATCGTCGAAGGTGCTGTGGAGGGGAAGAACGCTAGGGGCAGACCGAGGATGGAATATATTAACCAAATCATGGAGGATACCAGCTGCCACACCTACACAGCACTGAAGAGGCTGGCTGAAGATCGAGAAGTTTGGAGAGCTGCTGCCAACCAATCCTAGGATTGAGCACAAAAGAAGAAGATACCATCATTGAATCAAGCATGGCCAGCCATCCTCTAAAAATGGATGTTGTCATCCATGAATTTTTTGAATGCCTGTACATGCAAGGGAGTTTCTTAATATTTTTAAAGCACCTTGGCTTTTTATATTTACCAATAATTAGTGGTTCTAGTTTTCCATTGCCATTTGCGTTGCAACAAAAGAGAACTGTGAACCTTTCTTTGCTTTTTCTTCCACCATGGCAAGAATCTCCTTTCACTGCAAGAGTCTTATCTGGTAGCAAATTGAAAAAAATCCACTCATCAGCATTGAATATGTCCTTGGTGTCATACCCACTTAAAAATGCTTGTAGTGTTCCTTGCCACTCATCTGGAACACAAGGACTTACTGATGCTTCTTCCCCTGACATCTTTAATGTTGCCAAGTTCCAACGTGTCTTGAACTTTTGCAACCAGCCATTAGAAGCATGAAAGTCTTGCACTCCCATTTTAGTTGACATCTCTGTAGATTTTTGCTGTAAAATCGGCCCTGACACTGGAAGATTTTTGGCTCTGGCCTCCATCAACCAATCAAATACATACTTATCTAGTTCTTCATTTTTCACAGTGCGAAATCGTTTCCCATTTGGACAAAAATGTGCAGCAGCTTCTATGTCTCTGCGTTTATTTAAAATGGATGTTAGCGTTGAAGGTGGTATTCCAAATGTCCTGGCAACATCTATCTTTCTTTTTCCATCATCAATAGCCTTAAAAATATTTAGTTTGGTATCTGTTGATAACATCTGTCCTTTCTTCGGCATTTCTCATATGCATAAGTCACAAATTGCTGTATTTTTGCATTGATAACACACAATTTAATATTTTTAACACTGATTAAAACAGTCAAAATCTTGAAACTGGAATCAAAGACTACCTAAAGTAATAAACTTTCTTTGCCCAACCTCTGATTTCTGAAAATACATCAAATCTGTACGTAAATCTCTGATAAACTTAAAAATTTATGCCAAAATGGCAAAAATTAAATTAACACTAAAAAATTATAAAAAAGGAGAAAACTAAGCCTATTTGCTTCAAGATTAAATGAATCATAATATGCACCAGTAAAAATGTTGCCATGAGAGGCAATTTTTAAATTTTTTCGCAATAGATTATTTCAAACGATACAATATTTACAAAATAAAAGTAGTAGTTGTATAAATCACCTTTTCTTGATACATATATGCTGTTTCCAAAGCCTTCTTCACTATTTCACCACTGAAATCGAATCACATGTACGGTAGTCTTTCCGATGAATATTCAGATGATTCAGACTGACGCCAAGCTATGATGATTCAGACTGACGCGCAGATGCCAAGCGATGATGATTCATTGCAATTCATCAGTCATAGAAACACACTGATTGGTTATTTACCAAAGTTACTTTCACCTTGTTGATTGGCTAAATTATTAGTGCGAAAAACGTATTTTTAAAACTGTATTTTTGCGGAATGAACACAGGAAAAAAAATCGCGATTTCGAAATATGGAGGTTATTTTTCATTTCAGAGTAATATTTTTGTTACGATATATAGAGGAATACGAAATAAGGAGGTTACGAATTAGAGAGGTACATTTCCTATGATATTACATAGGATCTGTTCGAGACCAAAATATTAGTACGATATATGGAGGTTTACAATATAAAGAGGTTCGATATGTAGAGGTTTTACTGTATAAGGAAAAAGATATACGCAGAATACAAAAAAGACATTTAAAGGTTTTTCAGACTTAAGGTATTTCCCAATTTTTCAGAATGTTTATACATCCATAATCAGATTCAGCATGTAATTTACTATAAGAAACTGATAGAATATCAATCTTATGCCTGTAATGATTGTTTTTAATCTCATTCTGTTTTAACACTCACAGCGAAGTCTCAATTCACCTCATCATCGCTCGCTTCCAACTTGCTTCCTACTTGAAAAAATCTATTATAAAATATCAACAAAGTAAATGCTAATATAAGTAAAAAGGTAGTATGCTTACATAATTATGTATAAATAGTATAGACAGAGGTTCCATTACTAAAACAAATATTATTCAGATTTAACAAATATAAACGGGGAAAATTTAGGAAATCAAGCCCTTTTTTGGTCGCACATAGCACGTCGCTCGATGACATGAAGTTTTCATTGGTCATATATAGTGCATCGGCAGTCGTTGAGTGGTGTAATCTGA
The DNA here is from genome assembly GCA_028673005.1 of Tanypteryx hageni. Taxonomy (NCBI): domain Eukaryota; kingdom Metazoa; phylum Arthropoda; class Insecta; order Odonata; family Petaluridae; genus Tanypteryx; species Tanypteryx hageni. The sequence goes on from CM054115.1 coordinate 8,738,082, forward strand.
GGATTAGTCGAATAATGCTAAATATAACTTATCAATCAGGTAAATTATTATGCAAAACAAAAGAGGAGAAAAATTATCTTTGTAGGGCATTAAAAAACTTCGGTATTTTATTATTTTGATGACATAAATGAATAAAATAGTTATGAACAAAGGCAAAAATTAATAGAGGAAAAACTTTTTCACACAAATAAATGGGCAACAAAACAATATTTTAATAGTTGACGGTACTTTATTGAGCTGTGCCAAGTGGTAGGGTGCGTTATCCATGACGATAACTGAAGGTTTAGTTATGCTGCCAAGTAGATCATTTACAAACCAACACTTATAGGAAATACTGTTCATTTCAGCGTGATAATCTCCACTACCTTTCTTTGACCGAAATACCCATTTACATTGTGGTATAAACCCTCTGTTTCTACCTGCGTGGCACACAATGAGACGTCCACCTTTGCATGTCGGGATTTTCAGTCCACCTCTCTTATCCAGAATCTTGCCAAATAAGTTTGAGAGTATGGGTCTGGTTAACCCACGTTTCGTCGAGGTCAATCCTTGGAAGTGGGTTTTCCTCACGTTAAAGGGCATGTATCTTTCGAAGAATTTTTTCCCTGGTCAAAACGATGTTGTGCCTTTCCATTAAGAAGTTACAGTCATCGGTCGCTTTTTTTTAAAGTGAATCCAATATTGTTTAAAAGTCTTTGAACTGAGCGCACCTCTCCACGGTAACCTATTTTTTCTTTTAGTGCCACGATAATTTTCTTGGCCGTTGGGAATTCTCCACAATCATAAAATTCATGAGCATGCGCCTCACAACATTGATTTCAAAATTGTTCAGTGAGGTCTTGGATTTACCACACATATGCCTTTTTTTGGGGGATATGAATTTCTTCTCTGAGGGAGGAGACTTCTCTTCTTGAGCACAACGCTGTACTAATCATACACTCACTCCACACATTTGAGCAGTCACTTTTTGGGCCTGATGAAAATTTACTGTCTGCAAGAAAGATAGGTCATCAAGTTGCTTAGCATACTTCAAAACATTCACAATTAGCAACTTAGTTTGGCTTCCAAGATCTTTCTTTTTATAGAGTCCTTCCAAACGACGTTTGTGCTGAGTTGTTTGTGGTCTGGTTGGTCTTTTGGATGAAGCACCGGGTTGAGCTTGATATTCTAATTCAGAATCTGACTTGGTATACGAACGTCACTCAAAAAGTTGCACAAAAGTCAACTGTACAAGTTAAAAACACTAAAATAAATTAAAAGTCTCTTAAAAATAATAAAACACTAAAATAACAACCCTGTGGTACTCGCATTAATTTTTCAACCACCAGTACCTGATTGGGGTGCTCCTGACACCCTACAGAATTTTTTGTTATAAAAAATATCACTATTATTCAATTAATTATTTATTTTGTGCTATTTATAATCATTTATAGGTGAATTTTGAGAAGTTCCAAATGATTTTTTTAATTATTAATCTCTTTCGAATAGAAAGTCTTAAGGTACACTTATATGATTATTTTCGGATGTCAATCTTTGAGCCAGTTGACAGTTTTTCGGAAAAATAAATATACGAGGCATGTCCAGTAAGTAAGTACCGATCACGCCTACCAGCTGCGCAGGTGGCGAGAGTGGGGGTACGCCAGCGCAGTGATGTCCCACGAGTCAAGAAGGAAACGTCGAACACCCTGTCAGTTCTCGTTCTTTGTTTATAAGTTTGCCATCTTTTCTTAAAATGAGTGAAACAATCGAAAATCCCCCCAGTTGTAAGATACGGTCGGTGATCAAATTTTTGAATGCCAAAAACGTTCGCCCGGCTGAAGTTTATCGGCAAGTTTGTGTAGTTTATGGAGAAAATGCGATGAGTGTGGGAATGGTGAGAAGATGGTGTAAGCTGTTCAATGAAGGGAGGACAAATGTGCACGATGAAGATCGAGGTGGCCACCCGTCGTTAGTCACTGCCGATCTGCTTGACCAGGTGAATGAGAAAATTCGAGTGAACAGAAGATTCACCATTTCTGAGTTGACTACACATTTCCTGCAAATTTCTCATTCTTTACTGCACGAATTCGTCATGGAACACTTGCAGTATCGCAAATTGTGTTCAAGATGGGGGTCAAAAATGCTCAGATGTTCATAAAAACAAAGCACATGGCGGCAGCACTGAACTTTTTGGAACGGTATCACAATGAAGGTGACGAGTTTTTGGACCACATTGTGACAGGAGATGAAACTTGGATTGCCCATGTGACACCAGAGAGTAAGCAGCAGTCAATGCAATGGCGGCATAGTGGATCTCCAAAGGCAAAGAAATTCAAGCAGATGCTTTCCGCCAGGAAGATCATGTGTACCGTGTTTTGGGACAGAAGTGGTGTTTTGCTCATTGATTTCATGCCTTAACCCTTAGTTAGTCGCGTGAAAAAAAGTTCCGTAATTAGTCGCGTGGGGTCATATTGACCCCAAAATGATTTCTAAAGATAAGCAATAATATATTAATTTATTTATATTTTACTGTAAATAAAATCAATCTTACATTATAATACAATTATTTATTAATAATTTTTACAATAAACATTGATTAAAATAACTTAATATATTTTTTGTATTTTCTAATCACTTTCCCTCTCCCCACATTCAATGCACTTCATTATCATATGGTCTTTGCAAGTAAAAGCTCCTCAATTTCTACATCTAGTGGACACTTTATTGTCATTATTTCTTGGGCAATGTTCGCATCTTCCCCTTGATAGTCCCGATCCCGGTGATGGACCTTCCTCCGCAAGTTCCTGTTGAGTGCATATGCGCTTTCGGAGATGCCTAGATATAAACTGACTCTGAGACCTCAAAATCTGTAGATCCTTTATTAATTCCTTCGATAATGATTTCAAGAAATTCCGCCTTGTCATTTCCTTTTGAACGTTTTGTTTATAAACAATAAAGGCATTTATGGCAGAAACGTTCTGCAAATGAAAAAACACAGGTAACGGCCATCTTTTCGTTCTTCTGCCAACATTATAAGCAGCGCAGAGCTGATCGCATGTATCTACGCCACCTTTTGTTGCATTGTCGCATGAAGGTCGCATTGAGGGATTTATTAGGTATAAGACTATTTTTGCGGAGATCACTCACACTTGTGGGTTAGACATCGGTCGCGGCACGGTCGCTTTCCGGCCCCCACCTACAGCATGAAGTAGTTTATGGCTGCCCCCAACTAGCAGAAAGATTCAAGCTCACTTCTGTTGCCACCGAGGATTGCCCTCGATGGGGCTTGGGACAAAAGTTGCCTCCTCGAGCGACCCAAGGGGTTCGTGCCGAGGTCCAACCGCGTCCTCCCCTATAAGTGTGAACGTACTTGGGACTTCTCCTTAGAAACCCCGTTGAAAATAGGATTTTTATATTTTGGTCTAAAACATCCCAACCATGACCGTCATGCGAGTGGTAGGAGATCCAAAAACTTTGAAGATTGCCGATCTCATTCGTGTTCGTGCTTATTCCGAAAAATAAGGGAGAAACTCATGCTAAAAAGGGTGAGCGGTAATAAAAGGCAAACCGCTTTCTTTTATCCTTTTTGCACATGGGTACTAAGAGCTTCATCCAATGAGGGTGATAAAAAATCTGCCAAAAGTCGCTAGAAAGATGTTCCATTTTCGAGAGTATTTCACAGTAAATGACGCAAGCATGTGATAAATAATTACTGTACAGAAAAGGGAATAATATGGATGTAATTCAATTATAAAATCTAGAAAATAGTTTCAAAAAACATGCATCGGTCTTGATAGAATACGTGGAATTCTGCGTCAAAGAAGTCATCCTCGGGTCAATTCTTCGACAGCAATTTCTAGAGAGACCACGTGCGTTTGTTTGTGACTTTTATTGCGGGTAGAAAACTATGGGAAGAAAATGGTTGCATGTGTGCGGCCGAAGTAAGAAAACACCCGGAGAATTCTGAAAAAAGGGAAAAGGGTACATTGGAGGGGGGAGAGGGGGAGATGGGAGGAAGAGGGGTAACCAACCTATAGTGAAAATTAGTGAAGTAGAAATGTATCATAAGAGAACTAGTGTTAAAACAATGAAATACTGCTTATCAGGAAAATTATTTGTATTTCTGATGTGATAATAATAATCTGTATTGCGTTTAACCCTTCTAGACCAATAGAGAAAAAAGTAACAGGTAGAGAGATTTCAAAATAAAAGCAACTTTTTTAACCTCATATATACATAACAAATGGATACACACCAAAATAGCACATTAAAATAGTTTAATTTTCTCAATATTTTCAATATTTATACTATATATATAAATATAAAAATATCAAAAATAACAAATTAAAAAAAAAACAAAATGCTAATTTCTCTTCTAGAATGTCAGTGCCAAAGGTAGAACAAGTTTGGGTCAGATTGACAATACATTTCTTTAGATATTGACAAAAAAACATTGCTTGGGGTCATATTGACCCCACGCGACTAATTAAGGGTTAAGGAATGACAATAAACACAGATGTTTACTGTGAGACTCGAAAGAAGTTACAGTCGGCAATTCAAAACAAAAGACGAGGCCTACTCAGCTCTGGAGTTGTTTTGGTTCACGACAACGCACGACCGCACACTGATGCTCGAACAATTCCAGTGGGAAGTCTTCGAACACCCACCGTACAGCCCCGACCTTGCACCCAGTGACTTCCATCTTTTTCTTCACTTGAAGAGATTTTTTGCGGCAGAGCGGTTCAACAGCGACGATGAGGTGAAGACAGCCATGCAGGATTGGGTCAAAATGTTGGCAACAGACTTCTTCGATGAGGGGATACAAAAACTTGTGTCTCAATTCAGGGGGCGATTATGTTGAGAAGTAGCTTCAAGTATGTGTAAACTTGTGACAAAAAAGAAATATTTTAAAAATATTTTCTTTAGATATATATATATTTCAAAACAAGGTATAACACATATAGAGGAGTATTTCCAGGGCAGTTTTTACATTGGTAGGCTGTCTCCTTCCTTATTCCCTTCCTTGTGCAAACAATGCACTTCCTTAGTCCGACTCTTCTCTTGGCTGAAGAGGAATTCTCTACTAGAAAGTGATGACCAGTTGCCGCTGTGTCAATTTGAGTTGGCCTTGCATTTCTCTTTTAGACTCCATCTTTTAAATATTATTAATATAACTACAGATAATCTCTTTGTCATTATTATCTACAAAATACAGAAACCACGATAGAAGAGAAAATATTTCCTCAGACATCCAGTAAAAATGGGATTGCAAAAAGATATTTACAGGTGAAATACATCTTTATGTTTGTTTTAGGAATGATGCCCATTAGAAGATACGTACATTTCCAACAGAAATCTTACGTCATTAGGAGAGGTGGGATACCACTTCAAAAACCTACACTTAATGAAAAAATTTCTTTTTCTCATTCACCAAATACCAGATTGCATATCGCTTGGTCTCTTCAACAATTACCGTATTAGTCCCTTCAACAATTACCGTATTAGTCCGAATATAGTCCCCCCTTTTTGGCCAAAATATTAGTAAGAAAAGTAAGGGGGGAGGGGCTATATTTGCGCCCAAAAAATTAGCAAACGAAAATATCACAGCCAGCAGTAAGTATAGGTAACAATTAATGCCCTCACTGATTTGATTGTTTTACGGAGAATTTCTTGATACATATGCCTCAATAACTCGATTCTTTTTGTTCACTCTTTGGAATCCTTGCGTTAATGTTCGTATTTTCATAATAGTGGGAATTGCAGAAGTTTTTGCTTTGAAATCATTGATTGGTCAACTTCATCCCTTCCCTAAGTCCCTAAGTCACAAATATTGATATGTAGTGGTGCCACCTATCGTTATTTTAGAGAAAATATCATTATGATGAAAGAAATTATGTATCTTCGTTACCCGTTAATTCCTTATGATCTGTAGGGCCGTAGGCAATTCTGTCAGCTGATCAGTCTGTCCAGCTGCACAGCTGTTGATCATATATAATGCAATCGCATTATAAAAGTATTACTTACGTAAATCAAACCAAGGTGTTGAAGGTGTTTCAACTGTCTACAGAATGTATTCCTTGATGTGATATTCCGAGGCATAAATATCGGAAGTAACGAAAATACGGGTAAAATAAATTATGAAAATAATATGTTAAATGGAAATCTGGTGATAATTTCTTTTTTATACAAACACGATTCAAGTAGCCATTGTCAATGGCATCTGAATGATCCGAATGGAATTTAAATAACATTCATAAATCAAAATTTTTGAATTTAGTCCAGTAACACTTGATACATATTTAAATTATGCCTGCAACTAGAACATGCAAAACGTGATGTCACCATTTCATTGTAAATTGATAGCTGTAACTAAATTGCTTGTACATATTAAAACTCATCTTTAGAATATTACAAGATGATCCAAACAACTTATGATGCCCACTTTCCATTTAATCATTTATTTAATACTTATATTAGCTTTAAAGTCATCACAGATATGTAGCTCTTTGTGTTCCCAAATTTCATAATTTAGCATTATAAAATACTACAAATACATTCAAATGGAATACTAAATTGATCACGCGTATTTGTGCGGCAAAAATAATGCGTGTACATATTAGAATATACCGAATCTGAGTCCAACAGTAGTTGGTATAGCAACACTTGTAATGAGTCAAAAACTGCAAAATTGCCCATATTTACGCAAAATTCTATTAAATAAAATTGATAAGCAAAATTCTACGATAAAAATTCGAGTCTTCATTCCTTTCCTCAGAGAATAACACAAAACTCGCTCCGATATTATAATTCTAAGAAATTTTAATGCGCACGAGAAAATTATCCTGCATGATGGATTTCAGATTTCCCATGTAAATCAAATGGGAAGGATAATTCCTGGAATCGAAACCGGGACTTCAATCTTCGAAACAAAAACTATCCTTGGGAGCTCGGCTTATGTAGCAAGAGATTTCCACCAAGTTTCATGAAAATCAGTCTATTGGTTAAAAAGTTAATAGGGGGGATGGACAGACACAGTCACAACAACAAAACTATAAGCCTATTTCCATTCTGGAAAGTAGGCTAAAAAGTGAAGTCGGTAGTAGAGTTCAAACTTTTTCCCAAAACCGAGGCTTCAGAAATAGGGGGGGGGGGGTCCTATATTCAGGGAGGGACTATATTCGGACTAATACGGTAGTTTTATAAGATCATCATCAAAAATCTTTTGAAGTACTCTAGTGGGCTATCACTCAAAATTTTAAGGTTCACAGCACTTTCACATTCACAATCAAAAGGACAAACTATATTTGCACAGTCAATATCGTTTCAATGAAAAACATGGGCAGTTCATTTCGATCTTCTAATCTCTCACAGCTAACATCCTCATCTTCAATTTCACTTTCTGAAGTTGACAAATATCCTTCTGAAGTCTCATTCACAAAACAAACTATACTTTAGTTTTCCGTTTCATCATTATCAATTAAATTCAGTGCTTCTGCATTAGTAAGCGACTTCCTTTTTGACGCCATGGTCACGGACTGAACGACAGGAAATCTATTTGTGGAAAAATTTTCAAATAGTAAGAGAGAGATGCTGTTTGTTTAGGAATGCTAGAATGTTCCCTGATTCATGATGTTTACATGAGTACATCATTTGCTGTGGTGACTCATTGAACAAAGGAGATAGGAGCTGAAACAGAGGATGCTGCATTGGACGACATGTCGTAGTGCACGTTTCAGGGTTTAAAGCACAATGCCTCTTGATCCTTGTGTTGTTTTCTCTCTTGCTTTTCAGTAAACAGCTTTGAAGAAACCTTCATATTAGATACTATATAATGAGCCCTATAAAAATATTTTCTCAAAGTTGCACTTAATGTCACATTGATTATGTATCTTGAAAGTAAATAACTATTGATACTGTCATTTTTATTTTTATTTTATTACCCAAACAACAGAAATAATGGATTTCTCATTAGAGATTTTCTGTGGCACATTTTTTGTTGAATGCACTACTTTTGAAAATGTTATTTCCAAGAGTTTGTAACTGAAATAAATTGTTAAAGGGCCAAAAAATACTTCTCAATTATACAGCAAAATATAAAGCAGAAGTTTATTTTTGATTGCTTTATTTTTAAAACAATTAAAAACTGAACAAATGCTTCACAATACTGCATGACTTATTTTTTAAAGAAATAAAGTTTGAATTTTGTTTTTTTTTATGCATGGTAATTGGTTAAGGCTTTTGTATACCAGAAAATTCCTTTAAGACTTATATGCATCCAATGCTTAAGAGTATCTGCAACTTAGTGTTGCTAATGATAAGGGGAAATCATATTTATTAAAACAAGATGTGATGATTATTGAAGGAGAGTAATAAACTACATTGTTATTGTCATTTTGAATGATTCTCCCATCTCTATATATTCGTAATATATATATATATATTTAATTATATATATATACATCTATATATAATGATATATATATATATATATATAACAAACATATGTAGATGAGAGTGTGTGTGTGTATATATATATATATATATATATATATATATATATATATATATATATATATATATATATATATATATATTCCTTAACTCAACATCTTGTTGCCATACATTTATCCCACATACCTTTCCTCTTCCATAAGCATTTATATATATATTAGGGATGGGACGATCGGTTCTGCTGGTTCTCTCAAGAACCGAAATAACCAGAACCGACTGTTTATAATCCGGTTCTTCAGTTCTGATCCTTATTTTAATAAAAAGCGTGGAAAGATGCACAAATCATGCATGTATGCATGTGAGGCAGAGGCATTCTTTACAATTTATACAATCATGTCACAAAAGATAAATATTACTGGCTTAGTATAATGTCTACGAAGTGAAATGCCAGTATTGATGCCAAGGAAATGTCGAATTTTTGATTCACCGACTAATTTCCTAATCAACTGTAATTAATAAAACAATCGAAAATTATTTAAAACTTCTCACTGGAATAGTAGTAATGTAATTTTTATGTTCACATTCATTCCTTCGTCGTAAATTACCCATTTCTTTCTTGCTGTCTAAACAAAAAATAGACATATTTACGTTCATTTCTTCATCGTTGATTATCCATTTTCATAATGTTGCATGCGCACAAAAGAAAATTAAATTAATGAGGTATTTACAGCTGTTATTGGGTACATCAGTCGTCATGAAGATTGTTTTCATTGACAACGATTAAAAACATGGTGAACAAACAAAGTGAATTACGACTTGCTCGTTTGATTTTCTTTAAATCGGCTACTCCTTCGATAAAAATGTAATGAACAAAACATAAGTATGTTATTTGATTAGGTTCTTTAAAGACTTTTTTGTTATAAGTTATACTGTACGAGATATAAAGAAATGATCATTTTTTGTCACCTGTAAAGGTGGCACTCCCAATTAAATCACGTAAACTATTTACATTATTTTCTTCGCTTCTTTCTTTTCTTTCTTCGTAAATACCAAATTTCATCAACATCTGCCCAGTAGTTTCCGAAATGAAACATGCGGACAGAAATGACTTGAACATAAGGCGTTCTTTTTTTATTTATTGTAAAGAACACCTAAAAATGATTGCGTCTTGGATGCAGATGCTAACCGAAAAATGACCACCTCACTCGGCCATATTTTTCTGTGACGGCATCCGATTTTCGATGCATATATCGATGATGGAAGTTTTTGTTAACTATGACGTAAATAAATTTTTATTCTGGATGTGTTGTCAGTTTCAAATGAGATGAGCAAGTCTGAATTTCCTTTATTTCATGAGGGAAAAGAGCTTTGTAGCACGTACAGAAATCAGGACATCAAATCAGTTCAATGAATGATAGTTCCACAAAAATATCTAACAAAATATGAATGATGGATTTCGAACTTCGGTATTCAATATTTGGTTCACGGTTGTGTGATTTTATTATGTAAAAATTCAAGCAATATTTTGAGTCAAATCCATCAGTTTGAAGTGTTACTATAACTTATTAACAGAAATAAGTTTTATTTTGTTGTGTAGTAATTTTGAATAGATACCCCGCAGAGAGTTTTTAAATTTAACCGATTTATTGCGAACCCTAGCAATAAAGCCATGTCGGATGTTTGGAACAACTTCAGAATTGACAGTACAAACGACAAATATGCTATATGTAACTATTGTAAAGCTAGAATTTCCCGTGGTAGATCAAATAGCACTTCTAACCTACCAGAACTGAAACTGAGAACTGGGATCAAATTAATATAACCAGAACTGGGAAAAAGTGGAGCCGTCCCATCCTAAATATATATATATATATATATATATATATATATATATATGTGTGTGTGTGTGTGTGTGTGTGTGTGTTATATTGCCATTTTTGGCCTGTAATGTTTATATGCCTCTTTTATTTTGTTTTCGTTTTTCATGTTTTTGATTCCCAGAAGCTTATCATTTTGAAAGCTTTAATATTAAATTATATTGTTTGAGGTCACAGTTAGGCTAGTCCTTAAAATTATGCACTTCAATATCATTTCAAACTAATGCAAAACTTTTAACCAAGAGTGTTTATCTATTGGGAGAGCAAGGCCCAGTTCACACAGGGGGAGAGCATGTACTGGATTGGCCAGCAGCACTTGTGCAGTGAAATGTTTTTCTGTATATATATATATGTATATATAATTGAGCGTTCCATGGTGGGTTTATCATATAACATACCATTGCATTCCATGTGAGATTTACAGTTGAATGCTGATTCAAAAATTGAATTTATTTGCCATTTTTTTTCACGTGGCAACTTTTGAAAATTAAGATTTGGAAACTATTTTTATTGGTTTTTAATAAATTATTATTAATTTTTACTAGTGTTGAAATATGACAGTTAACCTAAGGAATTGTTAGGTGATGTTCCTTTATTACAATATGGCTGTTTTATTTATGATATTTTCCTCTGGCGTTTTGATGATGTTTTCCTTGACTTTCTATGATATCTTGACCATTACAATGTTATACTTTCATAAATTAATAATTATAAGATTTAGGAATTCTTTCTGTTCTTACAAGGGTCACAGATTTTAATGAAATGCGACCAGGTGATTCTACATCGAAAATAAGGAGACCCGTGTCTCAGGGTTTTTGTGAATGGGCCCTTGAGTTCGAGAAATCAGCGTCGAAAAAAAGCAAAAACATCGTATGCAACTTAACAGGTTTCACTGTCTAATTGATGGTAAGAAGTGGAATGGCTGAGGGGATAGCATGCCTAGATCTTACAGCATGGGCCTGGGTTCAATCCCAAATGTTTTCATTTTTTTTTTCAAATTATCCAAGCGTTATTTGAAAAGAACTATTCCCCGGTAAAAATATGCAGTATAATTTTTATTCTGAGGTAATGAATGCAAAAACATATAATAATGGGTATTTTAAATATTACAGTCAATGAAACAATGCCATTGTGCAAGAATGGTCATCTTTAATTATATATTATTGTTATATTAATTATATATTATTGATAATATTTGTCTTGCTATGGCAGACAGCGATTGGAAGAGAAAATAATTAGTATTGTGAATATCCTTGAATATTTTGCATACATTAACGTGAAAAAAACACGAAAGTTGTGTGGAGTCATTAATAAAGAATTTAAATTGCCCTTTATTATATGTTTCTGCATTCATTACCTCCAAATAAAAATTATACTGCATATTTTTACCGGAGAATATTACTTTTAAAATAATGCTTGGATAATTAAAAAACAACCAAAACGTTTGGGATCAAACTCAGGCCCACACTGTAGGATCTAGGCATGCTAACCCTTCAGCCATTCCATTTCTTAACAATTAGACAATGAAACCTATTAAGTTGCATACAATGTTTTTGCCTATTTTTGATGCCGATTTCTCAAACTCAAGGGTCCATTCACAAAACCCCCAAGACATGGGTCTCTTTATTTTCGATGTAGAATTGCCTGGTCGCATTTCATCAAAATCCGTTACCTGAAGTTCGTAATCTCTCCTTGTTAGTATTACTTAATTTTGGAGGATATTAAAATATGCAGGAAACTATGTGTAATTAAAGGTGGCATTGGCAGTGACAACTTATTGTGATGCAGCATGAAAAATTTGGGATCAGGTTAAAATACCACTTTTTCTATGCAGCATTTGTATTCAAGAATAAGCACTTTATATTAATAAATGAGTACTTGTTTAGATGTCTCCAATAGTGATAACAAGATTACGGAAAACCAGAGGTAAATTTCTACTACAGAACAGCTGCCTTAAATGGTGGTTCACTGAAAGTAGAAGATTCTGATAAATTAGTATCTACTGTGAGCAGCCACTGCTGAAGAGGATGGCTCCACTCTAGTTGAAATGTGCATCTGATTTTCCATAACATTGTTATGGCTATTAGAGATACCTAAATATGTACTTAATTTTTCAATTTTGTATACTTTAATGCTTATTCTTGAATTTTTTTAGCCCTGATATGAGCTTGGTACTTCTCTAGTGAGCCAATTGTATGTCAGAATGTTTAGAAATTGAGATTAAGAAAATGAATTTATTTTGTTTAGTAACAAAAATCAAATATCCTACAATGTAGTTTGTTGGGAAATATTTGATTCCTGTATTTCAGTAATTAAATTATTCAGTTTTTATCATTTGCTTAAGAAATTCAAGTAATTCAAACAATCTATACTATTTTAAATAGTTATTATATAGATCCCTTTCTTGTCTGAAATCGCTCATAAACTACTGTCTATGTATTAAGCCTAATTAGTGTTCATTATAAGGAAATTATACGTCTAAACCCAGTTGCATTGCTACCAAAATAAAACCAGTCGATCCCAACAACGAAAATTGTTGCAGCTTGAAAAATGTAAATATGATTTAATTTTCTTATTTGATTTCTAGCTATTTGCATTTAACCATTCATTGAATGTTTTCACTTAATTAACAACCTTAAAAGAATATTAAATCAAAAATTTCTTTATAATATTTGTGATATACATGAACAATATTTAACTGGTGATTTAGGAAAGCTTGTTTTGATATCAAAATTTGAAGTTGTTCTTAGAATAAAATTCAGCAGTTTTGGCTTTTAATGTAATTATGAATGGCTATCAAATTTGCTACTCAAATGAGCAAGTGAATCTCACTAGCTTTCAAATCTGCTTCCAAATGAGCAACGAAGCTCAAAAGTTTGTAGCCATTTAAAAGGACATGAAAAACCACACACACCTAGCATGGAATCCCTCATAAGCTTCCATGCATAACTATGCTGGCATATCTTGCACAAGTTCTTCCCCTGTTTGAAATTGGACTTGAGTAATAGCGTCGCCACATGCCCCAGGGCCAGCGTCTGCTGACCATGTCCTGCTCAGATAAGGTCTGCAAGTGGAACGTGGTCGGGCTGCAGGGCTCCCTGCTTTCACACCTTGTGGAGCCAATCTACCTCGACAGTGTGGTTTTGGGCAGCCTTTTTCATCCATCTCACTTGTACAGGTAATGCATTGTATCATAGCATTTTAAAAAATATTTAAGTTAAAATATTAATTGCAGTTCTTCTTGTGTTGTAAGATTTTATGGGTATGATATACACCTGATTATCCCTGCTCATGAGGGTAAAAGGAAATGGGGTGATCTGAAAGATTTTCATTTTATACACATAATTACTATTAAAAATATAGGTAATGACAAGATGGAAAAGTATACTCCATAAATGTAATACAGATTTGAAAGGCGTTCTTTATTGGAAATACGTATAAAACAGTTTTGAAAGATTGGTCCGTTCTTCAATTTTTACCTCCGAAACTATAAGTCTTAATTGTGTGGTCATGCTGACTTTTTTGTGGTAAATGCTGTCCTCTGTCCTAATAATTTTTTTAATCTATACCTCAAAAGATCATATACGAGCATGGGAGAGAAAAAGAGGGATTTTTAATTGATTAATTAAAATCTGCCTAGTAGTTTCGGAGATTAAACATGCGGATGGATTGATTGAGGCAGCATGCCCATAAGAAGTTCTGCTATTATCACTTTGCTCGTAAAGAATGCATAATAATAATAATAATTTTTATTAATCCTGCGATGGCAAGACATGGTGTATAGGACTAGTCAGAACATATAATAATAGTACTGGTCACTTCCACAGAGGTAAGAGTGAGACGGTTGAAAACAATGCACTGCTAAGCAGCACAAGGGATCATCAAAATATTCACTTATTGAGTAGTACAGTAAGTCCTTGATTTTGGTCGGGAATGCGTTCCAGGAAAGTGCGACGTAAATTAAAATGACATATATCGAAGCCGATTTTTGTGACCACTTTAATTAATGTGTATACCACTCTAAACAACATAGCTTGCAGATACAAAACCGATGATGCAACTGGCAACAATTCTGATTGAAAACATGGACACCTCACTCGTAAATATCAAGATGCCTCTGGAAAATATTTTCCAAAGGAGGTGAATAAGAATAATTGTCTTCGTTGTCTCCTTTAGCAGTACTAAATGACGTTAAATCAAAGAGCTATAGTAGAAAATGATTTTCATACTACTGAAGAGGCTAGCTAGGCAAATACGGCGCATTTTTCGTTTTTGGCGCATTTTTTAAATTTAATTAAAAAACTACAGGAATTAAAAATAAACTCCGACGACACCCACCAGCAATGGCGTTATATCGAATCAATGTAAATCGGAATGATGTAAATTGAAGAATTAATGTGTAGTTTATTCAGTAAGAGTTCTTTCACATAGGTATTAAATTTTGTATTGTTGGAAATTATTTTCAAATCATAAGGTAATTTATTATAAGATCGCATTCCTAATTCTTTAACACCCATTGCTGCTTTTTTGAGTTGGGTGCAAGTAATTTTGTCCTCTAGTATAGTAAAAATGAATACATATTAGAATGTATGTATGTATGTACAAGGCAGAGGTAAAAGTCTTAATGTCTCAAAAATAGATCAAGATGGAGAGTTGTAGGGTAAAAAAGGAAAGGAAATAGTATCAGTAAAACGTATTTTAAGCATGTAGGGTAATTTATATTTCCGCAGCTTAAGGGTTTAATCCCTGAGAAAACAGTGATTACAAAATTGTTATTCCTTGAGTTCAGTTTTTCAACTTACGAGTCAATTAGTACAAGAAATAAATACATAAATATTAAGTATAACTTTTTAGATCAAATTGTTATGCCATGGGTAAGTGCCACATTTCTTACAGAGATGAATGGTTGATAGCACATACAAAAAACAGACTGGAATCTGTGAGGACGTCTTATTTCTGGTGCAGTGCACTTAAAAGGTAGTTAACTTATTGAAAAAAATCCTTTAATAGAAACCTCTAGTATGAGGTACATTAAAAAGTGAGAAAGCCATTGATGATTGAGTATGTTTAAAGGCTGGGCCAGTGGCCTAGCTAGGTTCTCCTTCACCCGAGTCAAGTCACAGAGATGTGACCCCCTCCCTTTGCTCCCTGTACAATTTTCCATACAAATGTAATGTGGGGAATGTAATGGAAACCCAGGCATACTATACTTGCATTTTAATTCGGCATATATTTTAATATTATTATTATAAAAAAGTGTGCTGGTTAAGTAAATGAATAAATAGATATACTTTTAATAAACTTAGCTCTTTTAACACTTTTTTATTGTTAGTCTTACTTTAACAAATGAGCGAGTTTAACTCTTTGCACTCATATGTCGGACTGGGTCCGACATTATGTTTGCCTCAAATGTTTCATAACTTTTTACTTTCAGATTTGTCAATTCATTACTGTTTGTAGTATATACATCTATAATGATCTTAACTGACATAAAATGGATACATTTTATCATAAATTATTTCGGATACAATGTAACTATCTTCAGGCTTGCACGATTTTCGAGACTTCATGCGGGTCGCATACACCAATTTTCTATCGATGCATCAGGAGAAAATTGGTCGCTGACGCGAAGGTTCGAATTCAAATATTAGTTTACATTGTATTTAAATGAAAAAGAAACTTGTAAATTTCCACTAACAATTTTAATATCCTATTTTACAGATTTACAATTCTCTTTTTCATTTAAATGGAATCTTTTCACAAAGTGGAGCCTTCCCAAATGGACTATGTTACATTGTATTTCATGCAACGCTGAAGAAACCTATTTTCTTTTTACACAAAATTGCTACTGGTGCATTTCACACTTTGTTTATCGAAATTATTTTATATTTGTCCAATATCTGCTGCCAATAGTTTGTCTCTCACACACATTTTCATCTAGTTTCTAGTGATTGTTCTCTTAATAGACCATGTTTGCTTCTTTCCTCCCAAAAGGTTCAGTAAATGTAAGTATAACATACTTTTACCGATTGGATTGGGGAAATGTACACATTTATTAGAGATACTGGTAAATGTGGATAAACGTTGCAACACAGACCACAACATGGTGAACATTGCGAGCATCTGTTGCAGTTTAGAAGTACGGTAAATGTATGTTGTCCAGTAAATGTGTAAATTTTCTGGTAAATGTGCACAACTAACTAAACTAAATTTGAAAGTGAAGGAAAATTTGACTCGGTACCACTGGGTAGTGTAAGTTAGCTGAAGTGTTTTTGGTTCCTCCTCATATTAACTGTGTTTCCCCCTCAGGTTGGGAAGTGTTCATCTTAATATATACCAGTGGAGCCGAACCCTCGATGATTTTTGTTATAAATTAACATAATTATTAAAGTGTAGCATTTCTCATTCTTACTTATTTCCACATTTACCAAGGTGCATCGGTAAAAGTGCACATTTATACCAGGAAATGTATGGATAATACCTATTTCTGGAAACTTAAACTTACATTTACCGAGCTAGGTGGTAAATGTGTACATCTAATGCTAAATGCATACATTTCCCGATACGTACCTTTACCGTAACATATATATATATATATATATATATATATATATATATATATATATATATATATATATAACAACTTACGGAAAAGGAAAGGTAAAATGAATATATGGATGTCAACAAGGTGTTGGGATGAGGAAACCCAGTGAGCACTCACCAATCAGACACACGTAAAATAACACAAAAACACAGAAACATCACAAACGTAAAGCTTTCGGAACTACTCCTTCTTCAGCTACAGAGAGAGAACTGATGGCGGTGACACTGGGTGGAGGCATGGGGGTGGAAGGGTAGTACGGAAAGGTCGAGGATTGGAGGAAACGGAGGGGGTTGGGGATTGGTAGGGTGTTAGGAGAAGACAGAAAGGGAGTGAAAAGCTATCGAAGGTTGAGACCTGGGGGAGTGAAGGAGTTTAGGAGATGGATATGCGAAAGCTCCCACTGACGGAGTTGGGGAGCCGAAGCATTGTCGGGGAGAGCGCGAATGACTCTCACTGTGAAGCAGTTGTTGAACTTTAAATTATGTTTGTTCGCATGAACGGCCACCGGCAGCGGTCGTTTGAGAATGACGCTGTTGCGGTGGCCATTCATGCGGATGTTGAGGGGATTGCTGGTGAGGCCAACATAAAAGGCGGGACATTGGGTGCATCTCAGGAGGTAAATGATATTGCGGGTGGTACAGTTGGTGGTGGAAGTTATGGGGTAGGTGATGTTAGTTGTGGGACTGGAGAAGGAGTTGCAGAGGGGGTTTATTGGGCATGTTAGACATCGGGGTCTACCGCAGGGGTAAGATCCGACAGGGTGTAAAGGCGTGGATGCTGGGGGTTCTTTCTTCCATAGAATATTTGCCCGATTAGGGGGACGGCGGAAGGAGAGCATCGGTGGTCTGGGAAATGGGATCTGGTGAGGGGAGGATAAGGTGGGTGGCTTTCAGGATGTTTTTCAGAATGTCGTGGATGCCGGGGAAATACAGGGTGGTTAGGGTGAGTTGGAGGGTGGAATCGGTGGTGGTGTGGGTATTGAGGTGGGAGTTAGGGGTGGCGGGTGCGACTGCCCGCCGGATTTGGTCTCGGATCAGATCCGGCGGGTATCCGCGCTGTAAGAAGGCATGTTCGAGGGTGGAGCAGTACTCGGACAGGGAATCTCTGTCCGAGCAAATTCTCCGCCCTCGTCGGGCTAGGGCGTAGGGAATAGAGGTTTTGGTGTGGAGGGGATGGCAGCTGTTGAACTGGAGATATTGAAGGCGGTTGGAAGGCTTGAGGTGCACGCTGGTGTGGATTTTGTTTTCCCGGATGGAGAGATCGACATCCAGGAAGGTGATGTTGGAGGCAGAGGAGTGGTGGGTGAAGGAAAGCGTGGGGTGGGATGAGAGGCGTTGTAAAAAGGATTGTAGCGAGTCGGGTCCATGTGTCCAGAGAAGAAAAATATCGTCAATATACCTCGGCCATAGGAGTGGTCTGGGGGAAACGTCAAGAAAGCGTTCCTCCCATTCGCCTAAGAAGGCATTGGCATAGGAGGGCGCCATGCGAGTGCCCATCGCGGTACCTTTTATTTGTAGGTAGTGGCGCCCTCCGAAAGAGAAGTTGTTTTTTTGGAGCACCATTTCAGCCAGCTTCGTTAGGAAATGGGAGGATGGTCTTGTGTCAGGTGGTCTGGAGTCCAATAATTTTCCGAAAGCTTTACGTTTGTGATGTTTCTGTGTTTTTGTGTTATTTTACGTGTGTCGCTTCGACATCCCTGGGGCCTCGCCAACCTGAAGTCGTCTGATTGGTGAGTGCTCACTGGGTTTCCTCATCCCAACACCTTGTTGACATCCATATATATATATATATATATATATATATATATATATATATATATATATATATATATATATATATATATATATATATATATATATATATATATATATACACGAGGTGAATCACAAAGTTCCCAGAAGGTTTCAGCAGTTTTTCTAACCCATTAATTCATGAGTTTGGATAACTTAAAAGTTTGAGATTCGAGTAAACGTAAAGTTTTTGGCAAAACTTGGCTGGAAATCGAATACCATTATTCAGGCTTTGCAGAAAGTTTACAGGGATGATGCATCTAAGAAAACTCCAGTTTATAAATGGATTAAACGGTTTAAGCTTGGACAAGAATATATTAAGGATGACTATTGAAGTGTAAGGCCATCAACGTCGATCAATGTAGAAACCGTGGTCACCGTCTACTCAATTGTGGAAGAAGATAGACGAGTCGCAGTGCAAATGATAGCCAAACGTTTGTACATCTCATATGGCTCAGCTCAATCAATCCTCAAAGATAGTTTAGGATTAAGCAAGCTTTCTGCTAGATGGGTACCGATAGCCTTGCGCCCTGAACACAAGACTCAGAGAGATGAACATGCAGTTGAGTTCCTCAACCGATTTGATGCAGAAGATTTCTTTCACCGAATAGTGACTGGTGATGAAGCATGGATCTACCAGTACGATCCAGAAAGCAAAATTCAATCTAAACAATGGTTTCCAAGGGGGTCAAGTGGACCAATAAAGTTCAAAGCTGAACGATCAATCAAGAAGGTTATCAACAAAAGTAGAATACTCCTTTAGCCAAAACAACTAGAGGGCTGCAAACCCAATGCATTTCGCCCACAAGGTGGGCATCGTCAGGGGTAGAACCTGTTTCACCAGTGACTGGAAGCCAACTGCGAAATGCATTGGGTTTGCAGCCCTCTAGTTGTTTTGGCTAAAGGAGTATTCTACTTTTGTTAGTTTTGGCCAAAGTTATTGAGCTACTATCAATTATCAAGAAGGTTATGGCAATTGTTTTTTGGGTTAGTGGAGGCTAATCATGGTCGATTTTCTTGAGGGGCATCGGACAGTAACAGGAGGTTATTACGAACAAGTTTTTTAAAAACTGAACGCTGCACTTATAAAAAAAAGACCTGGGAAACTGCATCGGCGAATTCTGTTTCACCATGACAATGCTCCAGCACATTCATCTACGGTATCAAGAGCTGTGCTTTTAGAATTGCGCTGGGAAACATTGTCTCACCCATCCTCCAGTCCAAACTTGGCTCCTTCGGACGTTTTTCTGTTTCTTAAATTAAAGTAGCACATCAAAGGAGTTCGCTGGGAATCGATATCTGAGGCCAAACAAGAAGTTTTGAACTGGTTTCATTCAAATGATCAAAATTTCTACAAAAATGGGTTAGTACTATAGCGACATCGAATGGAAAAGTGTTTAGAGGTAAATGATAAATATGTTGAAAAATAAATGGTTGTTTTTAAGTTTCTTTTGTTTTTATATGATAATTCTGGGAACTTTTTGATTCACCCTCGTATTATATAAAAGCTATGGTACATCTAGAAGTACTGCAAAGCTGCAATATGACATGAAGAAAGGTCATTGGGTTCAACCTCTGGAAAAAATCTGAAATTCCAGAAAAGTTATTTAAGTGGTATTTTTAACCCCAATTTCCATTTTAAACACCCATAAGAATAGCATTAAAAATGGTGCAAGGTTATATAAAATTGCTTTTTTAAATTATTTATAATTAAGATACAAAGTCGGGACTTGCACAGTACTATGCAAGAAAAAATGCAGTTTATTTTTCTTGAAGACAATATTAAAATTCATGCTGAATTTGCGTAGAAATTTGATTTTAATCAAAATTATGAAAAGAAACTAGAGATGCTATAGGGGTAGTTAGAATCATATCAGAAAGGGCAATAGAGTACAGTCAAGATATGTGTGTATGTTTTGTAGACTGGCAGAAGGCCTTGGATAGAATAAATTGGGTAATGTTGATGAAGATATTAAAGGATATAGGTGTAGACTGGAAAGACAGGAGACTGATCAGGAATCAATATGTGAATCAAGTTGTAAAGGTCAGGGTGGAGGCTGCGGACACCTGCGGAGTAAATATCGGTAGAGGGGTAAGACAGGGCTTCTGCCTATATCCGACCCTATTCAATAGATATGGAAAAAGTCTAATGCAAGAAGCGTTAGAAGGCACTGGAGATTTCAAAATCGGAGGAAGGATTATAAGAAAAAGACGCTGATGATCAAGTACTTGTAGCAAGAAAGGAAGAGGAACTCCATAAAATGAGAAATGGACTAGTAATAACAGGTAGAAAATATGATATGGAAATAAATACAGAAAAATCCAAGGTCATTCCAATATCAGGCAATGAAGAGAATTTGAACATAATTATTGGAGGGGAGCCCTTAGAACAAGTTTCAGACTATAAATACCTTGGATGCATCATAACAAGAGAAGCAAAATGTACGGATGAGATCAGGGCTAGAAAAGGAAAAGAGGCTTTCAGAAGAAAGAAACATCTAATTACGGGGAACATAAGGGAAGATATCCGCAAGAAGTTCATAAAATGCTATGTATAGAGTATAATAGCTTTGTACAGGGCAGAAACATGGACGTTAAGGAAAAATGACATCAAATACTTGGAAAGCTTTGAGATATAGACTTGGAGGAGAATGCTGAAGATAAAATGGACAGATAGGA
Source organism: Tanypteryx hageni (assembly GCA_028673005.1). NCBI lineage: Eukaryota > Metazoa > Arthropoda > Insecta > Odonata > Petaluridae > Tanypteryx > Tanypteryx hageni. The sequence continues at coordinate 8,759,462 of CM054115.1, forward strand.
TGAAAAACGATGAAGTGCTAGGAAGAGTAGAAGAGAAGCATATGATTATACAGACTATTAGAAAGAGGAAGGCAAACTGGGTTGGACATTACCTGAGGAGAGAATGATTAAAGGCATGTTAGAAGGAAAACTAGATGGAGAAAGGGAGAGAGGTAGGAAAAGGTTTCAGCTGATAGACGATTTGAAAGGGAAAGAGAGTTATCAAGATATGAAGAGAACAGCGGAAAATAGGAGTATATGGAGAACCAGGTTCAAACATGAATAATCACGGCCCTGTCTACGGACAGACCACCTATGATGATGATGAGGTCTTTATAAGGTAGATCCTCGGTTTCCAAAATTCCAATCTTACCACTTTGTTATACATCAACAAATTCTGTACAGAAAGTCGGCAAAAATGCAACAAGTAATGGGACTTGTTTTAAAAATTGTCAACTCGATCAGGGCTAAAGCTTTGCAGCGACGCCTATTTAGAACTTTTCTGGAAGACGCACATTCAGAATATAGTGACTTACCGCTACATTTTTAAGTTCGCTGTCTAAGTAAACTGCATGTTTTAGAAAGGTTTCTGAAGCTTATAACAGAAATTAAAAGTTTTTTAAATGAAAGGGGTGATGTAAAGAACTTGATTATGTTGATTGGCTTTTGGATTTGACTTTTCTAACAGAAGTTGCAATTTTATTGAACAAATTAAATTTTGAGCTCCAAGGAAAAATTAAAAATTATAAGCTTAATGAATATCTTTAAAAGTAAGTTACAAATCCCTCCCCCTCCCTCTCTCCCCTCCTTCCTCTCCTTCCCTCCCTCCCTCTCCCTCCCCCCCCTCTCTCTCCCCCCCCTCTCTCTCCCTCCCTCCCCCCTCTCTCTCCCTCCCTCCCCCCCTCTCCCTCTCTCGAGCATTTTCGCTGGTAGGCCTTATATATTATAATTTTATAACTGCGAATGATTTTTGTGTCTGTTTACAATCAGATGAGTCTTTGATATGGTGATTTTGAAGTAGAAAAAAATGTATAAGTCCAGGTGAGCTTTTTGTTGTTATTAATTTATTTATTTGCTTTAACAACATTTGTCTAATGTACTGTATTGATATGTGTTATTTGGAATAGAAATGTATCACAAAATACCCACCATAAATGAAACCCCTTTTATTATCATTGTTCTTATGAGAAAATATGTTTTGCTATACGTTGTTTCGTTATAAGTCTCAGTTTTCAGGAACACATCTCCTGCATATAGCAGGGACTTACTGTACTATGGTTTAAGTCTCTTATTTCTATGACAGTTAAAAGTAATTTTGAAAGCAAATGAAGGATGTCTTACACTTTTACGTGTGAATCAAATGGAGAAAACTATCCTGGTATCAAACCCATGTCCGTATGTTAGACAACTGCACATCTATCAGATGCATCATCATTCCATCATAATCGGGCGGCCCTATATTTTTATATATACAGGTAAAATCTTGTTATTGCGAATTCCATTATTGCAAAAATTTCAGTATTACGAAATTTTTTTCTATCTCCAGCCAAACATCTGTAATTATAGAATAAAATAGATTTCCATATAACAAAATCAATACAATGAAATTTTTACTATAACAAACATCTGGTTTGGACCTTACACAAACTTTGTTACTTGTTTTATCGAATAATTTTGATTGGAAGAAATGAAAAGACAAGTTCTTCTCCTGCAAAATTTAGATTGATACTGGTGGAATTTATTGAGTATGCACCATCTCATGTCTGCAGAGTGTTATGTGTTGAGGTGACATTAATTGGAGAATCTGCCACAATCACGGAAATCAATTAATCATAAAAATATATTTTCGTATTTTTGGATTGCCATGTTGTATTAGCTGGGCTTGCCTTTTTCTTAAACAGGTATGGTTCTTCTCTGTTGAAAGAGTTTTTATGCTACCATGCCTTGTAAATTCCAGTGAGAGGAACAAATGAGACATGTCCATCTCAAGTACTGATGCAAATCTGTAGTAAATGTCGGGTTTTTTGGAGTTGCCAAATTCACCCAAAGTTCAACATAATTATTCTGTTAGTGTGTCACTGTGAATGGTTGTCATTGATAACAAGGCTTATGAGAAATGCCGACGATGTTCGTTGCAGACAACGTCATATAATGTCGTCCTGCCCTAGGACAGTTACGGACCGCATCATATGATGTTCCCTCTCAAATCTTTTTTTCCCCCGCTTCTCTCACTCCCATGGTGAGGATTCAACTTTTGGAAAAATGCCGCAGGAGGGTTTAGACTCAGTGCCTTTTGGGCTTTCAAACCATGTGCTTCGTTTTCTAGTCGAATGCACTGTTCATTAGAAAATCAGTTTTTGGATTTTTTGTAGGATATTTCACGTCTTATTTTTTATACACATTGTTTTTTTTACTTCGTTGTTTCAATATAGCAAAGCGAATAATGCAGGTTTCTCATCTATTTGAAGTCCTAATAGATGCTCATTCAATCGGAGGCAACAATGCGGGTCACCTTGGCAACACCTGGAAAGAGTACAAAAAAGCCATAAAATTTCGAAAAGAAATGTGTATTTATCACAAATGCTTTCAGGTAACATCTAAACATTGCAAGAATAAGATATTTTATATATTTAGCCGTTGAATAAAACAAAAACGTAGAAATTAAGTCCATATTTATGTATTTTAATGAATAATGGAAAAAACCTTGCACATTGAAAAATCGAAACTCCTGTGTAAACATATGGGAAAATATAATCATCTCCTGGAGTTGAACCTGGGAGATTTATGTAAACGAAAATAGTTTTTCCGTGGTCTCCTAGTTGGCAGACACAAAATGGCATATACAGCATTTCTCTATGACAAACTATTCAAGAGGTAAAAGGGAGACAGACGGACAGACATTGAATAATTATGTATTAAAGATAATAATAATAATCAATAATTGTATTTCTCAAAACAGTTAGTTATAATGTAAATTGTAAATATCATTTGAAATTTAAATATTATTGTAAATTGTAACCTTTTATTGTAAATTGAATATATTATTGTCAATTATAGTAAGAATAATAATAATCAATAATTGCGAAAGAAATAATAAATATTTTATTATAAATAAACTTTTGCAAAAGGGAATTTCATCATTATTACTGAAAAGTAACCCATAAATTTATAAGAATTTGTTTGAATATAAGTCTCAACTTTTTTTCTAATTTACATCTTAAAACCTAGAAACCATATTCGGAATATTTTGTTTTGGTGATATTTTAGATGCAATAAAAGGGTTAGCTTATCTTGGGACTATCTGCGAGGCGGACAACATCATAACTTGGAATCCAAAAATTGTGAAAATATTTTGAGTATGTAAATGAAGAGGGTAGAAATGATACTTGGGCCACCCAGTCGGAGGGACAGACGGTCTACTTGAGCTGGGATGCAGCTAATTGCCCTGCATTCAATTTCGGGTCCCGACCGTCAATATATGAAGGACATTTTATGAGAATAAGCTCCTTTACGATTGTTCGGAAAGGACCTCCCATGAGTGGCAGATGAACATATTCCGAAATGAAAAATTGTAACGGTGAAAGGCTATGCAGGTCAGATCATATATTGTCAGAAGGGTACAGTTGTCTCCACTCTTAGGCAGTTTTGTTTTGGCATTCGAGAATGATAGTAACACATGCGATGGAATCCATACAATTTCCTTAAAAAATCTTCAACATTTGTGAGAGCAGCGATCAAGAAAAGTAGGAGTTAGCTGGTGCTTTGCACTATATTGTGGAATTAGTGAAGAGTTGCAACATGATTTTGAAGAGCGTCGATGATACGATATCATTGCGATCATCGCTAATAGGCCGTGAAATCTTCGCACGAGTGGTGGAAATGGTTGAGGAAATGGAATTAGCGGAGGATGAAGAGGTGGAAGAAATCCACATGGAGATGTCGACACTGTGCCGGTGAGTGAGGAACTAACCTTCCTCATCCACTCCGTCTCCCGAGTCCCCTACTTCAAGCGAAGGTTATGTGCTGTGTTCTCCACAGGTAAAGAAAAGGAAAGACGAAATGTATTATATGTATCTTTACTTCTCGCAATCGACTGCTTCTTTCTGGAAAAATGTATTAAACTAATGATAATAAATGCACAGGATTTTTGAAGGAGTCGGTTGGGAATAAAATTCGCATGGAAAGAATAGTGGTGTACTGATTAAAAATAATTCTCCTACGTAAAAAAAAATTAGCAGCGAATAATTATTTTCTGAAGATTCAAATATAAAAACCAGCAAGAAGAAAGACATTTTGCAGGAGAAACAAAATTCGACTAGCGGGAGTCTCGAACGCCAAAAGTACGGGATGCGAGCCCTACATGTTACCCCTAGGCTACATCTTCTATTGATAAGAAAAGCGAAGCTACAAGCATTTAAGGAAATGGGTCCATTTTTCTACTTTTTGATTAATTAGTTCTCTTAAACTGAAAGCCATTGGCCGCAAATTCCAAAAAGGTATTCTTATATTGACCTAAACTCTCCACTGGTAGAAGATGAACCGAATATGTGAGTTACAGTCCGTAGCCTCTCCTTGTAACCCTGGGGTTCAGTTTGTTGCATCTCTTTGTGTTGCGAAAGAGGGTCTCACAGTGGAGGCCTATATTTTGAGACAGGCTTTCTCGATTGTTTATTTACCCTCCCCTCCCCCAATCCATTAGAACTTCGGCCTTGGGAGCGGAGGTGGAAAAGAAAGATGTCTGGTCTTTTGTCTCCTCTTACTATTTCGATTCCATGACAAAAGCGACATATGTGAGTGGCCTCGGAACTTAGCGGGCCATGGGTGTGCCGTTCGGCAGGCTTACCCAGAAATTTGCTCGCACACCGGCGTGCCGTTCGGCATTTAAAGGTTCAAATAGTTCAAATCAGGTTATCATAGGTCAGTTTACAATCATTTCTTTAAAGCATTATTTTTCGAGCTTTATTTGCAGCATACATATTGATTGTGTCATTGAAATCTATATTTTAGCAGTGTCATATTCAATAGATAAGATGGCCAGACCAGAAAGTCTCTTGGTTAATTGATGGGCATAGGTAATTTTTGATCAATTTTAGTTTACTAAAAGAATGGTCTCCAGTTGAAACAACTTTGATGTTTGCCAAATGGCGTGTGTCTTGTGGATGAGTGGCACATTGATCAACAAAAAGAATAATTTTGCGGCCTTTAGCTCTCATTTGGCATCGAGTGCTATTAAGAAGTGTTCGAATATTTAAATAGTCATGCAAGATTTTTTATTAGCCACATAGTAGGCAGCTGCTTAACATTCTTAAAACATCGAGGATTTTTAAATTTACCGATAACCAAAGGTAGTAGCTTATCACTCCCATCAGAATTGCATACAAGAAGAACAGTTATCCTTTTTTTTCAACTTTTTACCTCCCTGGCATGATTCTCCTTGCACAGTAAGAGTTCTATTCGGTTGCGAATTGTAATACAAGCCAGTCTCATCTGCATTGTAATTGTTACAGAGCACATAACCTTCTATCTCTTCCAATAACTCCCCTTTTTTCCACGTTTCAACTGTTTCTTTATTAACACTTTCCCTCACATGATATACTTTTATAGACAACATTATGGCGCCTCTTAAACCTCTTCATCCAGCCATTGGATTGAACCAAACAGAAAGGGCGATCTCCAGCTCTTCTAGATGCGAAAATTTCAAAGATTTTCTTTGTTTAGAAAAATATCCACACTGTAAGTAACTTTTCTATATCCTCGTGATTCTTCACGATCGTGTTTAGCATGGACATGGCAATTCCTAAGCGTGAAGCTAATTGAACACATTTCCATATTCATGTGCCTGCTAAAATGTCAATCTTCTCACATATAGTGAATGCTTTGCATTTTTTCATGCTGTTATTCATATTAAGGGCTATTAACAAATTTTGAAGAACTACACATATAATAAAGTTGATGTGCAGAATGTTTGCAATTTCATCAAAATAGCTGCAGACAAAAGAATGATCTTATGGTTTAGGCATCTGTGATGACTGTTATGCTGTTATCGGTTTAGACGCGTATTAGGAGTTTAGTTTTATCTCTACCGAATAATAATGCCTCACACCTGACATAAAAGCCAAAGAAAACTTCTGTATTATTCCAGTGAGACTAAGAAAGTAATGAAAGGGGTGAGGAAGAAGCTATTAGAAGTTCTGAGAATGACATTCTAATGCAAATTACCCCAAGGCATGCGAGTTTCCAGAAGCAAACTTTGGAAAATATGTTTTGCATTTTCTAAGAAAATACTAGTACTGATGGTTACAGATAGGGAGGTGTCTTTAATGCAGTATCACTAATGACATGAAAAGGAAGAGAAGGGTATGGCTCCCCTACTATGCAAAGGTGCTGTTGCAGGTCACTTTCAGAAAGAAAGGGGCAGGAACAGGAGATGAGGGATCTAGAAGCAAGGTTCTGAAGGTTTTTGAAAAGAAGATAACTCTGAAGGACATAAAATTGGGTGCAAAATGTATTTCCCAGACTTAAATTTTGGGTTTTTAATTCAAGGAAAATGGAAAATCCATTAAATTTTAGCATTGCTTTTATGTATCATTCGTCGGGACCAAAAGAAAAAAGTGTAAAATTGAGAAAAACGTAAAATTGAGAAAAACGTAAAATCTGAGATTGTAAAATCGAAGTTTTGCTATATATGTGTGTGTGTATGTATATATATGTATGTGTATATATATATATATATATATATATATATATATATATATATGTGTGTGTGTGTATTTGTGTATATACATATATATATATATATATACATAGTAGATCCTCATGCAATGTGGTAGTAACATTCCTAAAACGGCGGTGTTGCGAGAAATACGCTGTGTGAATGTAATGACTTATGGAAAGAATAGGGTTAGGTTCCCAAAGTTTGGGAAGTTATATGAATACTTTTAGCACATAAAAATTTTAAGATAGGGTCTCCCAATTTCGCACCAGGCACTCTACCAACTAAACTATAGCGACACACAATGAACAAATGCTTTCGATAAGGCTTTTTTATGAACTCATTTTGGTGGGTTGGAAGATTAATCCACTGGCTGAAAGATGGCGATAGTCTGGGATTTGATTCTCTTCACAAAGCCCGAGAAGTAGGATAGGTAATGAGGGAAGAGGGATTACAAACATATAGGAAAGGGTGGTAAGATCTTTGCACGACTGCGCTAAGGCGCCATTACATTTCAAAGAAATTCTTTCCTCTTTGCGTTGTCTGCCTTCGGCATGCAAAGAGAAAATAAGGGCGAGTTCCATTTTGCCATCTCTTTATTTCTGTTGAGTGTACTGGTTGTTTTTTATTTCATTTGTATTATTAATCTAAATATGATTTTTTTTTCTCTTTTGGCAAAGGTTTTGGGCTACCATGAAAAAGTTTTGTTCTTTTAGTAACGTTGCAGCTTAACATACTAGGTATTGTATTTTTATATTAATAAAATAGGAATATATTTGTAAATATGATTCATGAAAATTATAACTGACTACATGATGGAAAAACTTCTCTGCCTTAAGATTATTGTGCTGTAAAAGTTACATCCAAACAGGTTAGGTATATCAGTATGTATTCCGTAAAATATTTTCAGTTTAAGATTAGGCTTTATATGTTTATTGTTGCTTTTGGCATCTACAAAATATCCATCATTTTCGGCATCCATATTTATTATTTAAGGAACATTTATAGCTTTTGGAGTGTGAGACATGAACTTAGACTTACTTTGAGATTTTGTGCATGTTTACATTAGCAAATGCTCAGTTGCAGTTCTTGTTAGAAAGTAAATATTTTTAATTTATGCATTTCTTCTGTTCTAATTCTTATTTTATTAATTTGAGAAACAACTGCTATTACATAAGTGAGGCGCCGGAGACAGTGCGCCAAATTAAAATATCGCAATTTTTCAGATTTTTATCTTGGAACCTTCCACGTTGTCTGAAAATGCACCACATAGCAAGAAAATTAGTGTAAAAATGAAATCCTCGCAATACTGAAAACATGCTGGGAGAATCCATGTTAGGTGAGGTTTTACTGTGTATATACAGTAAAACCCCATATTTACTTTATCGGCATATACGTTTTCCCTCTATTTACAACCTTTATATGGGTCCCATCAATTTTCCAATGATTAATGTAAGTAAAACTGTATTTAAATCATACTAGCAGAGCATAAACAGCGCACCTAGATACAGAAATACTATTTACTCTTTGAACCAAGTATGAATGCTATTGAAAAGATGTTAAAGTTTGGCGCTATCACGTTTTAACACTTTCCATTCAAATTCTGCCACTTAGTTCTCACAGTTTTTAATTAAATTTAAGTTAATTTCTGATTTGTTTTAACTTAAATTACTGTATTGCCCTGAATATAACAATGTTTTTTTCCTAAACAATTAAATTTTATAAGTAGCCCCTGAGTTATATTCGAGTATTATTGATTTGAAAAGATCGTGAAATCATGTTTCGAAAAACCACTACATTCCGCATCTGTTAAGTGATACAAATCATTGAATTGAAGCTATCAGTGCAGCAGCGTATTTTTTGTGCCTACCTTAGCGAGTTTTTACCCATCTGTTATTTTAACAATGGGTGACAAAAAGGATGCTGATCATGTTGTGAAAAAAGATTCTTCCAAATCCCAAGTTAACAGAGGAATCCGACCAAGTTATGACATGAATTTTAAAATAGTCATAGCTCAAGAGGTGGAAAAAACGAACAATATTCAAGCTTTGAAAAGTATGGTTCCTGAAGTAAATACACCTATGTCTATGTATAATTTTCCAGACAAATGTAATGTGGGGAATATAATGGAAACCCAAGCATACTATATGTACTAGCGTTTTAATTCGGCACATATTTTAATATTATTATTATTAAAAAATTGTGCTGGTTAAGTAAATGAATAAATTGATATACTCTTTATAAACTTAGTTCTTTTAACACTGATTTTATTGTTCTCTAGAATAGTGTAAATAAGGGGTTTACTGGATATAATAATAATAATTTTTATTTCATCCCCAAGATTTGCACGAAAACAAATATAGGACAAGTCAAGTACAATAAAATTTCAATCAGTCAATCAAGATACTCATTAATAGAATAATAGCACTTCTCAATTAAAAAACACTTCAGCTTCCTTTTAAATTTAGGTAGTCAAGACTCTTCTTTCACATAAGCCGGAAGTTTATTGTACAAAATGCTACCCATATAATGAGGACTTTTACTGTACATTGCTAAATTATGTTGCATTACAATTAGATCATTCTTAGTCCTAGTGTTGTAATTATGAACATTCATATTAAACTTAATATCTAGTAATTGCTGATTATCTTTGCAAATAAAATACAATGATAAACATATACTTTAGGAAAAGTAAGTAGTTTTAGATTAACAAAACAACCTCTGCAACTGTCATGCTTTTTTGCATTAGATAGAATTCGTACAGCAAGTTTTTGTAGTCTAAATAGTCGCAGGAAATAATGACAGTAACCCCATGCGGCAATACCATATTTTATCCTACTGTATATATATATACGCATAGTAGATTGACAAAGCTGTTTCTTTGTTTGTCAACTTATTGATTCTTCTCATCATGAAACATCCTACAGCCACCTTGGTGCAGATATAGTCGATATGAGGTTCCCAATTTAGTGTGTCACTAATATGGACCCCAAGGAACTTACAAAGAGTAGCGTTGTCCATGGGGCCATTAGAAAAATTGAGTGGGATAGCTTATTTTCTTTTGAGGAGGGTGAAAAAACAAAAAGGCTGATTTGCTTTTATTTAAAAAAAACTGAATTTAGGTCACACCAACTCTCCATGCTCTGGATTGCTGTCTGGGCAATAACTCTGATATCAGATTTGTCTCTCAGTAGATTTGTTGTATCATCTGCATACATGTACAGATCACCAATAATGGATAGTTGAAGATCATTAATACACACAATGAACAGTAGAGGTCCCAGTACAGATCCCTGTGGTATACATCTGGTAATATTTTTATAGCTGGATGAACAATTTTTGTTATTCCTAGAAGAATAAATTGACACAGCTTGTCTCCTATTTGTTAAGAAGGATCTAATTAGGTTACTAGCTACACCAGATATGCCAAAAGATTTCAATTTTGCCAGTAAGATTTCATGGTCTACTGCAGTGTTTCCCAAATTATGTTCCGCGGAACCCAAGGGTTCCGCGAAGCGTAAACCAGGGTTCCGCGAGAAGAACAAGATGCAAATTCGAAACAGTCTTCAGAAGGGGAAAACTATAGACCGGACCATTTCTTTAGAATTATAATAACAAGCCCAGACCTGAAATTTAAAACAACTTGGTATATCTTGGTTGTCAAAGCATTTATGCTCGATGGGATCTTGCTTTAAGTGGTATTAGAATTAATATTCAGTGTAACCGATAAACCAGAAGGAATGTCTACACTAGATTATGAAAATTTAATCAAAATCACATCAGATGTCCATTTTATACAAACATTTAAAGACGTTTCTTTGATTACATTTTGGGGCAGCTTATATCATGAATATTCAAACCTATCAAGATGGGCAATTCGAGAGTTATTACCATTCGCGAGCACATGCTTATGCGAATCTGTGTTCTCGAAATACACAGCAACAAAAACAAAATACAGAAACTGACTAGATGCCGTGCCTGATATGCGAATTCAACTTTCCAGCATTAAACCAAATATAAAAAGAATTTGCCAAAATAAGAAGAAAACTCATTCTTCACATTGAAAATTGCTAACGTATTGTATACAAAATTCAGTTTTATCTTTTGTGTGTATATTATCGATTGGTTTATAATAAATGTTTTGTCCATATAAACAATTTTTGTTTTTATACATATGAGAATAAACAAAATGTTGATCACATAACCTATTGTATTTTTATCTTTTCTTATTTGTGCTTTAATTTTCACCTTTTAAAGTAAATAACTGTTTGGGGTTCCACAACGGCTCTTTCGAGTTGCAAGGATTCCGTAGCAAAATAAAATTGGGCAACGCTGGTCTACTGAAGCAAAAGCTTTAGTAAGATCATAAAATATTCCCAGTGTATTATCATGACTATCAAGGCCTGCTAACACTAAATCAATGAATTTGTAAATGGCAGCTTCTGCTGAGCGTCCTTCCATGAATCCAAATTGACAATTTGATATAATATTGAACTCTACCAGAAAGTACATTATTCTTCTAGCAATTACAGTTTCAAGCACTTAAGCAAACACAGATAAAACTGAAATAGGGCAGTCTAAAAAGTGATGATTGAATTTAATAGCAATTTCACTAGGATCTGTGACAACGTTGCTTTCAGATATTATCCTGTCAATTGAATGTTTGTGAACAGATTTACCAAAGGAGTCATTGATTACTTTCCAAGCTGCTTTGCTTTTATTTTTTGCAATGTTAATTGAATCAATATTGAACTTTCTTTTTGTTTCAATTATCAATTTCGAATAGGCCTTTTTGCAATTATTATAGCCGGTTTTGTTGTTCGGGTCCTTAGTTGCATTATATTTTGCAAAAAGATTTTTAAGCATTGTAGAATATATTATAATTTCAGAGGTGACCCAGCTCTTGTTCTTGTGTGTATAAAACTTTTTAGCAGTGTATGGGAAGCGAATATTAAAATAATAGTGAAAAATTTCAAATTCTAATTCAACACTGAGGTTACTTGTAAGCGAAGGAAATTCTCCAAAGCTAGTCAAACTGATAAAACCCGGTTAAAAGGCTGGATAAAAACAGATGAACCCGGATAAAAACCCAATACGTATTTCGGCTACAAAGTAACCATCACCAGGGGTTAAAAAACGGAGGGAAGGGGGACTTGAGAGAGGGCGACCGAAACCAAGACCAGTGGCACGCTCTCAAGTGGATGTCCAGGGCTGTGTCTGTGTATTTATACCTGGTTGGTGGGCAGGGGGGGGCCTAGATGACCTAGGTGATGGGAGAAAAGGGGGGGAGGTCAGTTTAAAAAGAACGCTGTTTATTACCCCTAACTCGTTATTCATCAGGGTGTGTCTGTATTTATGAATGTGTAAGCTTTCTGTTGCGTCGAGTTTGGTATTTGGGACTTGTTTAAGCAGTTTGAGGTTATTTGTGTCTAATGGGTGGTTATATTCCAAAATGTGTTTCGCGACGGCCGATTTTTCAAAGCGTCCATGTCTGTAGTGCGCTAAATGTTCTTTGAATCTGATGGCGATATTTCTTTTCGTTTGGCCAATGTAAGACATGTCGCATGTGGGGCACAACACTTGATATATGCCGGATTTTTCTAATGTGGGTATTTTGTCTTTAGGGTTCCCTAATAAATTTTTAATGTTATTTGTGTTGTGAAACGTTAGTGTATAATTTGCGTTATGAAAAATTTTTGTTAGCCCTTTGTTTAGGGTTGGATGGAAGGGGAGTGAAATAAATTTTTTCTTCCTATCGTCACTTAGAGCAAGCGTAGTACTTGTCTTCTTGTCTAATGTTTTGGATTGCTTGTTAATAATGTTGTCTATCAATTCGTGTGTGTACCCGTTTTCTAGGGCCGCGTTTTTAATATATTTTACTTCTTTGTCGAAACGTTTATTATTTAGCGGTGTCATCAATAGTCTATGTACCATATGGTTGAAAGCCGCGATTTTTTGTTTGTAAGGGTGATTGGAGTCTTTCTTAATATAATTGTTGGTATGGGTCGGTTTCCTGTACATGTCAAATTCTAATCGTCCATTATTATTAATGATCAAAATGTCAAGAAAAGGTAAAAAAATACACAAAGATGAAATACTGGTGTCATTTGACGTAGAACAACTCTTCCCCAGTGTTCCCATTGACGTCGCGCTCGAAAACCTCCAGGACTGGCTACTAAGTAAACAATTTGAGGAAAACAAAATTCTAGAAATTCTCACATTGACCAACTTATGCATGGAACAAAATTACTTCGTTTTTAACAATAAGTTCTATAAACAAATTAATGGAACATCAATGGGCAATCCTCTCTCACTAGCAAATATTTTTCTTTATTCTTTTGAGCAACGCTATAAAAATACGTTAAACTATTTCCCCAACACATGGTGCAGGTACGTTGATGACATTTTTGCCATTTTTGACACAAAACTCTATAACATTAACACCTTCGTCCAAGAACTCAACTCATTTCACAACTCTATAAACTTCACCTTTGAAATCGAAGCAAATAAGTCTTTACCTTTTCTTGACATTTTGATCATTTTTTGAGTTTTATCAAATTTGGGATAACCTCACTACCAGAGAAACAATGAATTTGTCATTTCTGTCTAGTCACATTGATCTAGGCTTAGGAATCTCATTACGGTTGTCAATACAGTTTTTCGTCAAATCTTCATTTCCTGCGTTATCACTGAAAGACATTATTCTGATTACCAATTTGAGTTTTAGGGAAAACAAACTTGTTAATCACAGCATTTTGGGGCCATATACTAGAATCAATAAATTGGTTTAAATGGTGAGAGTCAGCCGTAATTTTATAGGACGCATACGGCCCTTTAGGATTTAGGGCCTCTACATCAATACCACTTTTAAATTTAGAAGTTAAATAGTCTTTCACTGCAGTGACCTTAGTGTCCGGCTGAAGTCTCCAAACATGGATAAACACCTTTCTTTCTAGGGCTAATAGTGGACAATCCGTAAGTTGGTTTGCCGAGCCAAAGGTACGAGGTCGTCTTTTATTCCTCCTATGTTGTACCGCTTGAAATCCTTCTTCATCCTGTTCCGAGGTGGACGGTAAATCCAATGAAACCGAAGACTTTTCACTAGTTGTTCTAGTGATCATCGAAGAAGGCTCCTGGGGAACCTTTGCCGGAGCAGGAAGTTTCGCATGGTGAGCGGTGAAGATCGGACTCTTTGATGAAGAATAATCACAGCGAATCATTTCCGAATACGATTTAGGATGACTTGGGCTGTTATCGACACTTTCAGACAAGGTATTAGCACTGTAAGACACTTTCTTCTTCGGAATCTCAGTATTTAATTTTTGTTCGACATTTAACTGTTTTGCAGACTTAAGATTACGAATTTCACTATTCAGAGCGTCAATTTTGTAATTTTGAGCTCTAATTAACTCATTAGAAGCAATTATCGTGGAATTTAAAGCATCCAATGAAGCTACGAACTCTAATTGTTGTTTAACCAGTTGATCAATACTTCGAGACTGGTCGCCAATAAGCACATGGCAGTTTTTGCAACAGAAAAACAAGTCCCTCGAATTATTATAAGCATTAAATGCTGTTTTTGTATTATTCAGACATTGGGAATGGAACTTAAGTTTACACCCGAGTTCACATACTATGATATTACTATCTTTTTCGAAATACTCGTTGCACGAAGCACAAACACACGACACGCCATCCGCCATGATATTAGATATATATGCATATATCATCATCAACCCTTTTCATTGCATTGATGGATGAAGATCTCCCCAAGATTTCCTGTTTTCCCTATCGACTGCCTCCCTCCTCCAAGTTGGCTCTAAGAACTTCTCGAGCTCTCTGTCCCATCTGTCTTTTGGTCTATTGATGTTTCTTGGGATCCATTCTATGACACTAGACATCCAATGCCAATCATTTCTTCTAGCATTATGACCCGCCCACTGCCACTTAACCACTCATCTGGGTATGCCATATATATGCATCATGCAACTTTCTCGGCTGTTTGCATTGGGTACGCCGTATTATTCTGTCATGCAGCTTCTCCGGCAACTAGCTGCATCCTTTTAGTTTACCATCTTGGCAGTAAATGGGCTTCACTTCTTTATTTGGAAAAGATACACTTCTTGTATCTAGACCCTGACTTTGCTTTGCGGGTTGCATTTCCGTTACCCTAAAATTAACAACATTTATATGTTATTTATAATATTATTTTTTAAGCACTTAAATTTTTAATGTCTTTATACCATATTTTATTAATTTGTGTTCATTAAATGTTATTAACATTAAATTTTTATTGTAATAATAAATATATATTAACATTTTAATTCATGTCTTGTGGTAAAAATAGTTTGACACAATTTTTAAGAATAAACAACTCAAATACTGAGTAATTTACGTATTTTTAATTGATTTGAGATTTGATTCAACTCAATTGCAATTTAAATGCCCACCTCCAGTTTTGAAAAATTAAATACCCAGATGTGTGGTTAAGCGCCATTACTCTTTTAATTACGTCTAAGACTCCCATATCCTTTCTTACCCACTCGTTCCTTTTGCAGTCTTTGGGTGATTCCAAGCATAAATCCAGGGCCGCGACACTGAACGTTAGAAAACGAGGACCGTCTAAACGTGATGTCACATTAACCCTCCGCTGCCTGTGCGTTTTGGAAGCACTTCCCATTGGTCGAAGACATTGCCAGGCAACGAGTCTAAATAAGCAGTCCCCTTTCTGCCCTCCCATTTGGGTTACATGAAAATTTCCTGTATTTAATAATAATGCAGAATTGGTATACACTTATGAAAGGAAATAACAGATATTCCTTTACACATTTATTGATAAAAAATGAAAGTAAGTAAATGTACAAAATATAATAATGATTATTGGTCCATTGATCTCTATAAAAAAATATAGGGCAAGTCAAGGTTGGAATTATATAAACAAGAATGGATATCATGTAAGAGCTTCCGGTACCACTTGCAACATATACTGTAGAGGAAGATGCTCAAGATGATGAAGGTGCAAAGATTTCATTCCTTCTGATGTAACGAAGCCACAGAAACAAGCAGAATTACTTGGTTCCAGTTTGCAGGGATGATGTCTCCTGGCAGAACATACCACCATAAGCCATTTTCGTAAAACTAAAAATAAAAAAATTACATGCAATTTTACGGCAAACATGCACTGTATAATTGTTATTTGGAAGTAATGAATGCAGAAACATATAATAATGGGCATTTTAAATATTGCAGTCAATGAAACAATGGTTCATAGCATGAAAAATGGCATCATGCAAGAATGATCATCTATAAATATAAAGGTGAAATACTCCTTTAGCCAAACAATTAGAGGGTTACAAAACAAAATTACAAAATTGTAACCCTCTAATTGTTTGGCTAAAGGAGTATTTCACCTTTATTAATCTTAGCCAAAGTTATTGAGCTACTATCAATTATCTATAAATATGTTATTATTAACTTTATTCTTATATTAATTAAATATTATTGGTAATATTGGAAGCACTTCCCATTGGTTCCTAAGACAGTCCTCATTCTGTAATCCAAGTGCCCGTCCCCTGCATACATCTCTCCATGCTCCTCTGTGATGTTTGCAGGCGCTGGACTATTCTGGCATTTCTTGTCCATGTTTCGCATCCATAGGTCAAAATAGGCAGAACACATTTGTCATACAATCTCCTTTTCAGAAAGACTGGAATCCTTGATTTAAAAATACTTGCATTCCTGCCAAAAGCACTTCATGCTATTTTCACTCTCAGGTTGATTTCTCCTAGATGTGATCCATTGGTTGAGTTGACCCAAGTAAACGTAATTTGTTTCTTCTTCCAGTTCTGCTCCATTGATTGATATCTTCTCTGGATTTGTGAAGGAGTTGAACATGCCCTTTGTTTTATTAAGATTCATTTTCAGTTTATCTTGCCGGCTTGCCTGCTCCAGTTCCTTAGTTCTTCAACGGAGCTCTTCCGGGCTTCCTGCAAATAGCAAGTGACACAGATATTCTCCATTTACCTTTATACCCTTTTCTTCCCAGTCTAACATTTTGAATACTTCCTTTAGAGCTGCTGTGAATAATTTAGGAGACATGGTATCTCCTTGCCTCACTCCCTTTTCAGTCTTAAAGGCACTTGTTTCTTCATGTAGCTGGACAGACGATGTCGCATTTTATAGATATTATTGATTAAAGTGATGTATATTTCTTCTAATCCTTGTTTCTTCAACTCCTTGTTTCTTCAACTCCTTGTTTCTTCAACTCCTTGTTTCTTCAACTCCATGTTTCTTCAGTGCATTTAGCACCAACAAAGTTCAAATAGAGTGCTTCCTCGTAGTCGATGAAGCACATAGAGAGTGTCAACTCGTACTCATTAGTCCGACTAATAATCTCCCTGACAACTTGAATGTGGTCCATCATATTATATCCACTGTGAAATCCAACTTGTTCTCTGGGCTGATTGGCCGATAATTATTCAAATCTTCCTTGCAACCTATCTTGTGCAAAAGTATGAGGCTTGCATGGTTCCACGACTCTGGTATATTCTTCTTCCTTAAGCAAGACGTAAAGATCTTGGAGAGGATTTTTTCCATGCCGTTATCTGTTGCCTTGAATATTTCTGCTGTGATGTCATCAATTCCAGATGCTTTTCCATTCTTCATGATTTTGATTGCATATCTCACTTCTTCTGGAAGAATATCTGTAACCTCTTCGGTGGCCATGTTTCCTTCTTCATTTATTTCCTTATTGGTAAAAGGATCTGCATATAGTGTCTTGTAGAATTCTTCTACTCGTTTTAGAAATAACATCCTGCTATGGGTAATCGAGCCATCTTCTTATCAATGCCACCAGCTCTCTTTATTAACCAATCGATAGATGCTGTTTCATTTTCTTATAACTTGTATAGTTTTCTCGATTATAGTTGAGCAGACCGGAGTTGGCACTTGGCTGCTCAGAAGTGCCTACTCTGGGGGAGAGAGCTTTAGCCAATGAGACAGCATAAAGAGCGAGCCGTTACCATGGCAAGTGTGTGCTGTTGTCATTTTCTCTTACCCCTCCTGTTTCGCTAGTCCCACATGTGTAATGAACGGTGACTCAGCAGGTTGGGGTAAACCGATGGTCATAACAGCATTTGGCAACGTCACATTCCCATCGGTGGGTAGGCAACCAGCTCTTCATGTGCCAACTCTGGCTAGCTCAACTGTAGTTCATAATTATATTTCTTCACATCTTTTATGGACTTCCTAATAGTTTTGTTTAGTTTTGCGATGTGGATGATTTCCTTAGGGTCATTAATCCTCTTCATTTTCTTTCTTTTCTTCAACAACAGTTTAGTTTTTTCAGATAACTTTTTATCTGGCCTAACCTTAACAGTTCCGCCTTTTCTTGTGCAATTTCTCTGAGTACCTCCGTTAACTTGAGTGCCACTTCTTGGTTTTCTAGTAGATTGAATCGATTGCTGAGTTAAAGCTGAAATTCTTTTCTCTCTTTTAGCACTTGTGTGTTGATGATGGGCTTAGGGCTTTCTTATATGCTTCCATCTTTCCAACTTACAATTAAATGTTATTCTGCATCACACTAATCGATGGTCGCCCCCAGTTTTAAACTGGTTGAGGACAGAGCAGTCTTCTACCACTGCCTAGTATGTAGTGAATTTCATTTTTTATGCCATTGGGTCACTTTCAGGTCCATTTTCTGTTAGGGCTCTTCTTAAAGGAGTTCATTATGTAGAGGCTGGTACATTTGGCAAAGCCTACAAGTCAGTCTCCTCATTCATTTGTCTCCATAGCCCCATTTTCCAACTGCACTGTCATCTTCCTTT
Source organism: Tanypteryx hageni (assembly GCA_028673005.1). Taxonomy (NCBI): domain Eukaryota; kingdom Metazoa; phylum Arthropoda; class Insecta; order Odonata; family Petaluridae; genus Tanypteryx; species Tanypteryx hageni. Next base: position 8,777,978 of record CM054115.1, read on the forward strand.
CGTCCTTCTATTTTCGCATTGAAATCACCCATGACCACTTTTAGATGGCAGCTTCCTTTGTCATGCAACTCTCCAATTTCTTGGTAGAAATCTTCCATTTCCTCATCTGAGTATGTTGATGTTGCCACGTAGACTTGGACTATTTGCAGTTGATACCTCTTATTTATTTGAATCACTAGTCTTGCTGCTCACTCGGATGAGCTTTATATTTCCACAATGTTGCTTTTCAATTTTTTGTTGATGATGAATCCAACTCCTGCTGTTCTTCCTGTGTCAGTTTCGCTGTAATAAAAAAGATGTCCACTCTTCAGTTCCAGCAGGCCTCCTTTTCTTCTTACCTCATTGAGCCATAAGATATCCCACTTGACCTTCTCCAGTTCTTCTTGAAGCTCCTGAAGTTTGTTTTCACTGGACAAAGCCCCGCAATTGAAGGTCATTAGGTTTAGGTTAAAGGAATTGGGTAAGGTTGAGAAAGAGTGGCAATGGGTGTTTAACCTCTGGGGATTCTTGTCATCCTCTGCCTTCACGCCTTGATCCTGACCTCTGCCATGGTCAGTGGCAATCCAGCCTCCATAGAATGAGGACCAATTATTAAGGTTATACATTATGGCAGGTTTTGGGCCATAAAACACAACGTCGGACCAGAACGTGTTGGTGAGTTCCTCTTTCACTTTCGCCGGAGATATTGCAGAAAGACTTATGGTTGCACCTACCATTATCCAATTATACCACTATACTTCACCCTTTAGCCTCCATTTTCACCCTTCTGCCAACCTTGAGGCATTGAACTGAGGCAGTTGGAAGAGATATCATTATATATAGATGTTCCTTTCAGAGAAGTATATATATAGGAGGTTACTAATGTTTAGGCACTTCCAGATGAGCTGGAGACTTGAAACTTGCCACGATTATAGGATTTTGATCACAACCAACCAGAAAAATCAACAATTTCAAACTTGTTAATTGTTAGGGGTTAAGGGAAATTTAGCCATTTGAACACGCCAAGGTCGCTAAATGCGGTGGTGAGGAGGCCACCAACTGCATAATTGCATGCTCCTCTCCCCCTCTACCCTCCTCATCCCCCCCCTCTTTCTCTCTTACCCTTCTCTTTCACTCTGCACCTTTATCTTTACTCTCCTTAAGTCATGTGACGTCTGATATATGGGAATTTTTTTGTTCACGGTGGTACACTGAATACAGCTGGTGTGTGTTTTCACAAAACAATCTTTTAAGGCATGAGATTTCTTAATATAAAATAAACAAAGTGATCTGAAATGCTTGCAGAATGCAAGCACCAACTACTTGTATATACATACAAGTGAATTAATGTAAAAGTTATTTATTATAAAGTTTCTTATTGTTCTCAATTTTCCATCTACAGTTTGAAATCTCTCATGCTAAACATTTAATTCCCATATTTAGGAGATATCCTGCTATTTTAATGGGATGTTGCTATTCCAACCAATTACATTGTTAAACCTCAAAATCCTATAGTTATTTTAATCCTTATTGGTGAAAGCGTGCATTGAATCCTTTTAATACGAGAGAGAGAAGGAAGGAAAGGAAAATGATTTTCATAGCAACCAATGTAAACAACATTCATTGCATTGTTTACGAGAAGGACTACATTTGAATTTAGAACATTAATCATTCACATATTAAAATTAGGTAATTAGAATCATTGTAGGAGTTCAAGACTTGAAACAATGAATGCCTAAAAGAACAAAAGTTTGTTTTCCTGCCATCAAAAGAAAGTCAAGCTATATTTTTGTGCATTTTTTGTGCGTAAACTTATAGCGACGTCAAAATCCAAAAACAGGAAATATTAGATAATTGTGAAAAAGGTAATGTCGTGTTGGAGCTGAAAATTTTAAGTTATTTAAATAAACATTTGAAAATCTCGATGAATATGTTGTTGCGGCTGTTAAATTTTTTTTAAATTTAAACTATTATTTCACTTATAGATAAGCTAAAACTTTAAAATTAGGCAGAGATATGTGGCTTTAGTACCCTACTGTGGAAAAAGTATAATATTCTTAAAATTTCAAATTTTAGAGATTTTTTTACTCTATTATTGTTACATAAGGAAAGAACAAAAATCGGTGCAGAGGTAAAATCTTGAGAATTAAAAAAATATTTCTGATAATGTAATATCGCTTTGAAAATTGAATGTTTTTTCAAGGTGAAATGAAAAACTTGCAGAAGGTAAGCACCTTTTACTAGTATTTGTATATTTCCAGTGGAATTCTATAACTCCAATCTCATTGGAAAGCAAAAATTATTCACGTTAATAGAAAAATCGAGTTATGAAAATATATTTCTCTCTATATTATAAAATCGTAATGGTCATCATGATGTGTAATGCTCACTCTCATGCAAAAATCCTAAAGGAACCAAAAAAGATCTTTAAAAACTCTTATTATGAGTCATGAAATTGTAATATCATTTTAATTATTCTGTTAGTAATAATGACATTTGTTTACATAATTGCTATCCATTTTATTCTATTTGTTTACATCATTGCTATCAGTATTATTCTATTCATAGGATTAGTTTATCCTGGCGTGTGCTCTGTGCGATTCTTTGTTCATAATTCTTTATTCTTTAATTTCTTTTCTTCTTTGTGGTTCATTTGTTGTTTTTTGGTGTTTTAGTTTGTTTATAGTTATTTATTCTTTAATTTTGCTCTGTCTTTGTGTTTAATTTGTCAGTTTTTGGTATTATTTCTTCGCGATTAGTCTTATTCACATTTTTTCGTTACTTCATTTATAATACCTTATACTGTTGTTTATTTTTCTGTGTAACTCTTTGTTCATATTTCTTTAATTTCTTTTTGTCATTGTGGCTCTTTTGTTGTTTTTTTGATATTATTTCATCTATTGTCTCTCAATGTTTGACTCTTCGCTTTTGTTTGTTCATCTTTATTAAAACATTTTATAATTAAACCAAAATGTAGCTATATCCAGAGCAAAGTCATGTCAGGGTGTGAAAATTCAAGTAACTTGAAATGTTAATAGAGCAGAAAATCAAATAATTAATGATGTAGTTTATAATGAAGTGTTAAATTAATTGTCTTTTAAATTTATCATTTTTGTTAATTTGTTATTAAAAACTAAATGTACATTCCATATAAAATACATTCATGAAACTCATATTCAAAACATTCCCGTTAAACTAATCGAAATCCAATAGGTACATGGTAGAAACAAAGAAAAAGCGACTAAAGGGGTTGGGGGGGAAGGTTGGCAAGCGTCAGGGGGGCTTCCCCCTAGTAAATACATAATGTTCCTAAATGAGCATCGTTTTCATAATTTACAATTATCCGACTTTCTGGTTTAACCGATGGTCCTTCCCCAATATAGGTTGGATAATTGAGGTTTTACTGTATAAATATATATAAGTTGTCGGTGCTTACATAATGCAAGCGCTTAAAAAGATCACCATACACCATGGTCTAAACTTGTAAATAAACCAATGCAATCTCCAGGGCAACTGCACTTCAGCCACGTATTAGATAATAAATTACATGAGTTCTTGCAGAATATTTATAATTTTCCACAAAATTAAGGCAGCTCCATAATTTCCAAATTTTCTGGTAATCGGCTTGTGTCAAAGTTTTCATATTTCAAGTTTCGTGACTCAGATTGCAATAAGAATAATCATCATTAACCCTAAAGGAGTGGCTAATGGGTGTTTTTCACCCAGTAGTTTGTTTCTTTTGAATACGCATAGAATATACTTCTGATGGCTTTCACACTTTGTGTTCCTTTCAATCACTTAGTCACCAGTTGGAATTGACAGTGAAGAGAGTGCCTGGAAGTGTTACTAAGCTGCAGTTTCTGATTTCCTGCCCGAGTAGTCATACCTGGTTGAAAACACCCAGTGCCCCTTCCCATGTTACGGTTTTTTTCTTATGAGATTGCTTTTTATTGTTTATGTTACAGGTAAGTTGCATTTGTTATGTGTTTCTGACATTAATTTTTTATTTTATTGCTTAAGATAATTTTTTAAAAATATTTTGTTAAATTGAAATTTCTTTTTGAAATGCAGTAAAACCCCTTATTTACGCTTTCCTATGGACCTAAGAAAAAAGTGTAAATTGCGGGAAAGTGTAAATTGCAGGAAAAGGAAAAATAGGTAAACTGATTTTACTTTTAAACTCACTCATTTGTTACAGTACGACTAACAATAAAATCGGTGTAGTGATATTAAAATATATGCTGAATTAAAATCTTGTATCACTTAACAGACTTGTGGAATGTACAGTGATTTTTCTAAACACGATTTTACGATCTTTTAAAATTACTATTACTCGAATATAACGTTGGAACTACTTTTAAAATTTCAGTTTTTGGAAAAACAAACCCCATTATATTCAGAACAATACAGTAATTTAAATTACAACAAATTACAAATTAACATTTTGTAGCAAATTATACATAGAAAAAAGGAAATTTTGAAAAAGTTCAACAATGCGACCGCTAAAAATTCGCAATTGTTTGCACCACCACGGTTGTGATGGATCGCGCCAAATATAACGAGGAAGCCGAGCGTCAACTTTCTGACGAAACCTTTTACCATCACCTTACTTCCAACCCCACAGACCACCACTCCTACCAAATTTCGTCCTATCTTCATTCCTCAGGCAAACAGGAAGGCCTTTCTGATTCCGCCATTGCTCTAATGATCCCCAACAAACCCCGCACACCCACATTCTACCTTCTCCCTAAAATCCATAAACCCAACATCCCCGGCCGCCCCATTGTTGCCAGCTTTAATTCCCCTACAGAACGCATCTCCGCCTTCGTTGACTCCCACCTACAACCTCTCATTCGTCAATTCCCTTCCTTCATCCAAGACACTAACCACTTTCTCAAACGTCTCAAACACCTCCCCTTTCCTCTCCCACCCAATACCATTTTGGCCACTATCGATGTCTGTTCCCTCTACACAAACATCCCCCACGATGATGGACTCTCTGCCCTTAGTAAACTCCTGGACTCAAGACCACCCGACGCAAGACCTTCCTCCCATTTCTTATTAGACTTGGCAGCAATGGTGCTCAAATTGAACAACTTCTCTTTCGATGGTCGTCACTACCTTCAAATTAGAGGCACCACTTTCTCAAACGTCTCAAACACCTCCCCTTTCCTCTCCCACCCAATACCATTTTGGCCACTATCGATGTCTGTTCCCTCTACACAAACATCCCCCACGATGATGGACTCTCTGCCCTTAGTAAACTCCTGGACTCAAGACCACCCGACGCAAGACCTTCCTCCCATTTCTTATTAGACTTGGCAGCAATGGTGCTCAAATTGAACAACTTCTCTTTCGATGGTCGTCACTACCTTCAAATTAGAGGCACTGTGATGGACACCCGAATGGCGCCTTCATACGCCAATTGCTACCTTGGAGAATGGGAAAGACTCTTCCTCAACGTTCCACTCAGACCACTTTTGTGGCTGAGATACATCGACGATGTCTTCCTCATTTGGACGCATGGACCTGACTCTCTCCTTTCCTTTCTCTCGCGTCTCTCCTCCCATCCTTCACTGTCCTTCACCCACCAATCCTCTACCTCCCACATCACATTCCTGGATGTCGATCTTTACCTTCAAGACAGCCAAATCCGCACCTGTGTTCACATCAAACCCACCAACAGCCTCCAATACCTCCACTTTGATAGCTGCCATCCCCTTCATACCAAAACCTCTATCCCCTATGCCCTTGCTCGTCGAGGATGGAGGCTTTGTTCCGATAGAGCATCCCTTCTAGAGTATTACTCTGTCCTCGAGGATGCTCTTCTCAAACGTGGTTACCCTCCAGTCTTGGTCCGCGAACAGATCCATAGGGCGATGACGCCTACCCATCTCATCTCCCATCTCATCCTCACACACCCACTATTCCTGCATCTACCCCTCCACTCACTCTTACGACACTTTTCCTTCCTGGTATCCACGAAGCTCTCAAAACAATCCTTCATGCTGCCCACCCAATTCTTACCTCTTCCTCCCATCAGTCCCTCTTTATCAACCTTTTTGCCAATCCTCCGCTCCTCTCCTTCCGCCGGCCCCCAAATTTGGGAAATATCTTGTGGAGGAAGGAACTTCCCACTTCTACCACGCTTCTTGCAATAGGCTCCTACCCCTGCGGAAAACCTCGCTGCCTCACTTGCCCTATCCACCCTCCATCATCTTCTTTCTCGAGTCCCTCCACCAACATCACCTACCCCATCACCTCCAGAAGCAACTACACCACCCGTAACGTCATTTACCTCCTTACCTGCACCCTTTGTCCCGCGTTTTACGTAGGCCTCACCAGCAATCCGTTAAACATCCGAATGAACGGTCACCGGAATAGCGTTTCTCTCAGACGCCCCCTCCCAGTTGCATTACATGCTAATACCCACAATGTCCCCTTCAATAGTTGCTACAATGTTAGGATTATTCGCGCTTTACCCTATGACACTCCTGCCCCCCTTCTCCGACACTGGGAACTAGCACATATCCATCTTCTCGACTCTTTCTCTCCGCCTGGCCTCAACCTCCGCTAACCCTATTAGCCCCCTTACAATGTCTCCTTGTTACCTTGTAGTTATTCGCACTTTCCCTTACCACACTTCCTCTTTATTGGCTATCCACCCCTCCTACTCCCCACCTCCTCCAATCATCAACCTTCCCACATCACCCTGTCATTCCCCACCCAGTGTGTCACTTTACGTTACTCTTTCGCTGAAGAAGGGCATAGGCCCGATAAGCTTGCGTGTGTTTTTGTGTTCGTGTGTTTTACGTGTCTCTTCGACGCCCCCAGCAGCCTACCAGCTTGGTCCTCAACTTGGTAAGTGTCTGCTGGGCTTCCCTCAACACCTTGTTGCCACCCTCATATATATATATATACATAACATTCAACAGGGCCGTGCAAAGGTACTTGGGGGCCCGGATGCAAAAGGGGTTAAGGGGCCTCATTTATTTATGTTGAGACAAAAAATATTAAGTGGAGCATTTATTTATGAAGTATTAATTATTACAATTATTTTAATGTTATTACAATATTGTTATGTTTTGATAAAGAGTCAAAACAAAACAATCACCTATAATAGACATTATTAAATGTTATCATCAACTTGACACACACAGGGAATTTACACAAATATGTTTTATGTATTTAATATTATTATATTTTGATAAATAGTCAAAATAAACATTTTTTTTAAAAAACATTTCAAATTCTATGCTCCCTTGATTGGGGCCCGCTAGATCAGAGGCCCTGGTGCGGCGCATCCAATGCACCCCTCATTTGCACAGCCCTGAAATTTAACACCTTATTGCTGCCTTTCCTCTTCCTTAAGTTTATATATATATATATATATATATATATATATATATATATATATATATATATATATATACACACGAGGTGTGATCAATAAATAACGGGAATTTTAATTTTTATCAAAAAGTTTTTATTTATTCATCAATATTTATATTATCCCTTTCAAAGTAATCCCCATCAGATATAATGCACTTATGCCAACGTTTTATCCAATCCTCAAAACATTTGTGGAACGCACTTTTTGGTATAGCTTTCAACTCACTCTGCGATTTTGTCTTTATCTCCTCTATGGTCGCAAAACGTTGGCCTTTCAATGTCTTTTTTCATCTTCGGAAACAAAAAAAAGTCGCAGGGGGCCATATTGGGGGAGTACGATGGCTGCGGCATCATGACGGTGTTGGTTTTTGCTAAAAATTCACGTATTAGAAGTGAAGTGTGAGGTGGTTTTGAACTGGTTTCATTCAAATGATCAAAATTTCTACAAAAATGGGTTAGTACTATAGCGACATCGAATGGAAAAGTGTTTAGAGGTAAATGGTAAATATGTTGAAAAATAAATGGTTGTTTTTAAGTTTCTTTTTTTATATGATAATTCTGGGAACTTTTTTATTCACCCTCGTATTATATAAAAGCTATGGTACTTCTAGAAGTACTGCAAAGCTGCAATATGACATGAAGAAAGGTCATTGGGTTCAACCTCGGGAAAAAATCTGAAATTCCAGAAAAGTTATTTAAGTGGTATTTTTAACCCCAATTTCCATTTTAAACACCCATAAGAATAGCATTAAAAATGGTGCAAGGTTATATAAAATTGCTTTTTTAAATTATTTATAATTAAGATACAAAGTCGGGACTTGCACAGTACTATGCAAGAAAAAATGCAGTTTATTTTTCTTGAAGACAATATTAAAATTCATGCTGAATTTGCGTAGAAATTTGATTTTAATCAAAATTATGAAAAGAAACTAGAGATGCTATAGGGGTAGTTAGAATCATATCAGAAAGGGCAATAGAGTACAGTCAAGATATGTGTGTATGTTTTGTAGACTGGCAGAAGGCCTTGGATAGAATAAATTGGGTAATGTTGATGAAGATATTAAAGGATATAGGTGTAGACTGGAAAGACAGGAGACTGATCAGGAATCAATATGTGAATCAAGTTGTAAAGGTCAGGGTGGAGGCTGCGGACACCTGCGGAGTAAATATCGGTAGAGGGGTAAGACAGGGCTTCTGCCTATATCCGACCCTATTCAATAGATATGGAAAAAGTCTAATGCAAGAAGCGTTAGAAGGCACTGGAGATTTCAAAATCGGAGGAAGGATTATAAGAAAAAGACGCTGATGATCAAGTACTTGTAGCAAGAAAGGAAGAGGAACTCCATAAAATGAGAAATGGACTAGTAATAACAGGTAGAAAATATGATATGGAAATAAATACAGAAAAATCCAAGGTCATTCCAATATCAGGCAATGAAGAGAATTTGAACATAATTATTGGAGGGGAGCCCTTAGAACAAGTTTCAGACTATAAATACCTTGGATGCATCATAACAAGAGAAGCAAAATGTACGGATGAGATCAGGGCTAGAAAAGGAAAAGAGGCTTTCAGAAGAAAGAAACATCTAATTACGGGGAACATAAGGGAAGATATCCGCAAGAAGTTCATAAAATGCTATGTATAGAGTATAATAGCTTTGTACAGGGCAGAAACATGGACGTTAAGGAAAAATGACATCAAATACTTGGAAAGCTTTGAGATATAGACTTGGAGGAGAATGCTGAAGATAAAATGGACAGATAGGATGAAAAACGATGAAGTGCTAGGAAGAGTAGAAGAGAAGCATATGATTATACAGACTATTAGAAAGAGGAAGGCAAACTGGGTTGGACATTACCTGAGGAGAGAATGATTAAAGGCATGTTAGAAGGAAAACTAGATGGAGAAAGGGAGAGAGGTAGGAAAAGGTTTCAGCTGATAGACGATTTGAAAGGGAAAGAGAGTTATCAAGATATGAAGAGAACAGCGGAAAATAGGAGTATATGGAGAACCAGGTTCAAACATGAATAATCACGGCCCTGTCTACGGACAGACCACCTATGATGATGATGAGGTCTTTATAAGGTAGATCCTCGGTTTCCAAAATTCCAATCTTACCACTTTGTTATACATCAACAAATTCTGTACAGAAAGTCGGCAAAAATGCAACAAGTAATGGGACTTGTTTTAAAAATTGTCAACTCGATCAGGGCTAAAGCTTTGCAGCGACGCCTATTTAGAACTTTTCTGGAAGACGCACATTCAGAATATAGTGACTTACCGCTACATTTTTAAGTTCGCTGTCTAAGTAAACTGCATGTTTTAGAAAGGTTTCTGAAGCTTATAACAGAAATTAAAAGTTTTTTAAATGAAAGGGGTGATGTAAAGAACTTGATTATGTTGATTGGCTTTTGGATTTGACTTTTCTAACAGAAGTTGCAATTTTATTGAACAAATTAAATTTTGAGCTCCAAGGAAAAATTAAAAATTATAAGCTTAATGAATATCTTTAAAAGTAAGTTACAAATCCCTCCCCCTCCCTCTCTCCCCTCCTTCCTCTCCTTCCCTCCCTCCCTCTCCCTCCCCCCCCTCTCTCTCCCCCCCTCTCTCTCCCTCCCTCCCCCCTCTCTCTCCCTCCCTCCCCCCCCTCTCCCTCTCTCGAGCATTTTCGCTGGTAGGCCTTATATATTATAATTTTATAACTGCGAATGATTTTTGTGTCTGTTTACAATCAGATGAGTCTTTGATATGGTGATTTTGAAGTAGAAAAAAATGTATAAGTCCAGGTGAGCTTTTTGTTGTTATTAATTTATTTATTTGCTTTAACAACATTTGTCTAATGTACTGTATTGATATGTGTTATTTGGAATAGAAATGTATCACAAAATACCCACCATAAATGAAACCCCTTTTATTATCATTGTTCTTATGAGAAAATATGTTTTGCTATACGTTGTTTCGTTATAAGTCTCAGTTTTCAGGAACACATCTCCTGCATATAGCAGGGACTTACTGTACTATGGTTTAAGTCTCTTATTTCTATGACAGTTAAAAGTAATTTTGAAAGCAAATGAAGGATGTCTTACACTTTTACGTGTGAATCAAATGGAGAAAACTATCCTGGTATCAAACCCATGTCCGTATGTTAGACAACTGCACATCTATCAGATGCATCATCATTCCATCATAATCGGGCGGCCCTATATTTTTATATATACAGGTAAAATCTTGTTATTGCGAATTCCATTATTGCAAAAATTTCAGTATTACGAAATTTTTTTCTATCTCCAGCCAAACATCTGTAATTATAGAATAAAATAGATTTCCATATAACAAAATCAATACAATGAAATTTTTACTATAACAAACATCTGGTTTGGACCTTACACAAACTTTGTTACTTGTTTTATCGAATAATTTTGATTGGAAGAAATGAAAAGACAAGTTCTTCTCCTGCAAAATTTAGATTGATACTGGTGGAATTTATTGAGTATGCACCATCTCATGTCTGCAGAGTGTTATGTGTTGAGGTGACATTAATTGGAGAATCTGCCACAATCACGGAAATCAATTAATCATAAAAATATATTTTCGTATTTTTGGATTGCCATGTTGTATTAGCTGGGCTTGCCTTTTTCTTAAACAGGTATGGTTCTTCTCTGTTGAAAGAGTTTTTATGCTACCATGCCTTGTAAATTCCAGTGAGAGGAACAAATGAGACATGTCCATCTCAAGTACTGATGCAAATCTGTAGTAAATGTCGGGTTTTTTGGAGTTGCCAAATTCACCCAAAGTTCAACATAATTATTCTGTTAGTGTGTCACTGTGAATGGTTGTCATTGATAACAAGGCTTATGAGAAATGCCGACGATGTTCGTTGCAGACAACGTCATATAATGTCATCCTGCCCTAGGACAGTTACGGACCGCATCATATGATGTTCCCTCTCAAATCTTTTTTTCCCCCGCTTCTCTCACTCCCATGGTGAGGATTCAACTTTTGGAAAAATGCCATGGTTTTTAAAAATGTTCGCTCTCTGCCCTGTGATTATCACGCAAATTGTGAGTGATACACAAGTAGAGGTTTTAACTTATAGTCACCAGTTGTATTTGCGCCTAGCAAGTGAGTGAATCTGTTTTTAGAGGGTTTCAGTCCTGGAACAGCTTTTTTGTCTCTTGAAATATAAGTCTTATCAGGCATCTTCTTACAGAAGAGGCCTGTTTCATCTGCATTGTAAACTTGCAGAGAACTGTAACTTCCCTCTTCAATAATTTCCTCTAAAAGCTCAGGGAAATCTTCAGCACTCCCAGCATCTGCTGAGGCCTCTTTCCTCTTAATGAAATGTAAGTTATACCTAGCCATGAAATTTGTGAACCATCCCCTACTAGCAATAAAAGTCTTTTCATTTTTAGGATTATTTTCCTGGGCTGTAATATTTGTCCTTGAGCTTGTCATAAATATGCATTGCTTTTTCTTTAATCATGTTAAAGTCGACACCTCTTTTACCCCTGCCCTGATTCTTTTCAATAATCCAAACTGCAAGCAATCTCTCCATATGAATCATACATTCATTTCTGTTAACTACAGAACCCTTACTTTCAGAACTAACTAAAGCCTCTGATTTGGCAAGTTTTTTTATGTCATCTTTAATTGACACAACACTACTAACTGTAGATTCACTTAGGCCTAAAACACGTCTGATAAATTTATTGCCTTCCCCAGCTTCCGATCGTTGGATTATATCAAGTTTTTGCTCAAATGACAGAACTTTTTTCTTCTTTGATTCCCGGCCATCGCTTGCGCTAATTTACGATCTTTTGGGAGCCATTATTTTTTATTTATTCTTCTTTTTTACTACATAAAGTATAAATTTGCTCACTTATTCCATTTATTATATAAGGAGGTTCAGAACTGCTACAAACGAGATAACAATGAGGAAATTCAACAGTTCACAAAAAAATCTAAACTATGACGATAAGAATTTGTAAACTGGCAATATTTATCAGAAATACGACAAAACCGAATATTTGCATGGAAAAACTTCAATAAAAACCTCAATCAGAGATTTCTGATATATTTCAGGGTCATTAAATATTTCGGTCAAAAACTAGCAACCTCATATGCGAAGAACGAATATTTTTAATGTCATACTCGTAAAAATTGTGAAAAACAAAATGTGCAGGACGCTTTTCCATTAGCCAATAATTTCTAATTGGGCCACTAGATACCACTTTGACTATCATCAAAAAAAGCACTGTTAGTAGTGAAGTTTAAACTGAGCTACAAAAGAATAAAGTCGATGGTTATCATGTTTGTTTACTTTTAAAACTGCTAATAACAACCGTTATAAATATAATATAATAATAATGGACTTTTCTAGGGTGCTAAAGATTAGCATGAACTTAGAAACAAAAAAGTAGAGGGAGTTCATGCTTATTGGCATCGTAAATGCATGACGCGAAATGCAAGTAATATGTGCAAAACACAAGTAATGGCCATAAAAAATTTGTCGCGAAGTCCAAATTCGTGAACCACAAGCATGCGAAGTTCAAAAAGGTGGTGTACTTACATACACACATGCACAGTAAAACCCTTATTAATTCGAACTCCCTTATTTTGAAATTTGCTATAATTTGAAGCCTTAATCATTCCTGACAGAAAAAGAATTCTTTTCATAGTATCATATTTGTATAATTCTAAAACCTCAATAATTCATAATTCAAAGCAACTTTTAGCCCTGCGTGCAAAATACAAATACATGCTCGTCTAGATAATTCGAAAAAATTAATCCAACTGTTATATTAGAGATTTAAAGTTGGAATTGTTTGGATTGCCTCCCAATAAAAAAATAAAACCAGATGCTCAAGCTACAGCGCCTACCAGGTAAGTAAGTTTTTACAACTAAAACTCTAAATTTCATCCAAGAAGGCGTGATTCCTTGGCTGAAATATTTATCCCAACTTCTTGGCAGCGGTATAGCTGAGATTTTAATTTTATTCTGTAGGGGATAATTCTCAGTTATTTAAAGAAGCAATTGATAAGGGCTCTGTGTCTCTCTCTCTCTATCTTGAAACTGACACATTTTCAATATAAATTAAAAATAAGGTGAATTCCTGATTTTCCAGATGCCATGGGATCAAGTCTATTCCAGTTAATCAGATATTCTGGTTGTTCAATAGGCAAACTGTAGTACACATTCATTGAAAAATAAGTAAATATTAAGAAATAAGAATATGTAATGCAGCCTTAAAACTTTCAAGTCATAATTTTAAAAAATTCTATTTAATCTAAATTCTAGATATTAATCAGGAGTTTACTGTAGTAAAAATGTGCTTTCTTATGCTACACTGGTAGAGATTATATTGTGTCATTCTGCTATGCCTGTATACAGGCCTGACCAGAGGGGGGGGGGGGGGGGGGTTGCAGTGGGGATCATTGCCCTGGGGCCCAAGGACCTGAGGTTTGGGTACTACTATCCTAAATTTGCTTTATTATAAAATTCACCATCTATTTATAATCATGAATTTTAACACACATGCTCGGCCTAGATTTATTTCTTATGAGATTAATGCTGTTGCAGAAAACATTTTGTTACTATATGTGTGTGTGTGCCTAACAGCCTAAACACCAGAATGCACAATAAAATGGAGTGACGTTTGCATTTAATTTTGTTTTTGAAAGAAAAATATTCGCTATTGTGGTAAATAAGGTTTACATCAGTTCCCAAGATCTGTAAAGAGAATTAAGTTTGTACAGTTGGGCCCGGCAAGTTGGTTGTCCAAGGGCTCCTGTCACCCCTGCCTCTATAGCATGGCCTAGATTAAGTTTTGTTGTCTTTGAACTTTGTTAAAAGAAGTGAAAATTAATATTTCATAAAATGATTTTGGTTTATTCCTGGGTAGGGCCATGTGTGGAAGGGTAGAACCGTGGATCCAAGGCTTGCCTCCGCCGTTTCGCCTCAACAAACCTCTGATGGCCCTCATCAGCTCTCCCGAGATTCGCCAAGCAGGCAAAGCACCATCTTACAGTGTCAACTGGACAATAGGTACATTATTAGCATTATTCCTCAAGATATGTCAAGGATACATTTATCTGCATATCACAGAATAGCATATTTCAGCAAAAATATTCTTGCAGTAATCTATGTTACGATTATGCGTTATCATCTTGAAATAGGTGTTGAATTATGGGATGGGGTGCGATGCAATAGGTGGGGTGGATAAGAAAAATATTGCTGTAATATATGTTTTCAGGGTTATAATGACTATTTGCTAATGAACTTATTCTATGAATGCTACCCTCTTTTACTTGTGATCTTAAAATATAGTTAACATTCATTGCTGTTCATTTAAGCATATAGTTCATAGTAAGTTACTACAGATTTTCCTTTGATGGTAAATCGACTGTTCATTCATGTTTTATCCTGTTTTTATGCGTTAAAAATAGTAAAATAATTCAATTGACTAGTTAGATTCTATAAGTTTTAAATAACTTATAATTTTCTCAAATATTTCAAATAAATTTCTACTGATTCTTCATGTATCTTATTATTTCACTTTTCCTCTTATTCTCAGGAAATATTTGGATAATCATTTGGCCTCTTTGATAATAATTATTCAAACAATATAATTAACCACATGAGTGAGTATGCCATATATATTCGTCACAGTGTTTTCTCGACAATTCACTATGGATATGCCAAAGTATTTTGTCATAGGGTCGATCCTTCATCTAGCTCTGTCATTTTAGTTCAGTTTTCCTGTGATAGATGGGGTATACATCATTATGTCGAGAAAATGCGTACAATTCTCATAAGTTCTGCATCTATTATGCGGGATTGAGTATTCTCACCCCTGCTGAAGTGAAAGTGGGAATTCAAAGAATTTTTCACATACACATGTTTACAATTGGGATCACCATCCCTCATAGGAGGCCCTGGAAGTAATAACCCTCCCCTTCTTTAGATCTCCGTAAACTGTGATGTTATGTATACGAAAAAGCAGTGGTGAATCCTGAGATTTTTTTATACGGAAGTAATTAATTATGAAAATCAGATCTTACCTTGTTATTTTAAATGCAAAGGAATTCCTCTTTCCTTCTTTGCTAATTCTGCAGTGACGTCATCATAGAACACAAGTTCTTGAGAAAGTTCTTTGATGCAGGCTTTTTCAATTGATAGAATTGATAATTTAGAGAGACTTTCTTGATTTGTGGAATTCCTCACAAATGTTTTGATATGATAGAGAGCTGAAAAAACTCTGTTCAGTTGCGGCACTGGCTGCAGGTATTGTCAGTACTAATTCACGTAATTGAGCCACTTGAGAGTAAGCTTTGTCTAAACCGTTTTCTTTAACCACTTCCCTGATTACCCAGAGTATTCTCGGATCAAGGCAAGGGTCAAATTCTGACAAGTCCGAGTATACTTGGGCCACTGTATTTTTTCCTTTTCTTTAGAAATGCATCCAAGGTTTTTCGATCCTTCCTAGTAGTTGACGTTCTGACCATCATAGGTCACTCAGAGAGACAGATTAGATTTCTCGGAGCGGGTTTTTCGAAATATCGGAGTACTGAACTCACACGGTCATTTGCACCGCTGTCGCCAAAATTTCTCTTTACAACCCAGTTGCTTTGATTGCTACTCCAGATGTTCTTTACCCTACTATTCATTGCTAGGTCATTCGCCCTGAGATGGTTTTTCCCAGGCACTCTTTCTTTCCTCAATTCCTGGAAGGTCTTTCGCCTCACCCTCTGGAGATGCCCCTGGAGATAAGTATGCATCCTTTGGGATTGACCTTTCGAAGACATTTTCAGGACATTTATTCGTGGAGCTTTCGAGTGAATATGTCTAGCAGTTTTCCTTCCATTTGTGCTCAGTAGCATTTTTATTATTCTCTTGTTTTTGTTATTTTGTTATATTCTGTTATTTTTTTGCATATCATTTTGTTATTTTGTGATTTTATATCACTTTACTTATCCCTAATGGAATGTGAGGAGTATTCCCATAGTGATATTGATGCTGAAGAGATTAGCATTGAAGAATCTGGGGTGGAGTCAAGTGTGTCTGAGGAATATCTTAGTTCTGATGCTGAGTACACAGTGAATCCATTGCAGGATAATCGATGGCGTGAAGTGAACACGTCAGGTCCTCTTCCTCCTGCTATTGCTATTGAATTTTGAAGTTGATCCAGAAGGAGGTATTTTACAGTTTTTTGAACAATTTTTTAATGAAGAGCTAGTTGCTTCTATTGCCAATGAAACAAACAGATATGTGACTTAGTCTCTCATCGCTAGGCCATCGAGTTCAAGTACTGCTGTATGTCAGTGGCACCATACCACTGGAGCTAAAATTCCTGTTTTTCTTGCAATAGTGATGTTGCACAAAGCATTGTTCACAAACCTGACCAAGAGTTGTATTGGTCAACAAGACCTGTGTTTTTTCCCCATTCTTTGAACAGACAATGTCTTACAGAAGATTTGTGAAAATATGGCAGTTTTGGAATTTCAGCGATAATGAGACCTACGATGCAGAAAATCACCCAAATCCTAAATTGAATAAAATATGGCCAGTCTTTCAGAGCTTAGAGGAGAAGTTCCAAAAAGTTTACATGCCCAAGAGAGACATCACAATTGATGAAAGCCTTTTGTTATTCAAAGAAAGACTGGGATGGCGACAGTGTATTTCACAAAAAAGGGCTAGATATGGCATAAAAACTTTCATGCTTTGCGAGGCAAAAAGTGGGTATGCGGTCGAGTGTAATTTACACGTGGAAAAGGAATATTCTCGACAGGGAATTCCAAAATCTTCCGATGACTTCACAGGTGGTTATGACTCTATTGAAGCCCTTGCTAGACAAAGGTTATGGTCTAACAACAGACAATTTTTATACTTTGCCGCAATTGGCAGATTTATTGATTTCATGGTCAACAGACATTTATGGAACAGTGCGCACAAATTGAAAAGAGATGCCCATTGGCATAAGGGAGAAACCACTTAGAAAAGGAGAAATAGTGGCATATCGTAGAGGGAAAGTGATTGTGCTTTGATGGAGGGACATGGGAGACGTAATTGTTCTCTCAACCATACATTACCAAGAAATGGTTTTGGTGGAGGAAACAGTGGCAATAAAAAAACCAAAGGCTGTCATTGATTATAATGACACAATGGGAGGGGTAGACAGAGTGGACCAGCACCTTGCAGATTATCCCATTCCACGGAAGAGTGGGAAAAAATACTATAAAAAATATTTTTCCATCTTCTCAACATTGCAGTGTGGAATTCATTTGTTCTATATAAAAAGACTGGAGGAGAACATGATCATTTAGAATACAGAACACAACTTATTGAAAAAACAATTGAGGTTTATAACCCTAGCATCACCTCCCCTAGGGCTCGATGACCACATTCGATGCCGCATCCCCTTTGCCTTTCAGGAAGACACCTCCCTGATTATATTCCACCTACTGAGAAGAAGACGAACACCACAAAGCAGTGTGCATTGTGTGGACGAAAGCAAGATGCCCAGGGAAAGCTGATTAGGAAAGAGAGCCGATTCTACTGTGTGACGTGTAATGTTCCGTTATGCATGGTGCCGTGTTTTAGGATTTACCACACAAGTGCAACTATATGAATGTTATATGTTTTGTATATATTTTATTTGTTACTTATGTAATTATAATATATATATATATATATATATATATATATATATATATATATATATATATGATATATATATATATATGTGTGTGTGTGTGTGTGTATGTTTGTATATATATATATATGTTTGTGTGTGTGTATATATATATATATATATATATATATATATATATATATATATATATATATATATATATATGGATGGTAACAAGGTGTTGGGATGAGGAAACCCAGTGAACACTCACCAATCAGACGACTTCAGGTTGGCGAGGCCCCGAGGATGTCGAAGCGACACACGTATATACTATTAGAAGGTGCTTGCATACTGCAAGCATTTCATCTCACCTTGAAAAAACATTAATTTCTTAGAGAGATATTTCATCATGAGAAATATTTCCTTAATTCTAAAGATTTCTACTTGGACCGGTTTTCGTTTTTTCATTATGGAACAATAAGGGAGTAAAATAATCACTAAGTTTTGCAATTTTAGGAATATTATACTTTTCCCACATTGGGTCAATAATGCCACACATTTATGCCAAATTTTAAATTTATAGCAAAATTAGAAGTGAAATAACATTTATCTAATTGTTTAAATTTAAATAATTTTTAATGACTAAAATAACATTTTTCTGTATAAATTGAAATGTTTATTCGTTTACATAGACTAACCTCTAAATAATTTAAAAATTTCTGCTCCCCTACTTGCGGCATAGTGTCTAAGCATCTACCAATTTGTTTAAATTTTAGGAATTTTTAACTGCCAAACAAATTAAAATATCAAAATTTCTATAATCCCTATTTCGTTATTTTACAATTCCTACCTCTAAAAAAAATTTCAGCTCCGTAGCACATTTGGAAATACATAAACCTTGAAAATTTGTTTAAACAATTGCGAATTTTTAGCGGCCGCATTGTTGCACTTTTTCATAATTTTCGTTTTTTCTAACCAGTTTTGCACAAAATCCTACCAATGAAAAAAATTTCGAATCTCTAGCTCATCTGGAAGTGCCTAAACATTAGTATCCTCCTGTTATATGTATGTTATATCCTCCTCTGTAAGGAACGTCTATATATAATGATATATATATTATTGCATAAAAGTTTTTTATATTCTATATAGGTACATATTATACATAACTTGCTCTCAATTTTGTAGTTACTGCGAAAGAAATGTTAGTTTTGAAATATAAATCGAGTTCAAATACTTTGTATTTAATTTTAAAGTTTAATGAAGTTTATTGTTAAAAAATGAATGCATTTCTTTAACGGTCTCACTGGGATTTTTCTGAAACTAGAATAAAAAATATGACTTTTTTAGACCTATATTGTAATAAAAATCATCAGGGAAGCGGTTAATGAAATGATATAAATCGCTAATGCTGTTTTTATCAATATCTTCTATTTGATATATAACCAAAAGTTCGGAACGCAAGGCAGCTATGTCGAAATAATTTCCGTAACTGTTCTTGTGGGAGTCGAACGCATCTTGTTTAATTTTTGCAGTGCAACACAAGAAATTAAATCTTTCTGTATTGCACTAAATGTACCGCAAAACACTGTGTAATGTTCCAAATGGTTTCCCAAAGTTCATCGTATTAGCAACCAATTCAACCAAGCCCACGTAATTACCTTTATTTACAGAGTCACTCACTTCGTCATGACCGCGAAAGCCAAGTTCATGCTCTCCCAAAAAACAATAAGTCTTTTTTACATTTCCCGATTTTTCTTTACTGCTTCATTATGCTGGCGGTTAGTAATTTCGGACTGCTTATGTAAAACATGTTCTATTCTAGTTCTTCTATATGTTTTTTCTTGAAGAATTGACTGTAAATGTTCTTTACTTATTGAATATCTCTTTATTACCTTATCAAAATTATTTAAATCAGAAAATCCCGTTTTAGTCGAAACATTTTTTTCGTTTGAAAAAATTAAGCATGGCCAACAAAATAATTTTTCTTTGCTCTCACATCCAGTCAACCATTTGACAATGTTATAAATATCTACATTAAAATGTCTTGTGCATGATTTAATTTTTATATTTAAATTTATGCAAAGTTTTGGCCTACCTGCTTGGATAATTTCACTCTTGGCCTGAAAATTGTTCGTCGAAAAACTTTTCATTAATAAATTACACACTGCGCAACATGAAACCTCACCAGAGCTGATTGAAAGCACAACAGAAGCATTTGAGACACTAGGTTCACTCATGTTTCCGTACATTGAGAAAACCATGAAATTCCTCCTATCTGAGCCAAAATGTTTGAAAATAATATTTGTAAATGCACTACTATAACACAAACACTTCTATAAACATGAATGTTAATGTGAAATGTCAAAATTGCGACTTATTGAAACTGTAATATAACTGGACCAGATGCCTAGTCTCTGCTCGTATACTACAGCTAATGGCTCGTCGACATGTACGCAATAATATTCTTGTTTCCTAGTACGCTTGTAGTGTTATTTTTGGCCATTGTGTTGCACAAGCTGTCAAGATGGATATTTTAAATATCGTGCAGTTGCATGGTTTCATTGAAGGTGCGCTTCTGAAATTGTGTTTGTGAATGAGTAATTTTTATCGTTATTACTGTTATTATTATTTTAATTTCTAATTTGAAAGTAATGTTTTCCTTGTTTCCATGGAGGATTCACCTCCTGCAAGAAACAGATACTTCCATGAATAGGAGGAAAATAAAAAGAACTCTTGAGGTAGTGTCATTTCAAAAATGCGAAAGATATGTTTTTCACTTCACCATCGTTATGGTAAAGGAATGGGATGGTCACTATGTAACATAGACACGTATTGATAATTTTATAAAGCAATGTTTCTATTGGTATTGTAGGATTTGTATGCTTAACTTACATAATTTTCCTCTTACATCTCAAGCATAATTGCTGTACCTAATGTTTGTGATCTGAATTGCCTGCAATGATGGTGCAATATTACATTGGTACTTTGTTAATCTCAAAGTTAATCCTGTAACTTGTGATACAATGTGTGTTCGGGAACTATGTCAAGGTCTAAGTTAAATAAACTTTATTTTATTTAGCCATTTTAGCATGCCAAAACACCATCTATTCTTGTAAACAAGTTCTGTGTAAGTATACGCATTGAAATTTTTCATTGTTGAATTTACTTTTGTAACACTGCTCTCAAAATAAAAATGGCTCATTTTTATAATAATTTCGTAGGCTTGTAGTTTGCGAATTTGCACTTTGTGACAAAATTTTTATGACCATTACTTCTGTTTCACGCCGATTATTTGCATTTTGTGTCATCTGTTTGTGATGACAACAAGCAGAACTTTCTTTACTTTATTGTTTTGAAGTTCTGTTAAAACATTGGTGCCCTAGAAAAGGGCTTATTATATTATATTTATAATGCTCATTAATAGCAGTTTTTGAAGTAAACAAACATGATAACTCTTGGCTTAATTATTTTGTTGCTCATTGTCAGTTTGAACTTCACCGCCACCGTCGCTATTTTCGATGTGAAACTTCAGATTAAAATTTAAAGAAATGCCATCATTTTGGAATGTAAGGTTTTCATTTGTGACGAAGGTTTTGGCAGTGTTTGGTTACTGGATATGTGGCCTTTGGTGATCCATCGTGTCTGGTGACTTAAGGTGACAACAGTTTTGTTTCCATTCCAGGAAACATCTTCAGGTAAAGGGGTGTCCATAGTCGATATGATCTATCCAACCAAGCATGGTTGACCCCATCACATTTCCAGCATTGCTGCTAATGCGGAACTCTGTCTATGTACTAGACTCTGTTCCACTATGGCGGCTCCTATGGGGCATCGACCCCTCCCTCCAAGCGGGGATGCTTGTTACTAGGGAAGGTATCTTGTGAGTCAAGGCTGGCGATGGGTCGCTTGTAGTGGTTCCACCACCACCTAACCTTGATGTCGCCTAAGATTTGCACTTCTGCGTGCACAGATGCTGCTGCCTTGCAGTGGAATTCCTTCGACATCCTCGGCAGGAGGATGTCCAGGGGCTCCACTTTTCCATCTAAATGCATCTGACTGACGTGGTCGTATCTACCACGACCAAGTATCAGCCAGAGTGCATTATTTTGCACCACTTGCAGCCTGTAGAGGGTTGGTGTCCATAAAATGTGTCTTATCCTCGACCCTCAAAGAAAGGGAAGGAAGTTTTGTCATTTTTAACTACCACGTATGGCAGGACTGCTAAAGGCTAGAGAGCCTCTTCAGCCAAAGAAGAGAGGAAAGAAACCCAGTGCCAGCATTAGCCTGCTCTAACGAATAACACCAAGGGGACAACAGCTTAACGTCCCTTCCGAAGGACGGAGTGTTGATTTGCACACGGTCCTCAGGTTGCTTTTTCTCATTAGCGTGTCCTCATCACCTTAGTACCATCGCACACAAATAGGGGGCCGGAGCATCCTTGGAAAAATCCTCATAAGGATTTGAACCAGGTGTCGCGCTTTAGCAGATCTTACGGTGGGATCAACACTCTAACCACTACATCCCCGGCTCCCAGTGTCCATAGGATTTTGCCTGGTATATATGGGCACAGCAGCTGGCACTAGAGAGCTGTGATTGGCTCTTAAGTCTGGAGCACTGTGATTGGCGCTAGATTCTCGCCGGCCCTTTTCAGGGCCATTGTCTCTTCGGCGGGTAGGCTGGAATATCCTTTTCCATTTACCTGCAAGGGTGTAGCTGTTTTCCCTGTTGAAATTAGCCAGATGTTTGGTTATTTCAATGGCTTCTCGTATCAATCTGGGAATATATCGGTTCCCCCTCGCGATAATTTTTGCGTCCTCAATGGCGATGGTATGTCCGGGCTCCGACCATGTGTGTTCTGCGATGGCCGAGAGATGGACTTGTTTGTTGATTAGCGCCCTTGGGTGTTCTTTCAGTCTGCATTTTAGGGATCTTCCCATTTGGCCGATATAAGAATAGCTGCATGTGTATTGGATCTCATAGATGCCCTCATACATGTCCTGAGGTATGCGGTCCTTGGCCTTCTGGAGTAGGTCACAGGTCTTCTTTACCGACGTGAATCTCGTCATGATGTTATGGCGGGCTAGGATTCTGGATATCTTTTCTGTTGTGCCTGATACATATGGGACCACTGCATATGCAGCCAGCTTCTTATCTGTCTCTCCCTTCTGGCCCTCGCCAGTCCTTTTAAGGGCCTTAACCAGATTGTTTATCTCCATCTCCCTTTGGGCCGTCTTCTTAAGAATCCTCTGCCTGGAATATCTGTTCTTCTGTAGGGTGAATAAAAAATGTTCTTTCTCTTTAGGTAGGGACTCTGCATCGGAGATGGAGTAAGCTCGATGGAGCAACGTCTTCACCAGGGAGTTTTTTTGGACTGGATGGTGGTGCAAAGAAGCATTCAGATACTGGTCTGTATGGGTCTTTTTCCAATATACTGAGGGTCCTAAGGTTCTGTTCGGTCGTCCAGGAATTGCCCGCATGCTCTCTTATCCTTTCCCTCTCCCTACATTCCTAAGTGGACTAGGCTACTTCTTAGTAATGCATTTTCCTCATTTCCCCATTATTTTCAAGCTATCCATGTTACCAGCCAGAGCCTTATCCCTCATATTGAAGAGCTTCGCTCTATTCTACCTGAGAAGGGGGTCCATGCTATCGCAGTATCCAAAACTTGGCTGAAACCTTCTCTACCTTCTTCCCTTGTACATATTCCCGGATATAAGCTTTCTCATAAAGACTGCACTGGAAAGAGAGGGGGTGGTGTGGGTATTTATATTCCCAAAGAGCTATGTTGTAAATTGCCCCTTAAAAGTGACAGCCTCTATTCTCGCAGAACTGAATTTCTTTTTCTGGAAATAACTTTCAATTCTCAGAAATTATTATTTGGAGTTGTGTACAAACCGTCGCAAATTTCAAATCTATCGAATATTGAAATTCCCCTCTCGGAACTTATCGTAGATTTTGATAATGTCATCCTTATGGATGATTTTAATTCTGATCCCCTGAACCCAAGTAACTTTTACACTAAAACACTCCCTAATATATTTCAACCGCTAGGACTAAGTATTTTTCTACTTAATCCTACACACACAAAACGTTCGGTCGCCCCTGGAGACTACCTTGAATGGTCCATCGTAAGGAGGTTGGCATCGTGTCTCACGAAAACGTGAGATGCCAAACCAAGTTCTTTAAAAATGAAGGTGGGCCTCTCTCCATGGCGTGCGGCATCCACTGGGCGGAATCTGTGCATGTGCCGCTGTAGACGAGCGAGGAACTTCATCAAGTCTTCATCTATCGTTGGCTGAGCGGACAGAAATTCGGCTGGACGTCGTAGGGGTTGACCATAAAACATCTCCGCAGGTGTAACACGGATGTCTTCTTTTCACGCCGCTCGGATTCCGAGGAGGACAACCGGTAAGGCCTCTGACCACCATTCGTCTTCGTGACTCATGATGGCTGCCTTCAGTTGGCGGTGGAAACATGTCACCATGCCGTTAGCAGAAGGATGATAGGGAGTGGTGTGCAGGTGAGTCGAGCCTGTCAAGTGGGTGAGTGCCTGGAACAACCTTGACTCGAATTGCCGCCCCTGGTCCATTGTCACTTGCAGTGGCGTGCCAAAACGGGCGATCCAACCAGCGAAGAAAGTCTTGGCGACGGTTTCGGCTGTTGCATCCGTAATTAGGAATACCTCTGGCCAATGGGTAAAGCGATCCACGCAGGTAAGGCAGTAGGTGAATTCCGATGATGGAGGGAGCGGACCCACTATGTCCAAGTGGACGTGCTCGAAGCGTGCTGAAGGGACAGTAAAACTGCCGACCGGCACTGCCACATGTTGGGTGACCTTCGTTCGCTGGCAAGAGATGCACGAGCATGCCCACATCCTGCAGTCCTTGGCGATGGAGGGCCATACGAACCGCTGCGAGACCAACTTCATGGACACTCTCGTTCCCGGGTGTGACAGACCATGCAGGGATTGAAAAACCTGCTTACGGAATGGCTTTGTCATGAAGGGCCAGACCGTCTCGGTTGAGACGTTGCAAAAGATTTCGGCTTCGTTACCCGGAATCTGCATCTTCCTCAATTGTAGGGCCGTCTCGCTCTTCAGGAGGTCGGCGAGTTCAGCGTCGTCCTCTTGCGATCGTGCAAGGGCCTCAAAGTCAATAGCAGTGGTAATCTCCTCGATTCTGGAAAGCGTATCTGCTGCGACGTTGTCCTTCCCTGATACATGGCGGATATCGGTGAAGAACTGGCCGATGAAATCCAGGTGCCAGAACTGCTTCAGCGAACACTTGTCCGCCTTCTGCTGAAAAGCGAAAGTTATCGGCTTATGGTCAGTAAAGATAGTGAAATCTCTCCCCTCGACCATATGTCGGAAATGTTTCACAGCTCTGTAGATGGCGAGGAGCTCGCAGTCGTAAGAGCTGTAGTTCTTCTGGGTGGCGCTGAACTTCTTCGTGAAGAAAGCCAGCAGCTGCCATGCATCCTTTACCTGCTGCTGGAGGACTGTACCCATGGTGTGGTCCAAAGCGTCCGAGAAAATGGCATGAGGCACCGCGGGTGCGACAGAAGGGTCGCTCGAGCGAGGCTCTCCTTACACACCTTAAAAGCGGTCTGCAACTCTGATGTCCACTCCACTAGGTGGTAACCGGTTGCCTTCGGCCCATCTAGCACTCCATGTAGCGGCGCCTGGATTGCCACAGCACCCGGGATGAAACGACGCTCAAACAGCTGGTGTAGATGACATTCGTGCTCCTCGTCCGACTCGGACGCGATGAGTATGTCGTCGATGTACGCTTAGCAATGCCCCAGGCCTTGAAGAACTTCATCGATAAAGTGCTGGAAGGTCTGGGCCAAACGACATGTGCGTAAACTCGAACAGGCTGAAAGGTGTTGTTATAGCCATCTTCGGTACGTCATCTGGGTGAACCGGAATCTGATTGTATGCGCGGACAAGGTCGATCTTGGAGAAGATTCTCTTACCACCCAGTGAGTGCGCGAAATCCTCAATGTGTGGCACGGGATAGCGATCTGGGACGGCCCTCGCGTTGAGGGCGTGGTAGTCGCCGCAGGGACGCCACTCGTCCCCCTTCTTCGGCACCAGATAGAGAGTGGAAGACCAACAGCTCTCAGATCTTCGCGCCGTGCCTAAACAGAGCATCAGCTCGAACTCTTCCTTGGCGGAGAGGAGCTTATTGGGAGCTATTCTTCGTGGCTTACAGGAAACTGGGGGGCCTTGCATCATCCGGATATGATGCACGGTAGTGTGTTTCGGATCCCCAGGTGCACCTGCAGGGCGGGTGTTTTCCGGGAAATCCGAAAGGATGCCATGGAATCTTGTGCCTCCCATGATGACTTTGATGTGGGGCGCAGTGGAGTGCACTGCACAGCTGCATACGGACAGTGAACTAACGCCATCCATGAGATGCTGGTTGCAGACGTCGACCAGCAAACCGTAGAAGGCAAGGAAATCGATGCCGATTATTGGTTTGTCGACATCGGCGACGACAAAACGCCAGTTGAATTCTCGCTGGAACCCGAAATTGAGTGAGAAAGCTATTCACCCATACGTGTGGATAATGGATCTGTTAGCCGCCAGCAAGTCATATGACGTTTTTGAGCGTGGGCCTGGAGCTAGCGCGTGCGGGAAAATGCAGAGATTGAATCCGGTATCCACCAGGAATTGGCGTTTGGTCGACAGGTCCGTAATGAAAAGGCGGCGAGGTGCTGCGGAATGGTCGTTGGCCACCATTAACGACTCCCTTCCTCATTTCACTGGTTGAAGCTGCAGTGAGGCTGGCACTTAGTTGCCTGCGCCTCGTAACACTGGTGATACCAACACCACGTGGGGTTGGCGAAACCGGATGCACCGGCGTTACGGCTGCGTGAACGGCTCCTCGACCGCAGACGATAGTGTGGCCTCATTTGGCTGGTAGTCAATGCCGCGACTTGCTGGGTCCATTCGTCAACCCTCTTAATGAGCGTTTCCATTTCTACGGATGCGAGCGCGGCGTCACCTCATTGACCTTGTCCCCAAATTGGGCCAACGTGTTCAAATCGACGGTCTCCTGGGTCGCTAGTATGGCGTGCACCTGGGTTGGCAACCGATTCAGCCACAGCGATCGCAGAAAACCATCCAGCATGGACGTGCCCGCCAGCATCCTGAGATAGCGAAGGAACTGCAAGGGCTTCCAGTCGCCCATTTCTTCATGCTCCAACAGCTGTCGGATCTGTTCCTCCCGAGATGTGGAAAGCCGCCATATAAGCTCCGCCTTGAGCTTCCCGTACGTATCTTGCGCCGGGGGTCGTGTGATAATGTCCTCCACCTCGGCAGCATAGCAATGCTAGAGTCGCGTAGCCACATTGAAGTATTTCGTCGAATCCTGCATTATTCCAGCTAACGCGAATTGCCCTTCCATCTGCGAAAACCATAATGCAGGTTTTTCTGCCCAGAATGGAGGAATTCGAACACTAACGCGGGCCACACTTCCCTCACTCGCTTCCATGTCCTTAACACGCGGTCACGAACGTCGCGAATAAAAAACTATTCGGCCGCGATCACGTTGGGGTCACCAATTGTAGGGGTTCGTCAGTCAATAAAAACCCACCACTTTAGTAATAAAGTTTTATTTTGGAAAACAAGTTGGTCACTGATATAACGCGAAACGAGGCGGAAGCAAGATGGCTGCTGATGGCGACGCTCGAGAGACTTTCACTCGACCAGTGTCTGTTGCATCACCCTCTCGGGTGCCACTCCCGCGTCCGTCCGGTGGAGACCTCTCACGGCTAGGTCAGGAACCTGGGAGGATAATTGAGCCATGTATTGCACGCGGCGCTATCCTCCATAAGAGTATAAAAAACCTAAGTTAACTAGTACTGCCTGTGGTCGCTAATAATTTCGTATTATAAAAAGGTGTCGCGGATAAAAATAGTTTAAGAACCTGTGTTCTAGAGGACCCATAACTCATGTGTTAGATACATTTATAATATGAGCAAAAGTTGCCATATAACAAACTCATTCAAAGTATTGGGCTGGCTGTTCTTGGAAGAACGTCGAAAGATGCATATCCTAACATAACTAAGAAGTATCCTCACCTCTTCCTCGCCTAAATACCTAACCAAAAACTTCAAATCCGTTAATTCTAGGCACTTCTTGAACACCCGGGGCTCATCCAAGCTACTTATTCCCATTCATCGTAGCAATTTCTATAACAAATCCTTCACCGTTACCGCCTGCAATCTTTGGAACTCTCTCTCCTTTCACTTTTGCTCTGTCAATGATGTTAACCAGTTTAAGAAATATTGCGTTAAATACTTAGCATTTGGTCCTCATAAAAATGTAAAATTTCTCATGTATTTTGCCCTTCTCTCCTTCATTTAAATGCCAGCACAGTCACTATAACCATCAGCAGACTGGACAGTCTTTCCTTTTAGATGATTTGATATTATTTTCCTTTTGTGTGTATTTGTGCTGTACTTTTCTTAATTTTATTCTTATTGATGTACACCTTAAAGTAATTTTCATTTCACTGTTTTGATTTGAATTGAATTATCTTTATATATAAATGTCTGTCCATCTGTCCATTCATCTGTTCGTCTGTCCATCTGTCCATCCCCCCTTTTATCTCTTTAACGGTTTGTCATAGAGAAATGCTGTAAATACCATTTTGTTTCTGCCAAATAGGAGACCCCAGGAAGACTATTTTCATTTACGGAAGTGTTCTGGATTCAACTCCAGGAGACAATTATATTTTTCCATGTTTACACAGGAGTTTCGATTTTTCAAGGTGCAAGGTTTATTTCTTTCATTCATTAAAATACGTAAATACGGACCGAATTTTTGTTTTTGCTTTTTTCGACGGCTAAAACTATAAAATATCTTATTCTTGCGATGTTTTGGTGTTACACAGAATAATTTCTCAGAAACACTCATTTCTTTTTGAAATTTTATGGCTTTTTTGTACTCTTTCCTGGTGTTGCCAAGGCGACCCGCATTGTTGCCTCTGATTGAATTAGCATCTATTAAGCCTTCAAATAGGCAAAAGAATTGCGTTATTCGCTTCGTGCTGTTATGAAGAATCAAAATTATAGTTGTAATAATTGTCAAACTTAATAGATTGTAATGTTAATAATTATAGATTATTATTATTTAGTAAACTGCATGTGGACTGGGGGCATTTTTAATGATTGACCAAAAGAAAAAATAATCTTTATTTCAATACTGGAATGTAACCTTTTTCGTATGGGACAGAAAATTAAAATTGCACATATAAATTATAAAAACAAACATGACATTCAAAATATCAGTTGTCTACTTTTGCAAGGAGAAATTGTCTATTATTACCAACTTTTATATTATATATATTATACGGAAAAGGAAAGGTAAAATAGATATATGGATGTCAACAAGGTGTTGGGATGAGGAAACCCAGTGAAAACTCACCAATCAGACGACTTCAGGTTGGCGAGGCCCCGGGGATGTCGAAGCGACACACGTAAAAGAACACTAAAACACAGAAACATCACAAACGTAGAAGCTTTCGGAACTACTCCTTCTTCAGCTACAGAGAGAGAACTGATGGCGGTGACACTGGGTGGAGGCATGGGGGTGGTAGGGTAGTGCGGAAAGGTCGAGGATTGGAGGATACGGAGGGGGTTGGGGATTGGTAGGGTGTTAGGAGAAGACAGAAAGGGAGTGAAAAGCTATCGAAGGTTGAGACCTGGGGGAGTGAAGGAGTTTAGGAGATGGATATGCGAAAGCTCCCACTGACGGAGTTGGGGAGCCGAAGCATTGTCGGGGAGAGCGCGAATGACTCTCACTGTGAAGCAGTTGTTGAACTTTAAATTATGTTTGTTCGCATGAACGGCCACCGGCAGCGGTCGTTTGAGAATGACGCTGTTGCGGTGGCCATTCATGCGGATGTTGAGGGGATTGCTGGCGAGGCCAACATAAAAGGCGGGACATTGGGTGCATCTCAGGAGGTAAATGATATTGCGGGTGGTACAGTTGGTGGTGGAAGTTATGGGGTAGGTGATGTTAGTTGTGAGACTGGAGAAGGAGTTGCAGGGGGGGTTTATTGGGCATGTTAGACATCGGGGTCTACCGCAGGGGTAAGATCCGGCAGGGTGTAAAGGCGTGGGTGCTGGGGGTTCTT
Organism: Tanypteryx hageni; assembly: GCA_028673005.1. Taxonomy (NCBI): domain Eukaryota; kingdom Metazoa; phylum Arthropoda; class Insecta; order Odonata; family Petaluridae; genus Tanypteryx; species Tanypteryx hageni. The sequence goes on from CM054115.1 coordinate 8,808,127, forward strand.
TCTTCCATAGAATATTTGCCCGATTAGGGGGACGGCGGAAGAAGAGCATCGGTGGTCTGGGAAATGGGATCTGGTGAGGGGAGGATAAGGTGGGCGGCTTTTAGGATGTTTTTCAGAATGTCGTGGATGCCGGGGAAATACAGGGTGGTTAGGGTGAGTTGGAGGGTGGAATCGGTGGTGGTGTGGGTATTGAGGTGGGAGTTAGGGGTGGCGGGTGCGACTGCCCGCCGGATTTGGTCTCGGATCAGATCCGGCGGGTATCTGCGCTGTAAGAATTCATGTTCGAGGGTGGAGCAGTACTCGGACAGGGAATCTCTGTCCGAGCAGATTCTCCGCCCTCGTCGGGCTAGGGCATAGGGAATAGAGGTTTTGGTGTGGAGGGGATGGCAGCTCTCGAACTGGAGATATTGAAGGCGGTTGGAAGGCTTGAGGTGCACGCTGGTGTGGATTTTGTTTTCCCGGATGGAGAGATCGACATCCAGGAAGGTGATGCTGGAGGCAGAGGAGTGGTGGGTGAAGGAAAGCGTGGGGTGGGATGAGAGGCGTTGTAAAAAGGATTGTAGGGAGTCGGGTCCATGTGTCCAGAGAAACATAATTTAAAGTTTAACATCTGCTTCACAGTGAGAGTCATTCGTGCTCTCCCCGACAATGCTTCGGCTCCCTAACTCCGTCAGTGGGAGCTTTCGCATATCCATCTCCTAAATTCCTTCACTCCCCCAGGCCTCAACCTTCGATAGCTTTTCACTCCCTTTCTGTCTTCTCCCAACATCCTACCAATCCCCAAATATAAATATATATATACAGTATAACCTCTCATTAACGAAAATCAAGGGACCCAATTTTTCGTCTATTCGTTATTCGGAAATTTGTTGATTTGAAGTTATTGGGTGTCGCATAACTTCAGGGGCACATTGCCTGTTAGATTATACAGGAGCAGCGGGGTTATGCAAATGAAGGCATATGCGCAGATATGGCGTAACTCGACTAAAAATCTTTTCAGGAAAAAGTATCACATAAGTGGACGATATTCAAAATGTGCCCTCAATGTTTAACAACCAGCCATATTGATTTGAAGCTCTGACGACACAATGCTTTCTTATGGGAAAAAAGGGGCACTTTCATTCATCTCATTTTGCAATGTTTGACAGTGGCAAGCACCAAATAACTGAAATACAACGTTATTTTTTCTAGCATTGATTGGCAGGTTTTGCACGAAAACATCCTCTTGAATTTTTTATTATGCGTCTCTTTTCGAGGTTGCAATGTGTGAAACTCGCTGAGCCTATCTTAAAGCATCTGTTAAGCCGCTACGTTTATAAAAAAATATTTACAGCAAAGCCACTTCTTAACACCAATTAATACTATTTGACCACTATTGCGCGGGTTGCAAATATTTCAAAAGGAAATGAATTAAAGCAGCAATTTCCTCATAAGAAATCACTAACTGTCATTGGCACCCCAAATCAAGACTCCAATCAATATTTTTCACCTACCTTCTTAACAACACTCCAGCTCCGTCTTTGACGAATAAATTACCTATCACAAAAAAGTGTATAGAAACCACCTCACCATGATACATACCTCATTGCTGAAATCTTTCATTGAAATTCCCTTTAAATGGATTAGAGAATGAATTTAATCAGGAATGATTTCAAATACAACACTTTTTAAAAAGATTTATTTAAAAACATCAACATTTTTTAAAAAACGAATCTATTGTTTTCTGTTTCAAATTCTTTGTGAATTCTCAGGAAACGGCAGTCTCCACTTCCCTAGTGGCATCACTACAACTCTCGGACGAGATTGTCAATGGCGCGAAAATGCCGGAAACACGTCATAATGCTAGAAAACATGCTATGATTGGCTTGTTGTAAGCTTAACGCTAATTGGCTCCTTGGCGACTGTTTTCAATCATTTTCCATACGTATGTAACTGAAAAAAATGTTTAGCGAGCAAAATTTTGTTCTAAAGAGGTAAATATAAATGAAAGTGACAACTTTATCTTTCGTTGTTCGGAAGTTTTCGTAGTACAGAAGTTCGTAGTACGGAAGTTCGTAGTAAAGAGGTTATAATTAGGGATTTTGTTTATAAGTTTGGCGGGACCGCCGTCAATAGTTTGCTATCCGGAGGTCTTCACTATAAAGGGGTTCGTAAGGTAGAGGTTTAACTGTGTGTATATATATATATATATATATATATATATATATATATATATATATACATATATATATATATATATGTTTTGGACCCCGTCTAATCTGAAAAAATCCAAACCTGCATGCAGGGTTCGAACCACCTCACCTCCCGTCACGTAATTACAAGTGATTTAATCACCTTGGCCACCAGTTCCTTAGGCAGCGGCTGCGATAATTGTGTATTTGAATTCGCGTGGGAAGATAGACAAGCGTCAATCATAGCAACGACATTAAACAAACTATTGTAATTGTTGATTATTATTTATTTATTTTAAAAACATTGCAATTTGGCCAGCCGGCCAGGTGGCAAGGAAAACATGGTATATAACTCTAAAATTCCAATTATACAAATAAAGTCCTCATAAATGTGAATTTGTATTGATACTAGCATTCCTATGTTTTTTAAAGGGTTATTTCTGCTAATAATTGTAGGTTTTTATTGTAATTATTATTGATAGTAAGTTTTTATTTATCTTAAAAACTTTTTATCTTTATTCATTTAAGATTATTCTAAAAACTGTTTTCCCTATGAGTTTCATTAAGAAATACGTCTGGAAAATCAAGGTACATGTAAGCTTTTGATGAATTTTAGTATTATCTTATCGCTCCTCCTATAATATTGCCTTACACATGCATTTTATTATTACTACATTATGATCACATTCATATTGCAATAATATTAATAAACATTAATGCGATCTTCTTGGAATAGTTCACATTGAAAATTCATTTGAACACTACTTTAGATGACTATATTTATGTAGTTTGTGCCATGAACATAATTTTATTCTTTGGAACTGTTCACTTGGCTTATTTTTTACTTTGGATGAAATCTTTTCTAATTATAGGCCTTTAAGACCAGTTTTTCTTGCATTTTTTTAAAAGCCCTCACATTTAAGTATCATATTCCTCTTTTTTCAGTATTTAACATAGGTAATACTGTTGTAAAGGATGTTAATTTGAACCAATTTAAATAAAACAATTTAAAGTGTTGTGTTGTAGCTTAGCAATTCTTCAGCTAACTATACTTAAACAGTGGTTTTATATGGATGGTTGATGTGACGTTAGGAAAAGAACAATATATTATCTTTGTCATTTAAGTCAGGTGACTAAAATATGAAATATTCAAGTTTCACTCCTACTAGTATCTAAAGCTGAATTACTCTGACCTAGCAGTATATTTTCATTGATTTTAAGCAATATGAATGGATAAGTCAGTATTTTCATAATGAAACAAAAGATACTACCAAATTTTACTACTTATATACCAAACATTATTACGTTTGTCACCGAGTTCTCTACTTCTGTCTACCATTCTCTCAACTGTAAAAAGATTAAAGTTTAAATAGAGAGACTCCCACATCACTAAAGAGCTGGTAGACACTTTTGCAAATTTAATGCTCATGCAAGCAAAAAGGTTATCATAATTATATTATAAAGTATATTCATAGTAAAGTATTAACTATATAAAAGTTGGTTATAAAAATTCATTTTTATATCTTCACTTGTTACTTTTAAACATGCAGATTTCTGACTGCCTTCACAATAGTTTTTGCGGGGACCACTAGTATACATGTAATTTATTATATTGTGTATAAAAACGGTTAGATGGAAGAAGGGGCCCTATATTACTGTATTAAAGAAATAAATAAATATAACTGTAAAAGTCTAATTTTAAAACAAAAAACTGAGAATGAAAACATAACTCGTGAGCAGTTACATCTACCCAGCTTTGCATGCGGGGATGGGGTGAAAGTGACTCCATATCAATGCACTGTTCTGCGTATTTATTTGTTTCAGTAATTATGTAGTTCACCAAATTCATGTTGAAGAATGCCTCAAAATAGTCGAGTACATTGACATAATCAGGAATCACAAAATAACCAGTAATACCAGAATTACCACCTCAAACTACAATTGACTCATTGCGAAGTTTCTTCTCTTTGTCCATGAAAATATGACATTCGAATCTCCCACCGTCACTTCTTCTTCCTCTTCATAGGCATCCTCACTAGTGTGTTCCCCCCCAGAACCAGAAAAGAAAATATTCTCCTCACTAAGCTCGTCAAGAGGGGAAAGTGTGCGTTTACTTCAATGGCTGCTCCATGACATCAACGCAGCACCTACTTCAGACATGGTTGGACTGCAAATAAAATAAAATATGTGGGAGAAAAGGCTATGCGGGCTTCAGAAGATACCTAGGGACCTCTCTAGGAAGTTTGGAGTAACCATCAATTCAGACAATGGCGGGAAAGAAGCAATTGTATATATATATGATGGGAGCAGTCTACTACACAGATCATATATATACGATGGGAGCAGTTGAGGGGTTAAAGGGCTGAAACCAAACACTTGAATCTCGTATGGGATTTCATTGTAAAATAAATTTTCGATTTTCACGATGAAAATGCCATACTTGTAGATTTAAACTCGCTAATCATCATAGTGACAAGGAAAATTGGTGTTTTCCAACCATTTTTCAATTATGGGGATAAAAACCAACCCATATTTGAACATTTTTTCTCCTAATAAAAAACTGGTTTCTGTAGCAAACCTTTAGCTTATTGCAATGGTGACCAAGTAAAAGCAAAACAGTCATCCCTAATGAGCTATAAATACTAAACAACTTGAGAACTAAATAAAATTCAATTCGATTGGTGAAGCTTAACTTTAAACAACCCTTCAATATTCAGATTCCAAATCAAAATGCTCTTGTCCCCATTTGATTGGAATTGTCACGTCGATCATCTGTCCAAAAAAACTAAATTCTGCTTTTTACCTTGCCTCTGTTCTTAAGAGTAATGTTAATGTCTTAAAAATGTTCTATTTTGCTCATTTCTACTCCATTGTAAAATATGGAATCATTTTCTGGGTTCCTCTCCTCGTTTAAAGGAAATATTCCTAATTCAAAAAATTTGTACGTGCAGAGTAGCTTTTATTCCAGCTGTCTTCCAAATTTTAAGGAATTAGAACTTCTTACAGTTCCTTCAATTTATATTTATTGTTTATTTTTTTCACTAAACATCTCTAATTTTGAGAAAAACTCAATGGTGCATAGCTACTTCACATGCAGAGCTGATGATCTGCATATGTATTTAAACTGCTCTATGGTTGAATGTAAAGGTCCCAAAGCAATGGGCACTAATTGATGTAATAAATTACCCACCTCTATTAAGAAGATTGACAGTTTCAATTTATTTAAAAGAGAAGTTTTTTTTCCTTCTGAATAATTGTTATTATAGTATTTGTGAATTCTGATGTCTATGTATGTAAGGTGTCGATTTTCAAACGTATTCATTTTTTTTTATTTGTAACTAATGTTTTTTGTTCTGATGTGTCTTAGACCAAGAGTTCTTTCCTTTTGCTGTATGGTCTTTGAGCAAATAAATTATGATATGATATAAATAGTACAAAAGTAGCTGATGGCAGTGATTACCGCTGAAAAATTACATATCTCGGAGTTTGGTTACATAAGCATGCATAAAAATATTTTATTTATAATCTGTATAAGAATCTACATAATAAATATAGCCAGAAATATCAATGTTCCTCAGTTTAGGTGGTGGTCCTATTTGCATTATGCTGCGTGCTGATTGCAGTGACAAACATCTGACTAGAGAAATTTGGGAATCGTCAAAATCTATAAAACATTCAATGGAAACTCACTAATGTAAGCACTGTCTTAGAAAATTATATGTTTATAACATATAATTTATTAGCAAAAAATTCGCTAATTGCAATGGTACTCGTGAAAAAACAAAAAAGGCATCTCCTAATGAGTTAGAAGGCATAAACAACTCTAGAACTAAATGGCAACACATGGTTTTGTTAGAAGGAAAGGTGGTGGTTATGAAAGCACAAAATCATGAAAAAAAATTATTATTAATACAAAATTTAATACATATTATTTTGAATGAAAACAGTAATGTTACTTGATTACTGTTTGGCATTGCAATCAGCGTGGGGCAAAATGTGAATAGGACCACCACCTAAACTGAGGAACGTTGATACATGCCATGGTAATGCTGTGCAGTACAAACGAAAGACAAAGAACGGCCAGACTACTAGCACCATCTTTTGGTAACAGAATGAAGCTTTCACAACCATGGCAACCTCCAGCTTTTGGGTCTTTCAGGATTTTGGGATTTCGGATCAGGGATCCGCACTGTATATGCAAAATAATAACTACTTGTAGACTTAATGAGAATTTCCTACTTTGATATAAATATAAGGTTGGAAAAATGTTGTATGCTGTAGGGTTGATTAATATATGTTAATTTTCATGGTGTTTCAGGAAAGGAGAATCCTGAAGTGATAAACTCGGTGACAGGCAAGGATGAAGCTGGTCAGGCATCTCGTCTTTGCAAACGCTTCTTTTTCCGACGCTTTCTTCGCCTCATAATCCCTCCGCCTGATTCTAACCACCATCAGCCAAGTTCAGGGGCAGGAGGGTGCTCACTTGCTGCTATTCCTCTACAACCCCTGCCTGAAAGCATCATGTCAACACCTGTTCAGTATTCAACTGCTAAAGATTCCATGGGTGACTACCAGGTGTGGATAAATGCTTTTTATACTTACGTATTGTCTTTGAGATGAATTATAACAGCCTTTTGAGGTTTAACCTTTACCTACTGAACATGCCCAGTGTGTGCCATAAAATGTGTTCACACTGCCAAACATACCACATCTGGCCTGCTGAGTTCCAGAGGCCACTTACACAGGTCATATTTGAACTGGAGTTGGGGGCTTAAGAAGAGAATATTCCACAAGAATGATGTCATGGCAGGCAAGGCAGGAATGCCAAAGGATCAGGGAAGGGGAGACCTCAGAAAAAAGTAAACAGACACTTGTCTAGATGAAGGCTCTCGGACCCACTTTCACATTCAAGAAGCCATAATGTAATGCTTTCCCATAATATCCTTCTTCCATTTGAGCATCTGGGTTTTGCGAGCCAACTTATTCAGTCATCTAACTAGAGCAGTAGTAAGCTAAGGAAAGTTCAATTGTCATAATAATAATATTATTTGTAATACTTTTTGACGTGTTTCTTTCTGCTGAAAAAAGAAGCATATAGTTCTTCATTATTTGAACATTTTAACGCTAGTTCGTGAGATGCAATTTTTCCAGAAGATGAAGAAAATTACTTTAAATGCCCCAAATTAATCTCAGACCTCGACCCTGTCTGTGGGCATTTAAATCCAGCATTTAAAATAAAGGAAGTAAAAAACTCCAATGCCATAATTTAATAAATGGAGTGTCTCACATAACAGATGTGACAATTCCAGTGTGGCTGCTCACATACAAGAAAAAAATCATCCTATCACCACCCAGAACCTCAAATTATTGAAAACTTCACCATGATTCAAAACTAGATTCCTAAGAAAGCATATATACATCAACAGATGCAGAGACGTTGTAATGAATAATGACCGAGGTCCAATTCAATTTTCCCCTCTTTTCACATCAATGGCTTAACCCTTCCCCTCCCTTCTTTTTGTTCTCTCTTAAACTACAAAATATGATTCCCTTTCAGAGTGCATCACCTACTGATAATGAGAGCACTTGAGATGCGTTTAGACATTTTAAAAAACATGCAATATTTAGAGTATTTACTTCTATTCCTTTCTTGTTTTTTATTATTTATTTTAATTTTTATTTTAATTTTTGCCGATTCTTAGACGTTCTTTACCAATGAATCAATAGTAACTAAATACCTTATGGGCACCTCACCACCGTCCACATGTTTAATCTCCGAAATTATTAGGCACATTTTAATTTAATTAAGTATTAGCTACCCTTATTAAAATTTATTGACAAATTATGATTTTCAACTGCATCCGTGAATTAGAACTTGCACTTTATATAAGCACTTAGATAAACTTATACACGTATCTTGTTAAATGGCTTCCATCAAGCAACAAATAAATACCATCTTTTTTTCTCTCCCTAGCTCTTATATGATCTGTAAGGTATCAACTAAAAAATTTATTTGGATAGAGGACTACATTTACCGCAAAAAGGTCTGCAAAACCACCTAATTACAACTTATAGTTTCAGAGATAAAAATTCGAGAAAATCCCAAGCATAATATCACATTTTGTTTTCATCAATGGTTATGACAATTCTATCAGCAAACAACAATTAAAAATGCATATTTTCTCTTCAATGCTTTTATATGATTTGTAAGGTATAGATAAAAAAATATTCGGATCGAGGACATCATTCACCACAAAAAAGTCTGCGGGACCACATAATTACAACTTGGAGATAGAATTCGAGAAAATCCCAAGCATTGCATGGCATGTTTTGTTTAAATCAATTGCTATGACAATTCTATCTGCAAACAACAATGACAAATCCAAATTTTGTAAGTGAAACGAAACGGAAAATTTACGACAAAGGAATGAATGTGATAAAGATTACTGCTTATTTCAAGTGAGAAATGCTTTTAAGTAATTTTGGATTGTTTAATTAATCACTACTGATTATAAAGTAAATCGGCAAATCACAATTTCAGTATTTTCTTGACTCCACTTCTGCTATATCAATTTGCATAGCTAAGACAAAAGACTAAGCAATGTAATATTTTTAACATGTAACATAAATTGTAAAGAATGCCTTTGGAGTGATTGTGTACTCCGACATGGAATACACCTTTTCAATCTTGTTATTTTCCAATCATGTGTCAGTCCCGTGTTTATGTTTGCATCAGTAAGGTGTGTTGTGGTCAGGACGTGCTTTTGCGTTGGAGTGCGTACCCAAATTGGGCTCTCTGAAAACTGTGAATGTTAATTTCTTTCCTGTATTTTTATTTAACCTTTATTTTATTTTTTCCTCTCCCTTTACTTTTGTGTGACAACTCCTACGCTGTAATTTAATATATAGATATTAAATTACAGCGTAGGAGTTGTTCCCTTTTGTATTATTTTCACCATAGTCTCCACTCATCATTAATATTACAGCATTTAATAGTAAATATTTTGAAATTGCTTTAATCCCTCAATGGAGGATGACGTTTATAAAAGAAACCTTCCCCACGGGATGGTGATGATGATAGACAAAATAGGTGGTTAGGAAGTAGCTAAAGTACTATATTTTTCAGCATATGAGATGCACTATTTTTCCAGAAATAGGACCCCCAAAATCAGCCTGCCAAAGGTAAGATTATTGCTGTTCTCAATACTGACACTAACTAACACATTATTCCCCAAAATGTAATAATTGGCAGTCATTGGTCACAAAAACATTCAAGTATGCAATATTAATAATTAATAGTGAAAAATTTGTCACAGTAATACCTTTTGCAACATGAATTCCTGTGATGCATTTTCATTATTGCGCTTTATTAGATGTGCACTCTCAGCAATTACAATTTCAGTGCATTTTTTACATTAGTCATATGCTTTAGTTCCTAATGGGCCCGTTGAGTAGCGCAATTAATGCGATGGAGCATTATAATTGTGGTAGATGAGAGAAAAATGTTTTAAATATCTATGATAAATAACGTTACATGCATTGAGATCACAATGGCTACAAGAATATTAGTTTCCAATGATTCTATTGAATTGTGTAATTAATGCCACAGAACAGTAGAATTCCTGTAGATGTCATAAATATTTATACCTATGTAGGATAAATAACTTTACGTGTATTAAGATCACAATGTCCACAAGAATGAAAAGATATGCCTACACTATTACCTATAAACTACAGGTGATTCACAAAAACACACGGAAACCAAGTAGCAGCACGTAATTTCTGTCTACCTCCCACAGAAAAAAATGATACGTGAATTGAGAATACAAGGAAAAACTGAAGGTGACAGGAAAAGAGAAACTTAGTCTTCGTAAGGTTGGTCTTAAATGGCCACAACAAGAGGAGGAAGTGATAGAACAGTAGAACAGAGGAAGTCAGGTATTGCTGTGTCGATCAAAATCGTTATGTATGAGGGGAAAAAAAGTTGCAGAAGAAAAAGGGCTAATTGAGCATACCTATCGTTATTACATATGCATTCCATTTATTATTTATCCCATTATATTAAAAAATCATCTTGCATGTAAGTTTAAGTAAGTACATTCTTCTCCCTCTCTCTCTCTCTCTCTCTAACATTCTTCTACCTCTCTCTTAAATATTCTTTCCGGTAGCCGGGATTGGATCGGCAAAGTGCCTCTCTGTGAGGCAGCAGGGGTATGGTGCTGCAGATGGTCTACTTGGTTTTGGGGAAACAACACTGGGGTGGTACCTGTCTATTATTTCCTCAATTAGGTCTAGCCCATAGTCCAAATGCACTTTTTGCCCTCCAGTTTTATGGTATAGAATAAAAGAATTCCAAACATCAAGCTCAAGATAGTGAATAAAACCTTTTTGTATACATATCCACTCCTAGATTTGCACAAGATGAAAGCTTTTATCCCAAACCTTGCCATTTTTTTGGGGTTATATTGATGCCACCCTAACCATCCTTTGTATAGTTAAGGCTTTGTCAATCGTTATATCCCTCTCTGGAGTGTACAACCTACTGAACTTTTCCTCCAACACTTTGTAAATAAACCTTATTTAATTTGGGGTTGGGATGAGTTTTGGGATTGTATTCATCATTATTGCAAAAATGCAAATATTGCCTATTTTTTACAAAGCCTGAAGTATCCTCTTCACGCCACTGCCCTTCTTGCGCTGCTGCATCCCTGGATTCAGAGCCTGTCTCCTCTGAAAAACTTGATTCAGGACCGGATTCCTCAATGTCCACTTCTTACATATTACAATCAGAACTATCATAATCCTCGTCACATTCCATTATGTGAATGGTGAAGTAACACACAGTAAAAACAAAATAAAAAATAACAAAACAGTGAAAACAATAATGGAAAACAATATAAACGATTATGGAAAAGAATGGAAACAACAACGGTATGACAGCAACAACAGTGAAATGCAGATGTAAGTTGGAATGCTAGATTTTACGCTTGTAAGCTCTACAAATAACTAACTCAGCTGTCCCTTTGAAAGTATGTAACAGTCGCAAAAGTCCAATTTCAGCACCTCCTGCGGTGCCTCAGGAGATCCCCCAGCAAAGCGTAAATGGGTCTTGGAAAGAGATTTAGAGAAAACCCTCAGGGCAAGAGAGCCAGAAGTGGATGGGTAAAATACATCTGGTGCTAAAAGCAAGGTTGGTGAGTTTCAAGGGAAAATTCTGTCTCTGTCCATGTCAGTGACTATGTATCTTTCAAAATACTGTGAGGAACCTGTAATGCCGTAGCTCGCCAAAAACGAAAACTCTCAGATTTCACCTAGCATAAAATAGCAAAATCACAAAGATATGCAGATGTGCTTAGGGCTGCCATACGTCCTCATTTTTCCAGACATGTCCTCATCTTTTGCGTTTGATGTACGGTCTGGGAGGAATTTTGAGAATGTCCGGAATTTTGGTGCTCAAAAGTTCAAACTCTCCTGATCTTCAGTATTGGTTAAATTTTATGAAATATGCCCCTATCAGCTTTGCCAGTTCAGCAGATATCCGTATTTTTACCTCAAGTATCCCTACTTCCGGTTGTGAATACAGGTATCCCCCGATTTACACGTTCAGGGAACGCGTTTTTGCATGTACCATAAATACCTGCATATAATGCGCTTTTTTTTAAATATTTATTTATTTATTAGCACGAACTCAGAGACAGCACAAGGCCAATTACACTGAATATCAATAACGATTTAACAATATTGAAATAACAACAAAGACAATCACATACAACCATGACCAAGGCGGGATTCGAACCCGCGGCCTTAGCATTGGGAGCCAGACGTGCTAGCCACCCCTCTGCCGATGCCGAGTTAAAAATTAGGATGCGTGTTATACGAGGGTACATAATCTTCCTATATTCATTTGACCCCATATTTCCACAATTTCGGCACAGTAATTACTGACCGGGTATCCTCATATTTTTATTGGTGATTTTTACGAAAAGTAAGATAGATAATAGTAAAAATGTATTAACTAATTCTATAAACATACATTAATTAGATATGAAAAGAATCAATTCAGTATTTATTCATTTTAAAAGCCAGGAAATTCTTCGTCACTGAATCATTCTTCTTCGATGTTGTTATCGGAATCGACATCTTCGGTATCTTTTGTATCCTCCGTTGTCATGGCGCTGTCATCATCATCCTCCCACACCATATCATCTTCACTACCATCTAAACCAGCGGTTCCCAAACTTTTCTTTTCGCGTACCACTGAAAACGTGGCAAAATTCCTTCGTACCACATAGTAAGTATGAACTTAAAAAAATTTTCTTTACTAACGAAAGAGGCATTTTCAAAGTAATATAAGGTCGGCAGATAAAATAGGTAGTACTGAAAAATTATTTATTTTCTCGCATTTATCATACATAAAATACTAAGAAAATCAGTCAATGTGATGGATGATCTTGGATATATGTAGATAGCATTTTAATATTTGGTTCAATGTTAGTTAACTTCCAGCGAAGGTCCAGTTCGAGGTTCATTCTTGTTCGATTTTTGTTTTTAATACCAACATAGTAGAAAACCCCATTTCACATAGGTAAGTCGTGCAGAATGGGATTAGAATTTTCAACGCTATGTCAGAAAGAGTGGGATATTTAGCTGATCTCCTTAACCAAAATTCTTCAAGTTTGTAGATGCTGAATCCAAATTGTAGTCCTCCCTCACAAGCCAAATCAATCAGCTGCTCTTTTTCCCTCACATTCATATTTTCAGGAATGGAATTAATTGAAACTAACGAGTTTCTCACCTAATTCAGTTCAGAATAATGTTGTTTAAAATAGCAACATTAAAATGCAAACAGATGAGTAACAATATGTAGGCAGTTGACTGGGAACCATGAGTGGCGCAGCAGATGTGCCCGGATGGTGCGGGCAATAGTCCGTCCCTCTCTGCGGTCACTCGTTGTGCAGTTCCATGGGTGAATGCTGACATTAAACTCTCGTACCACTGGCAGAATCTTCGCGTACCACTGGTGGTACGCATACCATAGTTTGAGAATCGCTGATCTAAACTATTACTGATGCAACATTTCTTAAAACCTTTTATAATAATATCCATGGACAATTCATTCCACATATTCTCGCATTTCACTGTATATGATTTACTACATTGTAACTCACCTTTCCTTTTGTTAGCACAATGATGAGCTATTTTATGCATGACGTCACCCTACACCGGCGCCTGCCCTGGTGGTGAGGTACTGGTACTACTTACAATTAGAAACAATGGCAGCTGATGTCTTTGAGTACGCTGGGAGTTGATGCTTCTTGTAGAACTAACATCTATTTATCATTCCCTACTTTTCTCTCAGCATTCATACGTGATTTATTCTTGATTCTTAAAGTCTGTAGTTAATTATGGTTATTTGCAATCGTTTCTAAGTGCTCCAGAGTGTTCTAATAAGGGTAAAACTGAAGGTTGGGCGAACCCCTCCACCTCAGGCGTGACAAAAACGTATGTAAAAAACTTCAACATATGATTCTCGTCATTCCTTCATTTTATTAGCTCAAACAATGTCATATGCCATACTATGAAATTAATATAATTCGATTTATTGTGTGTCCTAATATCACCTTGTATGTAATCATCAAAAAAAGAACTTAGTTACTTCCACAACTAAGTTCTTTTTTCATGATGAGTAAATTCCACAGGGTTGAGCCTGACCTCATTATTGATAGAGTATGTAATGATTGAGTTAGCTGACGTTCTTTTGGAACATTATTCGAAAATTTCATTTCACACTTTTATTATGTTACCAATACATAATACCAATAATTCGATCATTGCCTTAGAACACGTCACACCATCTACTTTATTCTGGAACGGTAACGCTAAAAAAATCTGTTCGTGCTATACGTGGGTATATAGAAAAATCATAGATTACGAGGCTGAAAACATCCCTGCACATTATACTAGGGTGCGCATTATACGCGGGTATTTACGGTATGCGATTTTATTTTTTTGACCATTTTTCGATATATGTATTTATGCAATTTTATTCTTACGACCATTTATCAATATACAAGTCACGTATTTGCATTTATGAGATTCGTTATGCACACAGTATGTACTTGTAATAGTTTTATTATTTATTAAATATTTCATAGATTCTTGCTCGTCTGCTATTACCTTTATCATCCCTTCATTAATACCATTCATTGCATCATATGGCAGAGCAGGTTTCCCTGAGAGTTCCTATGGCAGTAAAATTTCTTTTCTTATTTCCATCTTTGCGCAAATAACGCACGAACCCACTTTTTGTGCAAAAATATTCATTGAGTTAGGTGAAGAGGATGTATTTGTATAGGAAGTTCACTGATCGAAGGAGCTTCGAGAAATCTGTGATTTATGGCAGAAACTTAACGAACAAAAAATTAAGGAATTGTAAAAGAGGATGCTGCACAGGATGCCATATCACATCGAAGATGCTTTGAGGGGCTAAAGCAATCATTAAATCAAATTTAAAGGCATTTATAACTGGAACACATCTGCTCAGGAACAAAAGCAATGTCTATTACATTATTTTCAATGGTAAAAATATTTTCGATTTATGCATTTTCCCCTTTTGCGATGATTTCCAGGAACGCAACTCGAACGTAGATTGGGGGATACCTGTAATTTACTTAGAACAAGTACTAGGTGTCGCTGTTTGGCTGTGTGAAGATCACTCTTCTTTAAAGAGTTTGAGTAGCAAGTATTTCATCCATTCTCCTGCAATTGTTGAAGCCTTCATAATTGAAGTGGGTTGCTCTGCGCATATTTTGCATAACTGTATCCAACATGGAACAGATACACTGGATGTGGACATCGAGTCAATTGTTATAAAGATTTTGAACTATTTTTCATTTTAAACTGTGCGTTTTGAAAGTTTGATACAATTTGTGAATTTGCCCAAGTAACTTATAAAAAGCTACTTTATCACAGTAAAACTCGCTGGCATTCACTATTACCTGTTATTGATAGACTTCACATATGTTTCCAGCATTATAAATAAATAAGATTTCCATAGGAGAGTATAAATATTTCATACCGAGATTAAAAGTTAAAATTCAGGAAAATATTTTAAATCATAGGTTTATATATGTTAGTGGTTCTTTATTTCAATTAAATTTTTTTTACATTTTACTGCATTTCATAATTACCGTATTTACCCGAAAGGAAGATGACCTTGAATTTAAGACGACCCCTAAAAAAAACTTTTACATATATGTATAACAAGCTAACATTAAGAGGATGAATAAAAACAAGTAAAATTACTACTTACATCTCCGTCTCCTCTGTTTCCTTCCCTTATTCTTGCTGTCCTGTTCATTCATCACAACTTATTCAAATTCGAACAAGTCGTCTTCCATACTTTCCATGGAATTTGATATGCAGCATTTCTTGAACCCTCTTGAGATACTATTGGGATCTATTTTTTCCATGCTGCAATGATCCAATTACAGAGAAGTGGTATACTGGCCTTCTTAATTTTTCCTGTAGGAAAAATAAATTTTCTGGGCAACACAAAAGACATAACGGAAATTTTAGACAAGTCAGGAATTTACAAAATTCAATGCTCGCATTGCCCTAAACAGTACATAGGCCAAACTAGGAGAAAGCTGGTCACTCGCTTTAAGGAACACTTAGCCCACTATAAATACAACCAATTTGAGAAATCCAGTGTCGCTAATCACATTTTCGAAACCGGCCACTGCATTCAATTAAAGGACTTACAACTGGTAATCTCATCTAATAGCTCTTTAAATTCCCTAGAAAACCTTCACATTTACAAAAATCGAGATACATTGATGAACAGTGACACTGACTTCAACAAGACACTTTACAGACTTATTGACCAGAGATAATACACATGCGCCTCTGTTTTTTCGTTTTTCTTTTGTTCTCACTCCACTTTTGTCTTTCTTTTGCCTTTCGTTCTTTCTCCACCCTTGGTCTCTCCACTCCGGCACAGTCGACTTTGGTCGCTGTCGAAGGAACGTCGCCCTTGAAAATGCCCACTTAGTGGGCGAAATGCATCGGGCTAATACCACTTGTTTTTGGCTGGAGTTTTAACTTTCATTCATTTCCTGTAGGAGTTAATGCATGGTCCCCTGCCAAAAGCCATTCTGAATAAAATGACTTTATGTAATCCTTAAAGGGCTTCCTCACTACAACATCGAGCACTTGAATTTGTGATGTCATACCTCCTGATATAACTACAAGGTCAGTATTAATAGCATGAAGGGTATTTGAACTTCCTCTGTAAGGTGGCCTTTGAACGCATCTAAGACGAACATTGCTTAAAAGTGCCCCAGGTCATCTATTCCACACTATCCTTAGCCAGTCCATTAAATCAGCTGACATCCATCCTTAGTCTTTACATTTAACAATTATTCCATTTGGTAGTACTTACTTAGGCACTGTTTTAAAGTAACATATGGTGGCAACTTTGTTCCGTCCGCTAATACAGCCAGCATTACAGCAATGCGCAGTTTTTCATTCCCAGAAGTTTTTATGGTGACATTTTTTGCACCTTTTCGTTGACTGTGTAATTGGATGGCATGTCGAAGTAAATAGGTGTCTCATCTACATTACCCATTTGGCTCAGAAGGTAATTGTGACTTTTCCGCAACCGAATTTCATGCCTCTGGAAAGTTATTAGTTTGTCCGTAAGGTCGGAAGGTAAACGCTGGCAAGGTGAAGCTCTTCGTCGCAGGCTAATAACATTACGATGCATCATATGCACACACCATCCATCACTAGCCTTAAATTCTTGGTGTGGAAAGTTTTGCGATCATGCTAATTCTTGGGCTTTCAATTTAATGATATCCCGCATCACTGGTTTACCATCCACTCTTTGAATACACACAAAGTTTGAAATTTCCTCTTCTAATACATGAAATCAGCCTCA
Organism: Tanypteryx hageni; assembly: GCA_028673005.1. Lineage (NCBI taxonomy): Eukaryota > Metazoa > Arthropoda > Insecta > Odonata > Petaluridae > Tanypteryx > Tanypteryx hageni. The sequence goes on from CM054115.1 coordinate 8,825,239, forward strand.
TTTTGGTCCACTATATGATCTCTGTGTTGAGTTAGCACCTTCAAGTTTCTCTTTTTCTTGCTTCCACCTTCGCACATTTGCTTCAGTCACATTGTATTTCCTCCCTGCCACACAATTATTTGTTTCTTCAGCATAGCGCACCACCATTAACTTAAAATCTCGGTCGTAACTTCTTCTAATTCCTTTCGATACATTCCCTCTTACCGCAGTTCCTTTTTTCTCTAAGCAATTTGCCATTTGTTTGGGGTATCTTATTTAAAAGTTATAAATAATAACTTGTCACTATTTCACTTTAAAACTCAGCAAAGCGTGTACTACTCAAGTGCTATCGTAAATTTTCTTCACTCTGAAACTCACGTCCACTTCATGTCTGCCGTTGGCATACCAAATGCAAAGTATCATGTTTAAATTGTAGTAGATATGTTTAAATTGTATCAGTCTTGTTTACATTGTATTACTAGACACCTTAATTGGTGCCTACATGACTTTGTGTTTTATATTATGAACCGAACCACCCAGCTGTAGTCATTTTTTTTCAACTTGTCACCCGATTACCTACCCAGCTCTAAACACTTCCCTACCGCCGAAGTGGAACCATTGGTCTGTGGGAGCAGTTTTAAGAAATTTGACCTTAAAATTTTTAAAGTATTGTAGTAATGAATTAAATATGATGTATTACTTTATGCAATAATGAATATTTTAATGGACATATAATTGACATCTGGGTGTTTCATGGTGCATTTAAAATAGGGGTGTATTCTCACCTTAAATCCTCATACTCCATTCTAAGACGATTCTAATATTTTTAATGGCATTTTTGTGAAAAAACCTCGTCTTCCTTTTGGGTTAATAAAGTATGTTATCAAACTAAGATTTAATTAAGCACTAATGTTACATTAATGTGTATGAATTCTGCTATTATGAGGAGTGATAGATTTCAATCAATTAAGTTATGGTTTGTTAATATATTATTTTATCTGTGAACCTAAATTCAAACATTAGCTTTGAGTGTCTCTTAAAAATATATCAAATATATAAGCCTTCTGTATCTAAAATGAATGTATGTACATACATGGATGGTTATAAAAATAAAATGTCGGTTAGGTTATAAGGCAGGTTGTGGTATCTGTGGAGAGAGATTTCCTCATTTTTGTCATCAAGTGTCCTCATTTCTTGGATTGGGGACATGGCAGCCCTAGATGTGCTATCACATGAAGGTTTTATTGATGAAGATGACTGTAAATCAGAGGGCCCTAGTACATGACATAAGAAAAATCTAATTTATAGTAGTAGCCGTAAACAACAATCAATACTGATCATGATAATTTATATAACAATATTTGTTCCACTTACTAAACGCTCTGTTCATGAAAGAAAATTAAATGTATTTATGTAATTACAGCAGATCTTGTTCACGAACAACAATTTTAAAAAAAGAAATGAGAAACCTTCTGTTCAAAGGAAATTTCTATATTCTTGTTAGATACTCTTGAAAAAGGCTACTCCTTCAATAAAAATGTATTAGGCAAGAAATATTCTATTTACTAGTTACACAAACTTTATTTGAAGGTTTTTTGGTATAAGTAATATTTTTTGGAAAGTTCATTTTTGACTATGTAAAGTGGCACCCCTGATTGGATTATGTTAACAATCTATATAATTTTCTTATTGTCATTGCCCGAAGTCTTTAGTATAAAATTTTGTGAAAATCCATCTAATAGTTTATTAGAAGATGAAAACACACTGACAGACAGACAGATGGCCATCTCCTGATAGGTGTCCATTATTTATTTTTGGTAAAAAATGCTAAAAATAAAAAATGCAATAAATTGATGATAATCATAATATAAAAGGCTTTCAACAATGTTTTCCTTCCCTACTAGGGATGTTTTGAATATATTATATTTTACTTATTTTAATAACACAGAAAAATGTTATTGCTGTAAGTTAAGTAACTGAGATACTGAGATATCTTTAGAAAAAACTGCCAAGAACCATCCACTTTGAATCCGTTTATGTCATGTGGTGTTGAAAATGTAAACTACTAGCAGATAGCAAGAAAATTCGGGCATGATCTGTTTGAGACGAAAAGTGAGAGTTTGCCTGAGTTAACTGGGGTGTATAAGGGAAGCAGTTAACAAATAAAGGTTACAAAAAATTGAACTGCATGAATAGCACTGATTGCTGAGGAATCCTCAAGAAACAAATATTTTGAAGAAAGAAAACTCATGGAAGAATAAGCGAATGAATTTCCATCTGAAGAAATGCGCAAGAAAAAGACCATTAAAATCATTCATTAATTGTATATGTATAAGTAAGAGAAAAACTCCTGCAGGACAGAAGAAGCCCTATTTATAAACGAGAATTACATACAATTCAGTTACGTACTAGTTAGTATGTGTAGGTATGATTTTGCATAGTGTTCCACTGGTGATTACAAAAAATACGGATAAACAAGTATAATGTATAACCCAGATCCTACTGTACGACTCGTGATCTCTCCAAAACATTTTGGCACCTCACAGTGCGCTATCGCCGGACTGATAATGCCTTTCATGTGATTCTTCAGCGAACTCCGCATTACTCGCAGCTTTCGCCATCTTTTGCCGAATTGGCCAGGACCGCCACATAATGTTAGAAGCTGGATAATTGGTCCCCAAATAATTGATGATCTACTGCAGTGGTTTTTCAAAGATGAGAGGGTTTCACGGCACCCCAGTCTTGCGGCAAGCTTAATATATTTTTAGATATGGGTATTACAACCTTTGAACAAATCCATTTGTTGATGCTACTACATAATCAATTTATTAGAAGCAAGATTGTTGCCCTAATTACCCACCAACACATGCAAATCGTTGATTTATTTACTAAACAAAGTTTTTTGCGGCACCCCTAAAAATCTACTGCGGCCCACCAGTGTGCCGCAGCACCCAGTTTGAGAACCACTGATATGCATTGTAAAGTTTATTTAGCGATTCCTTCAACTTAGTTCTTTATTCTAGGCAAGGAAATGTGTTTACGGTAGAACCTGTTAGAGCCAAAACCTATATTAGTCAGAAGATTGTCAAAAGTGGTAATTGTTAAATAGAATTAACTCCTTAACCGTAAAATGAATTCTATTTAACATCAATTTTGCCGTAGTCTCCATCTTTACTTATTTAACAAAACCGTGCTCTTAATACCATTTTTCATGTATTTTTTATTGTATATTTATAATTATTGTGTGATCCTTGAAAAGACTGAAGGAAAAGTCATTTCTCACTAAAATCTGTTTTGATGGATTTATACATTTTTGATGTTATCTGTCTTGGCAGAACCACATTGGGTGCTACACGTTCTGGAACATCTCTCATGTAGTGAAAACCAGGGTGCACAGCTTATTGAAACTGGAGGGTGATCTGGAAGAATTTGAAAATAATCTCCAAGCATGGAATCATGCTGACGCAGATGAACTATGTAGAACCAAGATTGTTGTGCATGCCATGCAGTTCGCATGAGGGCGGTTTTCTGAAATGCCTCTTCGGCTGAAAATGCATTGGAAACCACTCGAACTTTGCCAATAACACAACTTTAATTTTATTATTAGATTAATTTTACGTTTTCAAACTGCACTGTACATATTTGTCAGTATTATTCATCTTATATGTATTTATCTTACTCCATCTGCAACAATTTCCACCACGTGCCACCAGACGGAACCACTGAAGTACCCATGCCGATATTAATTGTTTATATCTCAAAAACGGTAAGAGATAATGGTTTTTGAAATTTTCCAGGATTGCTTGATTCACTTATAAAAAGTGATTGACGAATAAATATTTGGAAAAACGACCCGGGTTCGACTCTCATAAGGTAAAACGTAAAAATGGAATTTTTGACGTGCAGGCTTTTCTTCTTTTGGAAATTAAAATTAGAAAATTTGATCGTCGATCTTTGGATCTGGACCATTTTAAAGAAAACATTTCCAAGTTTCTTATTCTATTCGTCTTTTTTCGCCTTCAGCTAGAAATCACTCATGTTAATCTTTTGAATGGTGTATTTTGGAAAAATCTTGGCATTTTAACGGTAATTTGCCTTGTCCACCAACTACATTGTTAAACCTCGAAATCCTATTGTTACTTCAATCCATATAGGTTTAAGCGTTATTTTAAGGCTTTTATTAAGAGAAGGAGAGAAAGAGGGGAAAATGATTTTCATAGCAGTCAATGTAAACAACATTCGTTGCGTTATTTACAAGAAGGAATATCTATAAATCTGAAATAATATTCAAAGAGATCAAAAATCATTATAATGAGCTAAATTCAATATTATTGAAATAGAAACGGTACAAAAATCTGAGGAACATGCTTGACATTTTAATAAACAAACCAAATATGTAAATATTTATTTTATGGGGTGAAGGATTGTGTGATAGGTTACGGGAGTTAGGTAGAAGAATGGAGGACTTGAGGACGGTTTTGGAAATAGGGAGAGAAAGATAGGTTTTAAAGAATAAAAAAATCACAAAAATAACAATAAATGCTATGTTGTCCATCTGATGGTCTGAGCATCAAGCTATTAAAACGCGAATAACTCAATCAAGGATGTAGATAGAAAATTGAAAATTAGCAGAAATAATCTATTCAAATATAAAAATGCTTTGCCGAAACAAAATTCATGAAAACATTCCAGAGTTCGACTCCAGGATAATATTTCCATTTTTCGTAAGATAACACCCAAAAATATTGAGACGCAGTGGATAAATCAAGAACTAGAGCTTGCAAAAGGACTACTTTATTTCAGCCTTGTATACAGCTCTCTGCGCCCTGGTTTCGAGTCCGTGGGGTATTTATATAGTTTGTCCACCTCCTCCCTTAGGGTGTCCCTTAAATTTTAAAACTGAGAAAAGTAACTAGCTCAACGTATTAAAATATGCTTTGTGGTTAAAAAACGCTTCTGTTTGAAGCGTTTTGAAGTAGAAAATTTTTTAGAGGTCTCTCATGGTGCCTAAATGCAGTAAGATTGAACACTTCACTTTTTGGGTTAGAAATACCTGTATCACGGTAAATCGGTCGAGTTACGGTCCTTAAGGGCGAAAATTTCAACCGTTTTGACGTATCTCTAACAGTTTCGGCGGAAATATCCATTATAAGCACACGTCTGGGCGAGGCGGCGCTGGCGCGAGCAGCGGCTGCTGAGGTGTGGGTGGGGAGGGGGGCGTGCGGGCCGCATGCAGGGAAATACGACTGGCCACGTGACGCATGTGACCTATCCAGCGTAGTGCAGCGTGTTGCGACCTGTCAAGTATTGTTGAATTGGTGAGTTCTGACATCTTGCCATAGTCAGTTCTTTCGTACCAAGAAGTACGGGAAGTGGTGCAAAATATGCGCGTGGTGAACGACCATGCCGAGCGTGCTGTAAAGCTAATGCAGACGCACAACCGGAAAGTCACAAACAAGGAGGAAGGCTTTCAAGATCTCCTGCAGGTGTCTTCCCAGTACCACAATATCATGAAGGGCTTGAAAAAACCAACTTCCGAGCAGTTGGATAAATTTACTAATAACAATGATACGGCAGAATAAGCTAGTATTTAAAGCTGTGTTTAAAATCTTCTAAATATAACAATAAAGTTTTGTTTCCTCTAGCTTTATTCATTATTATTTTAATCAGGTCTTCTGCTTCGGACGCGTGCTTTTAATGGATATTTCCGCCGAAACTGTTAGAGATACGTCAATACGGTTGAAATTTTCGCCCTTAAGGGCCGTAACTCGACCGATTTACCATGACACATGTATTTATAACCCAAAAAGTGAAGTGTTCAATCTTACTGCATTTAGGCACCATGAGAGACCTCTAAAAAATTTCCTACTTCAAAACGCTTCAAACAGAAGCGTTTTTTAACCACAAAGCATATTTTAATACGTTGAGCAAGTTACTTTTCTCAGTTTTAAAATTTAAGAGACACCCTATCCTCCCTCTTCCTCGGTAATGAAATTTGTGGGACATCGTCGTCTGGGCCTGGCTGTTCCTCCCCGTTGACTGGTGAAATGCCCTGTCTCCCGAGCCGGCACGGCTCATTCTCCCCCACACTGGGGGTATGGTCGCAGGGAATGAACCTCTTCAAATTCGACACATGGGCCCGACGAGTTGCCTTTTCTGCTGCTGGGTCCTGCAGTTCGACCGTGACAGGCGAGAGGAACCTGGAAATAAACAGAGGCTTTGACCACCCTCTCATTAATTTGTGCGGCTTCCTTCCTTTCTGCCGAACTAAGGCGATGCTCCCTTGTGAGGACCCAGTCTCCCTCTTGAAAACGGTGCTCCGTCTGCGATTCATTGTACTTCCGGGCAACTTTCTTTCTCGCCTCGTGGAGATTTGTCACCGCTCTTCCCGACTCACTCCTTCCCCTTCCACCTTCCAATCTTAGGTGAGATTCCACTGTATTTCTAATAGAGTTTTTATTTCCCCACCCAGGAAAAGACATGGTTTGTGTTTGGTCATGTTAAAAGCTACTTCCAAAAAATCCAAATTTTCATCCTATGTAGTATGGTCTTGGTTGTAGTAGATGGTTAGGGCATATCATAGGTTCCTGTTTACCCTCTCTGCATGCGAGGGTTGCGGATGATAAGGCGTGAGGGTAACGTGTTTTATTCCTCGTGAGAAACAGAAATCCTTGAATTGCCTAGAATGAAATTACAGGGCATTATTCGACACTATTATCTTTGGGGTCCCAAAATTATTGAACATGTTCTTCTTTAGCTCTTTCATGGTAGTCTGGGCATCTATTTTTCTCACCAGGTTTATCATTACGAATTTAGAAAAGGTATCTACTACGACTGACATCCCGATATTTCCTGATCTACTCGGTAGTGGCCCGACGTGATCTATAAAAACCTTTTTCCATGGTCTGGTTGAAATGTCCGCTATGTGTAATCCCACTTTTCCATTAACTGGTGGTTTGGATCGCTGGCAATCAGGACACGATCTTACATATCCTTTAATATCATGGTACATATTCTTCCGTAAATGCAGTGCAGCTCCTAGATTTTTCAGAGAGGGGAATTTGATGGTATGCTGAATTAAGGTCGATGATAGAGAATACCCTGGCCCCCTCAAAATGTTGCACTGGCCCTTCGATTGTAGGAAGCGGGAAGCAGTCAAATATCACCTTTTTGTTTAACTTCCAGTAGTCTACTACTAACCTGTGACCCCCCCTTTCTTTCTGCCAAGAAAGATGGGCTAGCGTAGCTCGATTTTGATTTCACTATCACTCCCCTTCTCAGCAGATCCTCGAGGTGATCCTTTAGTATTTTCAACTTTGGAGGAGGTAAATTATAAGGAGTGGATCAAACCGGAAGATCGTCGTATAATGAAATAGAACATTCAAAGTTTTTGGCAGTTCGATTGCTTGGTTAACACATCAGAAAACTTATTTATCAATTCCTCTCGTTTAAGTGGTATTGTCTTCTCACCCCTTCCTCGGCCATCTTTAGGAATGTTATTGGTTTCTGCCGGGCCCTCAGAACTTTCCTCTAAAAAAACCGTTCTCTGGGGCAAAATTGAAGGCATAGCTACTATTCATAAAATTCAGCATCATTCCTGTATTCTCCATAAGTCCGTACTGAGAATAACAGGGAATGAAAGATGCGGAGTTAGTAAGAAACTATGTTTCCATGAGAAACCATTCACCTTGAGTTTCAACTTAGCTTTATTCACCACTTCCAGAGTCTCACCCATGGCGGTAATACACCGGATGTCTGGTTTTTGCTGCCCCCTTTTAACTTTCTTTCCTTCATTCTTTCAACTACTAATGATCGTATGAAAGATTGGGTTGCTCCTGAGTCGAGAAGCTATCCCTTAAATCATACAGCGTATCTTGGATTTCGAAGGCGTCTTTGATTTTAGAATTTCCGTTATTAGACTGACTCCCTTTCCTCTCTGATTTTCATTTAATTGCCCCCACGACCGAACCACATGCAGGCGCCCGCCTTGTTTTCCGATCTTCGAGCCCCCATTTAATTTCTCGCTGTCGGACATTCCCCTAGCGAAATTACTGTTCTCCCAGCAGTGCCAACACCCAGTTCTGGTGCTTCTCACCCCATTTCTCTTGGCGCTTCATATCTCCCTACATGTTGGTCATGCCCCTTCCAGGATTCCGACCATTGGCTTACCGCGATCTCTAGGTCAGCTGCATTCTCTGCTAGTCTGAATAATTCATCAAATATTCTTGGTCTGGTTTCAAACACAAAGGATCCTCGGACCTCGGGAGCAATATTCTGCAGGGTGACGCTGACCACCTCCTCCTCACACAACCCTAGCTTCACCACCTCTGCCACAACTTCAATTCTATCGATGAAAGTTCCCAGATTTTCCTCTGGTTTTTGAAATCGCTGAGTTAGGTACGATCGTACGAATTCCTCATGCAGTCATGGAGGTACAGAGGTTTTTAAAACCGCCTCTTTAACGTTATTCCGCACGCCCTGACAGCGGGAGTTAGCCAGAACTGACGTGAGTCTCCCTTCTGTCTTCGGAAGCATACTGATCAAAATATCTTCCAGCAGAAACATTCCTAATTTTACTAAACCATGGAGTGAGATTAGGAACTCCAGAAAGGAATTGCAGGTATCACATCTAGGTCTCACAGACTTGGCCAGAGCCACCCGTGCTGACTTACTTGGACCCTCCCCCCGGTTTCCGATTCCTCCGGAAACCTGTAGATTGGCTTCCACACCATTTCTTGCCTTTTCTCCTTCATCGCCATTTCTTGATAGGACTTGCAGCTGCTTGCCCTGTGTCTACAGGAACTCTCTGAAGGTTACTCACAGGGAGTTGAGGGTTCTGTCTAGCTGGCTGTCGGTAAATCCCCTATCCTTCATTTCAACAATGAGGTCTTCTTTGTGCAATTCATAGATCCATGACAGCCCAGTAACCATTCTGTGCAGGTTGAAGCAGCGCCAAGATTTTTCCAACTCTCCCATAAACTACAATCTGCTACCAATGGAGACGCAGTGGATAAATCAAGAACTAGAGCTTGCAAAAGGACTACTTTATTTCAGCCTTGTATACATCTCTCTGCACCCCAGTTTCGAGTCCGAGGGGTATTTATATAGTTTGTCCACCCCCCCCTCTTCCTCGGCAGCAAAATTTCTGGGACATCGTCATCTGGGCTCAGCTCTTCCTCCACGTCGACCGGTGAAATGTCTTGTCTCCCGATCTGGCACGGCTCAATAGACTTTTTGTCGTGCAGGCTTTTCTTCTTTTGGAAATTTAAATTGGAAAAACCTGACCTACGATCATCTGATTTGAACTATTTTAAAGAAAAATTAATGAAGTCCAAACGTTCTTCAGAATTATTCCTTCGTTATCTTCTTGGGGAGTTTCAATTTGTTGCTTTTTAGATTTCCCAAAACCACATTTTATGAAGCATTTGCAAAAAGTGTCGATTTATACATCATTCTACTACTCTTTGATCCAACTGGCAACATCTAAAACTGTAATTTTTTTTGCAAGGTCAGAAGCACTTTCGCAGCCATCCATCCTTGCGAGAAGTGACTTCATAAGCCTCTTCCTATACAGCAGATTGAATGTTTGGATGATACCCTGGTCAAGGGGTTAAAGTGTACTGTACTGTAAGTTGTATTGGCTGAGAGGAATTTTAGTGCAACATTTGATAACTCCAAACCTTGAGTATGACAAGGCACGTTATCCTCAAACAAAAGAATTTATCAATTCTTATTCTTCGTTCTTTCATTCGGTGCCTCAAGCCATCCCATGAATACATGTCCAGTCATCCAAGCTTTCCTATTTTCTTTCCATGTCACTCCCAACTGTGCTCTGTTGACACCTTTAAAATACCTAGGGTTCATAGATTTCGCGATTATCAAATGGTTCTCCTTCTCATCTAATGCTCGGTAACACAGGGCCATAGTCAGCCACTCTTTAGACATTTTTTCCTTTTTCAATTGTTTTGTCGGGAAGGCACCTGAAAAACATTCCAGTTTCATCTATGTTATAGACATTCTTTAGGTCATATCCTTCAATAATTTTTTAAATCCGCTCTTTCCATTCAGTAACCATATGATAGTCCACATCACCACTCACAGTGCAAAAGCAATGTTGAGCCTCTTTTGAAAGCTCTCTAACCACCCATTACTGGTGCAGAAGTTTTCAATTTGCAAGATATCAGCAGCATTTTTAGCCTTTTCTTGAATTATTGGACCACTAATCAGAATTTTTTTTGCACTAGCTTTTTGGAACCACTCAAGCACTAAGCGGTTGATGTCTTCATACATTTATATTCTCCTCCTCTTCACAGGCACTTCTTTTTCACTTTCCAAATCATGGAGCAGTTCGTCCTTACGTTTCAGAACATTTAAAATTTGTGTTTACCCACACCTGTATTTTTTGGCGAGTTTTCTAGTTTTCTCTGTGACCAACCATGTTCACTATCTTTTATTTCACCCACTTTTTCTCAAAACTTAAAAATTTTACTTTTCTCTTTGACATTATGAAAAGGACTGGCACGAAATGAAACTCGAATAATAGAATATGAAACACACAATCGCTGCAGAAAAACCAGGCACATGAGTGCTACTAAGGTAGACAGCAAACTGGCCAAAGTTATGGATGCATTCAAAATACAATGCAAAGAAATCGGCCGGATAAGACGGTCAGTTAATATGTAACGAAAGTGGGAGGGTTCTCAAGTTTCACTGGCAGGAGAAGGGGGAGGCGGCATATCATCTGGCGCATGGTCGCTTATGTAATGAAATGAAATGAAGATACAATTTGGCCTGGTTGCGGTCACGTTGACAGGTGATCATTTAGCGGAGTATTAATCGGTACCTGAAAAAAGTGGTTGTTATAGAAGGTGGTCGTCGGTATAGGTCCCACTGTACAACAAAAAATCCACGAGCATCCACTGAAGGGAGCAATTGGGGGGGGGGGGTGCACTTTCCCCTCCATGAAAATGTTGAAATTTTTTTTGTAATTTGAAATATGAGGGTTTTTACTTACGAGACCTCTAAACCTATTTAATATCATATTAAAGTTATTTAAATTACACCCAAGTGAGATGAAAGTGATGAACAGGCCATAATTATTTAATTTCCTTTATCAAAGAAAATCACTGGCTTGCAAACATATCAATGACGTCCCATGTTCACTGAGCGAAATATTAGGTAAATATACATTTTAACCAGGCTTTAAAATCAGCAACCTAAATTGAGCTACTTTTACCTTCAACAATGTGTACCATCAAGTAATTATTTAAATACTTTCTCAGAGTGAAAACTAGACTCGCACAGGTTTTACTAGTATTAAATAATAGACTTGTACTTTCCCACAGAATTTTATTCTTGCAACTGATTTTTTTACCAGATGATGCTGTATCATGTGCAACACCAATTGCAAGAATAACAAGTATTGAAAGGTGTACTCCATGTTGGAGTATACAAGGTATCCAAATGCGTTCTTTGAGATCGACAAATTTTAGTAAAACAGCCCAATACCAAATTTCACCAAAATACGTCCTTCGGTTCCCTGGTTGAAACAGAGGAACATTGTAAACTGCACGTAGGTCTTCATGTAAAGTAGTCGTAATTGTTGTCCAATTTGAACCAAAATTGGAATAAGCCGACCAAGTTTAGTACAACTCCCCATGCACTTTGTGCAATGAATGCATAAAAATCTGTGGAAAAGTACCAAGTATTATCATTTAATATGAACAATATTGCCTACTTCCATAAAGTCACACCTGATTTGGTTAATTATACATACTTGTTGTGGCTTTTATAGCTATTTCAAATTTTTATTTTTGGGAACCATTCACAATACCCTACTAGAGCGGACTATTTCTAAAACATTACACGCCTTCTCTTGGCACTAATAAATTGAGAAAGAAAGTAGGAGATTGGCTGTAATGTGATTTTACAGTTGATGGACCAAGAGATCATTGCAGCATTTAAGTCCAACAATCTACACACATCACTGATGCCATGGGTAGATTCTCATAATAATTTATGCAAGTGTTGGTCTGAATTTACAATTTTAACAGTTATTGATATTATTGGAGAGGCATGTCAACTATGAACACTTGCTAGGAGAAGCTATAGCCTGAAATTTTTAATGACTTTAAAAGGCATTCAGGAAGGAGGAGAGTTGCAGTGGTCTTAGAGCATTGGCCTTCCATGTAATGGTGCCATATTCAAATCCGGCAGAGGCCAGGATTTTTCAACCTGGGATTGTCTCATGCTCTACTTGTGTGCTTTGAGGAGACCATGCATGTCAGTGCTCCGTCCTTCAGAAGGGACATTAAGCAATTGGCCCTCTTGGTGCTCTTGCTAAAGAGTGGGCTAATGCGGGCACCGGGTTTCCCTCCACCCTTGTGAGTGTGTGTGTTCTGTGGAGAAGGAGTTATGGCTATAATAATCCAAGAGGTTGATTAGCTAGAAATTCCATACAAACAAACCAGCATTCAGAGGGAGGTTGAAGAGCTTATAGAGTCCCACCTGGAGGAATTAAAAAATGAGGAAATGGAAGAATTAATGACCTCTAATGTGAATGATGATGAAGAAGCAGAGGAAGCAGAAGATGAGCAGCAAAGACTTCATTTATAAAAGAGTGAAAAGCAAAGAAACAGATTTCATTAGGCCATCAACTTCAGCCTCTGCACATTCCCTTGCCTGCTCTGCCAGCAGCTCTACCTATTAAAAAGTATACTCTTAAGAAATTAAACTCGTCACCTAACTTACTTTTTCAGTCATTTTTTTGCTTAGTTCCTGTCATCTTATATTTTTTGTTTTGATGATTTTTACTTTCTCATATACATAGTATATTGAGAAAGTATTGTAATTGTGAAAAAATTCGACTTTGAGATTTTGATGGAAATACACATTTTAGGTGTCCCTAATTCCATAAAAGTGGTTTTCGCCATGCCGTCTGTTGGTCTGTTTACAGTTCTAGGGCCCAGATGCATACGTAAAATCGAATGATATCTTGTATTTATGCAATTTATCATCTTATGCAGACCCTTTTTTGATAAAAATGATATTGCACAAAAATAAAGGGTAGTTTATTCTATTCACCCCACTTGCCAAAAAACAGCTGTCTTCCACCACCTTGTACTCTGCAATGTACCTCTAAGCAAATTTTGATATGAAAAAGAACTAAAATATATCTGTCAATTCTCAATTTCCCTGTTGGTCTTGGTCAGTCAGCTTTGTTTGTCTTTCTCTTTTTAACTCGTTGTTTGACTACTGTGATCACGTGTTGTGATCCTTTTACAATTTTTAGACAGTTTTGTCTGTCATTTTTTCTTTTAACTGTTTCCTGGCTACCTTGTTTGCGTTCTGCGACCTTTTACCAATTTTATATCTCAATTTTTAAAAAAAATTACCTCTGGTGACAGCAACCCGGATTCTTTTTATCATTAGTTTATTTCGACAAAGCTACCACCAATCCTACCCTTGTTCGGGGTTCCGCGGAAACGGTTCTGTCCGTCACTATTCCTTTTTTCCTATATGTTGACCTTCGCGATCACAAAGTACAATCGTGTCATGAGTTTTTAATGTTTGCAAGACTGCATCACACCGTTGCTTTCGGTTTGTTCCTTTTAGTTGCTACTATTTATTTGTTTCCCCTTGTCGTTTTTCAACACCTTGACATGTCACTATATTTTGACAAAGTAGTGTTTAAACTTCCGACTGAGGACCTCAACCGTTTTCATAATTTACATACCAGGATCAACAATATAGCCGCTGATATAAAATTTCTTAAATGCTGCAGAGAACACAAAGTAATACCAAACTTTATGAATATATTTTCCAAAACAAAAAAAGATTACGTTACAGCCAAAGTAAAACAAATAGCTATCCATAATTGGTTCCAATTAGAAATTAGGAAACTGTATGCCAAAAGGAGCTCCATAAAAATACTAGTATATGAATTACATTTAAAAATAACTAAACATTTAAACCATGTTGGCTTCGAATTATGGAATAATTTTGAACATAAAATGTATGAGATCAACACTCTCAAGTTTAATAAAAAAGCATTAACCCTTGATAAAAAATTACATACTCTGATCAAAAAATGTTATGTTAAAACACATAATATAATAAACAAATCTAACAATATCCCACATAAGTTGGAATTCACAGAAAATTTATCCAACAAATCCTTCTCCAATGAAGAATTATCACTCTTAGATTTGGGCTTTATGTTTGCTTTCCCTCCCCAAAAAGCCACCCTTAGATGAAATAGTTACTGACATCAAAAGATACATTGAGTTTTTCTATGAAAACTCCAAGAATTACATCCGACAAGCTTGCTCCATACAATTAAAAGAAAATATTAACAAGTTAACTAAGAGTAATCCTAAACAATAATCAAAGACAATCAAACAACTTAAAGAGAAAGACTTGCTATATTAAAGCCGACAAGGGCAACAAAATAGTAATCATGGACAAAACCCAATACTTTGATATGGTCCAATTAATGCTAAACAATGGTTCTTACATTAAACTAAATAAGATCCCTCTAAACTCCATGATACAGAAAACCAAAGAAATTATTAAAGGATGTAACAACATTATCGACAAGAAACTCAGCTTCAAGCTAAATATCTCGAACCCAACCGTTCCCAAATTGTACTGTCTCCTCAAAATGCACAAAAAAGATAATCCGAGGAGACCCATAGCCTCAGTGACAAATAGTCCCACTTACAACTTAGCTAAATGGTTAAATAGTGAATTTCAAAAAAATGTCATTTCCTGACAAACATTCCATAAAAAACTCCTTTGAATTAATTAATAAATTGAAAAATTCAACATTAAAAGAATCAGAGATAATGGTCTCTTTTGACGTCTGCAGCCTTTTCCCTAGTGTGCCAATTGAAGAAACATCTCAATTACTAAAAAGTTTGTTACAAAAACAAAATATCCCTGATGAAATTATTAATGAATATTTATTGCTTACCAACCTGTGCATGGCACAAAACGTATTTCAATTTAAACATGAATTTTATAATCAAACCCAAGGCACCTCTATGGGAAATCCTTTATCACCATTCGTGGCCAATATGTTTGTCATCTTTTGAAAATAATTGTAAAGAAAAATTCAACTACTTCCCAGATCTCTGGTTCAGATATGTAGATGACATATTTGCAATCTTGGACCTAAATAAATAGAAACTAGATGATTTTGTAGACCAACTCAATGAAATATATCCTACCTTTAAGTTCACATACGAAATTCAACAAAACAATACCTTGCCTTTCCTCGACCTCTTAATCATAAACAATAGACAGCAAATTGAGTTTGATATTTTTAGAAAACCCACTCACACCAACAATTTTATTAAAAATTCCTTTCACTCCACTAGCCAAAAAACAGCTGTCTTCCACCACCTTGTCCATAGGCTCTGCAATGTACCTTTAAACAAATTTAGATATTAAGAATTAGAAGAACTAAAAATATATAAAAGATATAGCCAAAAAACTGGGTTTCAACAATAATTTAATTAATAAATTAGTGAAAAGACAGCTTTAAAAAACATTGATAAATTCCACCACTCTCACAACTGAAAATAGAAACAAGACCAAATATATAAAACTGCCTTATTTCCCACGACTCAATAGAGGCTTGGATAAGATTTTCAAACAGAAGAAATACTCTATAACATACACAAAATTTTAAAAATTTATTAGGGAGTACAAAAGATAAAATTGAAAATTTAGACAAATCGGGGATTTACCAAATACGATATTCACATTGTGATAAACAGTGTATAGGTCAAACCAAAAGGAAATTAGTCACATGGTTTAAGGAGCATTTTGCACACTACAAATACAATGGGTTTGATAAATCCAGTGTAGCTAATCACATCTTCGAAACAGGACATAGTATCAACTTAAATGATATACAATTACTAATTTCTTCCAACAATTCACTTAACTCCTTAGAAAATTTACACATATACAAAAACCGTGAAACTTTAATGAATAGTGATACTAACTTCAATAAGACCATATGCAAACTGACGGACTAAAATAAACACACGCCAAAAACTTGTTTCGTATTTCAGCTGTTTTTTCATTTTTTCTTCAATTCGAAACTTCCCGTTATCCTCACAGTTGACCACCTGTCACTGTCAAGATCAGGTCACCCCTGAAGATGCCCACATCGTGGGTGAAATGCATAGGGTTTTTTAATCCTTTTTTTGGCTATAGGAGTTTTACTTTATCTAACTATATTTTACTTACTAGATACTAGGCCAGCATGGGAAACAATACATAAATAAATATTCTATAATGTTAGTTCAAACTAGAGTTGTTTTATTTATTAAATATGGGAAAGCTGTTTTAAGACGTCAATCTATCTTTTCCATATCTTCTGCGTTTCAGTTGAAATAATAGTACAATAACTGAAAATAAAAGCACTACATCGAACTTGTTTTATCAGTTAAATGTAATACAAACCTATCTGCCTTCACTCTACGCATTTCAACATCTGAATATTGCTCCCTACGACTTCCAATGTACCGCAGAAACATGTACGAATCAATGTTGGGTAAATTATCAGATCTGGCTACACAAAACCCTTCATATGCCATTTTGCAAAACACAAAGCAAAATAGATGCAGGAAGGTGCAGTACTTCTACCAATATTTCTTCTAAGATGGAGTATAGAGGAAAACAACAGAATTATGTCTTTCAATCTTCTACTTTTATATCTGCACAATGGCTTCTAGCACAGCTAGCAACCAGTGTTGCCGTTTGAATATTTGAAATCGCGCTAGATCGACCTTTAAAAGGAGCTAAACTCAAAATAAATGGCGCTAAATAATGCACTAAAAAAAGAAAATTTTCCGTCATTATTTCCCTAAATTTATTACATACATTTATCAAGATTTTTGTTTAAGTTTAAAAAGAATTGCATTAATAGGTGACATTAGTGCAGAACACATTTTAATTCCAATTGAAATGACTTATAATCATCATAAAATATAAATTTTGAAATTTGAAACAAAGTGGGATTAACAGAATGGATTTGAGTATACATCCAGGCTGAATTTTGATCACACGTCGAGAGAATCTACGAATGTTTTTATTTTTTACATTTCAATAAAGACTAAGACTAATTTAAAAAGTTGTGTAGAATACATTTAAAACATTGTGATATTTGTCAATAGAAAATAAAAATGTAATGAAAATACATAATTTTACTTTAAAATATAGCATAAAAATTATGATACACTTTCAAAAATGAAATCATCATCACTGTTTGTTTGCTCTTCAGCAGTTCCTGAAGTTCCTGCTTCAGTAAAACTTTCATTCACATAAGATGTGCTAATTTTCCGCAAAACATTCGCAGGAAACTTATAATTGTGACAGCATTTTCCATGTCGTCGCAATCCATATTTTATGGTCAAAACTGAGTTCAAAGTTCAGAGTTTCATTCTGTTACATAACTTTGATTTTACAATGTTCATGTGACTGAATAAGCGTTCTACATCAGCATTAGAATGAGGCAATGAAAGCACTGTTAATGCAAATTGAGAAATCTTCAAATGGGTTTTCACAATGACGACCAGGATCATCTGTCCATAAAGAATGCAAGTCAAAATATTCGGTGGGTAAATTCCAGTGAATGCGCTATTTATAGTCATGAAATATCTTGTCTAGAAATGAAAAAAGGCTAAAAATATTACAAAATTAAATATTTTTTATTTCAACTCTTTGCAAGACGATCAATTACTTTATGCGTACATTTACCAGTAATTTTCCTTACATTATTTTTTAAATTGCATTATCTTCTCAGCCTTAATTCAAAAGAAATGAGCCTTTGGATTTACTGGATTTACGCCTTAGCTCTCGCTGCCTCGGGAAAGATCTTCGACAGCAAAATCAACACTCTTCAATTAAGTCTTCACGGGGTAATTCAATTCGCAATTCACTGTCTGCCACTTCTTTTGCCAAACGCTGTCTCATTCTACATCCACAATACACACATAACTACACCTAAGAAATCCCTGCTTCACAGGTGCTTCCTTCGTATCCTGGGATGTCTCGACTTCTCTCTGAAGAAATCTTTAGAATGAGGAGTGAGAACGAGAGATACGGTATGCACTGAACACGGGTTACTTAGAATTCCATCAAGAACAACGATACCACTAGCCAAGTAATAACACTCCACAAAAAATGAAACAACCACTTGATCTGATGAAAATGTAGGTCTAAGACGAAATGAAGGTACGAAAAAGAAACTAATTATGTGAGAGGTTACTCCCATAACCTACAAACATGTTTACAAATCGTGACTTTCTAAAGACAATGAGGTCATTCTTTCTCACTGTCAGAAACAATCCCAGGATAGCCGAAAATTTTAATTCAAGTGTCGCGTCTGCCAGATGTCATCTTGTAAGCGTAAACTTTGGATTGGACATTTGGGATTCTATGGCTTGCAAGACATTAGGTAGGATAATGCTCGAGAAAAATTAAGAAAGGCATCAAATTTGGCGCTAGAAATTGTGAAAAGCGCCAAAATAACGCCATCGCACTTAAAGACAATAAGAAGGCGCTAGGCGAATCCAAAAAGCACTAAATCTGGTGCGAAAAGTGCCAAAATGGCAACACTGCTAGCAACGGCTAACATGCTTGCGGCATGCACTGACGTCACTAAACGCTCGGCAAACTTCGACTACCAATCAGGTGTGATCGGGTTCGGCATTAACTCGTCCGTTTTAAATTGCTTTTTTTATAAATATCTGTTAAAAATTTAACAAAAATGTTTATATTTGCCTATAAAAATAGCCATACAATACAACTTCAAAAAAGTTTCGGTAATTCCCGATATTTGACAGACCCCCATTGTCTCCATAGTCAATGTATGTAATTTTAATAGATTCCTTGAATGAGGTTTTAACATGCATATAAACATTAAATCGGCTATAGCAATAACTACAATAGCCAAATAAAACAATAGGAACTTCTTTTAATGGATAATAAAAAATAACACAAATTGCTAACTATTCTTAATGATACATATGCATAGCCGTAAGAAACGAAAGAAAATATTCAATAACATTTAGAAACGAAAGAACATGTAACAACGGCAAAAAAACACGGGTACTGCTAAATTCAATATTCTAGCTTTATTATTTATTCAATATTCATCATAGATCAAATATTTACTTTACAAAAAATATAGTACTATAATTTGAACACGACAGCAATGAGTGACGTGCGGCCATCTATTGGTGACTGTGAGACTTAACCCCAAAATTTTTCTCGAACTCACATTTAAGCTGAAGAATGATTTTTTCATGATAGATTTTGACAAAAAACATCGACTTATATTCGGGCAGATACGGTATATAGTTTCACTGATGTCTTTTCAAAACTATTTAATGTCTTACTGTACTTGTAGTAATCATATCTTTCTGGTATAATATCGGTGGACATTGGTGTGGTCATTGAAGTTACTGATGTTGTTCTCAATATATAACGCATTGGTAGACATAGATTGATGGAAGGGACATAATTTTCTGTTTGACAAAATGGCTTACAATGTGTTTTAGAGGTTATTCAACATACAATACGGATTGCTCTTTTTTGGAGGCATAATAATTTTACGGATGACAAGTTGTTGGCCCAAATTAATGTTCCATAGAAAAGGTGGCTATGCATGTGTGCATAATACATAGTTCTCAGAACATCTCTGTTGACACTGGAGCAAAGCCTCCTAATCATATATATGCCCTTAGAAATTTTTCCCCACAATAATATGATCTTCCCAATTAAGATTAGAATTAAGGTATATCCCTAAAAAGTTAATTGATTCACTATTATGAGTATCTCGAGGATTTAAATTAATTTTCATGTCCTGCATTTTGTAACCATTCAAGCATAAGGTGTTTGCAGAGCAGCAGTCCTTCACTATCTCTGATCTATTAGCTGCAAGTATAGCCATGCTATACGGAGATTTGGCCCGAAGACAAATTCCACAGTCATCAGCAAATTGATAGCATTTGACCATTTTATCAGTTACGTTTGTTGGGAGGTCATTTACATATATAATAAATAACAATGTACCAAGAACAAAACCCTGAGATACCTCATGGGAAACTGGAAGATAGTTGGAGAGAGTTTGATTGAGATATACAGTTTGGGTTCAACCACACAAATAAGAGTGAATAAAATCAATAGCCTTGCCTTCAAATCCATAATAAATTAACTTTTTTAGCAGTATCTCACGTGAAACTGTGTCAAAAGCTTTACTCATATCAAACATTTTCAATTGACACAAGTCCTGTTTCTCAAGAGCAGCAAGGCAGATTTTAACCCATCTGTGGAAAAGACAGCTGCAGACGTCATGGCTAATTCATTCCCAATGGACATGATGATGGCTGCCATCCATTTTCAAGAGAGCAGATGAAGCATGACTGCTAATTCTGTCGAATAACACATTAGCAGTACATGTAGACAGTGGTTTAGTGTCCCAATACAGGGAGTCCTCAACTTACGGGTGACTCGATTTGTGTATTTCCTACTTTACGTATAGGTTCATAGCTGGTAACATTTCCTAGTTATATAATATAAAATTTGTCCTGGCATTACTATACATTATTTATTTAATTAATAGATGCATATTATATTATAAATATACTATATATTAATAAATATTTACATAAATATTATAAAATAATTTATTGTAACCCTTCGATTGCTTGATTGGGTTATCTCTCAAGTCTGTGGTGTAAACATCGTCTCTCACTTGGGCCCTTCCTTCAGCACAGTGTAACGGTATCTTCATTTGACAAATATTACTTCGTGCGAACTATACTTAATACTACTATGGTAACTAGTATTATAAGCCATCACCGCAAAAGGTAATAGTCGGTCCCAATCGTTGTTGCTACAGTTAACATAATGACTTAATATTTGGGATATCGTCCTATGCACTCTCTCGCATCAGCCATTACCACTGGGGTGCAGGGGTGATGTCCTCAACTTCGTCAATTTCAATTCCTTACACTGGTCACAAAACAATGCTGACATAAAATTGCTCCCTTGATCTGTGAGTACGTAATCAGGGATCACAAATCTTAAAATCCATCTCCTAAGAAAAGCATTCGCCACTGTCTCAGCGGATTGGTTGGGAATGGGAATCATCTCCACGTACCTCGAAAAGTGATCGATCACCCTAAGTATGTATCAATTTCCTTCATATGTCAGAGGGAGAGGTCCAACAACGTCCAATGCGACAAACTCAAACGGCCTATTGCTAGCTGGCAATTCTTGCATTGGTACCTTAAACTTCCCATAAGGGCTGCGTTGATTGCACAGAACATAGCTCTTGATCATCTTCTCAGCGTCTCGCTTAATCGTAGGCCTCCAATATTGCAAATTCGTTTGATCGTACTCCTCACTCCCAAGTGTCCAGAAATCATGTGTTCGTTGTGTTGTCGCATTATTGTCGTCCTCAAGTCTCCTGACATGACAACCCTAAACCCTTCACTAGTTGTTCTACACAGTAAATTATCTCTTTCCTCAAATCCCCTCTTTGTCCTCCATCGGTTGCATTCACCATCGCTGTTTTGGGCCCTCACTAGATCATTTTCCTTGAATACCTCAGCATGCTTTATTTTCCTGCTTAAAGCATTCGCGTTCTGATGCAATTTCCCGGCTTGTAGCATGACCACCGCATGAGCCGACTCGACAAATCCTTCAGGCCCATAAGCCATTTCAAGCTCGCATGATCAGTAATCACCTTGAATTTACTACTGTAAACGTAACATTTAAATTGTACAATTGCCCACACTATGCTTAAAAGTTCTTTCTCCGTCGTCATATAGTTTAACTCTGCCGCATGTAGCTGACGTGATGTGTAGGCAATGGGTCGTTCCCCCTCCTCAGTCTCTTGTGATAACACGGCTCTGACAGTGAAGTTACTTGCGTCCGTGGAAATGATGAATTGTCTTTTAAAGTTTGGATATCCCAATACAGGGCTTTGGGTGAGAGTGTTTTTCAAATTTTCCGTTGCCTCTTTGCAGTCAGGGGTCCAAATAAAAGCTCTTCCCTTCTTGAGCATCCGGGTTAGAGCCTTGCGATTACTGCGTATTTATCAACAAATCGGTGATAATAGTTGGCTAGGCCAAGAAAAGATTGTAACTCTTTGGTGCATTTCGGTGTAGGTAAGGTCCTCACCGCTAAAATTTTATCGAGGTCTGGGCTGATGCCAGCCCGGCTGATCACATGTCCTAAATATTTTACCTCTTTTATTGCAAAATGGCACTTCTCGAATTTCAGCGATAATTTCGCTCCCTCAATTTCTCAAAAACATTTTCCAAACATTCTGCATGCTGCTCTACAGTTGCGCCGAATATTATAATGTCATGAAGTACATCAAACATTGTGCGGGCTTGAACCCTCTGAAAATGCCATCCATCATGCGTTGAAAACTCGCTAATGGCCACTGTCTACATTAAAAGTGGTCTTCTCCTGGGATTCTGGATGCATGGGAATCTGATAGTAGCTGCTTGTCAAATCTAGCATAGAAAAATATTTACTCTCTCCTAAATAGTCTAAGTTTCATTAAAGTTAGGTAACGGGTAAACATCTGGCACTGTTACTGCATTAAGGGCACGAAAGTCGACACAAAATCTATAATTAGGCTTTCCGTCCAATGATTTTTTTGGAACAATAACGATGGGGGAAGCCCAAGGAGAAGTGCTAGGTACTATCACTCCTGAACTTAACTGTTCCTGTACAAATTTCTGTACCAGAGGCTTTTGTTGAAACAGCACCAGATAGGCTTTCCTATAAATCGGCACTGTCTTTCCCGTAGGAATCCGATGAGATGTCAGATTGGTGGCTGGTGGCATCGCTTGGCTACAAAACAAGTCCTTGTATCGCTTTAGTATCTATCAGCAATAACTTCTCCCTCTCCATAGCATTTAAAATGCCCTAACATTCCCGCCAAGTCCAAATCGCTCAAACTTTTGGTTGTCACCCTAACAAATCGCGTTTCTCCCATCGAATTGTCTTCTTCCAACTAGTTGATCTCACTCATCCATGCTACTCGCATTCCCTTCTGCAGCAAAAGTTCTTCTTCACCAAAATTTGCAACCTTTAGGAAAATAAATTTACCTTCTAAAACTTCACACAACCCTCTAGCAATCTTAATATTTTCTAACTCGAACAGTACTCCTCCTACTATATACAGGGGTTGTCCATCCTCTAGTAACCAGGGCCTCGACACGTAAAATCTTTTCGCACCTAGAGGGAATCACTTCAACTCTTGTGAGGCACATGTGGACTTCACACATTTTTTCACAAGGCTGCTGGGTCTCACCCACTCTTTACATGCTCCTTGTGTCCTCATTTTGGTTCTGAGGTCACAGCAGTACAACACCATTTCTGATTTTCAATACCCCCACATTCACATCAATAACCTCCTCCATTTCTCCTAAGAAAATCCAGCCCAGGATACCTTCATATCCTCCTAGTGTCTCTACCGCTTGTATGTTTATTTTACAGCAAAAATTTTCCATTTCCATATCAACTAATTTATCCCCATAATTCCAAATTACACTGCCAGAAATCCGTTTAATCCTTAAAGGGGACACCTTTAGTCCCTTGTCCCCACTTACTCTATGAATAATCAAACTAACTTGAGCCCCCATGTCAATAAGCATGCTACATTTTACACCATTCGCTTTAACGTCCGCCACTAAATCTATCTCTTGCGGCGTGGATTTGATGCATAGGAGAACCAACCTTACTGGAACCCGGGACGGGTGGCTTCCCTGAGCCTGGGACCATTTAAAGGACCGGACCTTCTTTCAGGTGTTTGTCTGTGACACTGCTGTGCCAAATGTCTGCACTTCCCACAATTTAACGGCCACCGCAATATATTTATGGAGAGATTCAAATGTTTATTTGTGCAAATGCACTACTCTGTAAATAACTTGACAATTTTAGCTTCTTCGCTCATCCCAAAGTACTTAAACAGTTATCTATTTGATTAAACTTTAAGAATTTTTAACGGCAACACAAATTAAAATATCAAAATTTCTATAATCCCTATTTCGTTTGTTTACAAATCTTACCTATAAAAAAATTTCAGTTCTGTAGCACATTCGAAAATACATAAACCTTGAAATTTTGTTTAAACAATTGCGAATTTTTAGCGGCCGCATTGTTGAACTTTTACGAGATTTTCGTTTTTTCTTGCTCCATATACGAAGTATAGAGAAAGTATTGTTTTCATAAAAAAAATCGAATTCGAGATTTCAACGGAAATACCTGTTTTAAGGTCCCCTGAACACGTGTTGACTATTTTCTCGATGATGTCTGTCTGTATGTGATAGATTTTTGTGGGCGCTCTAACTCAAAAACTATTAATCAGATCAACGCAAAATTTTATATTTAACATTTTTATAAAAGTTAGATGATCTGATTTGTTTTTGGTAAAAATTGGGCTACCTGAAGTGGGTGTTTACTCTTGTCACTTATCCGTTATTTTGAAATATTTGCTTTAATATTTGATAAATGCAAAAATGTATTGGAATAAAAGTTGTAGGGACTTTTATTTTCTACAACCTTTGTTTGATACATTTTTCCATATAATGCATTGTTTAAGAGATATCTTATATTTTTAGCTGCCACCACCACGCCACCTACCAAAGACTATTGTTAACAATTGATGCTTAGTTAAGTCTTAGTAACGCTCCTTTTTCTTTTCTTAATTGTCAACCGGATGTAAGAATTGACAACGATCCCAGAGCTAACAACATGTAACTTGCCATATAAACATGGCGAAAGTAGTGTTGCCCACATCAGTTTATTTTTAGTTAGTTTTGCACAAAATCCTGCTTAAGAAAAAATTTCGAATCTCCCGATCGTCTGGAAGTGCCTAAACATTAGTATCCTCCTATATATATGTTATCATTATATATAGATATTCCTTACAGAGAAGGATATCATTATATGCTAGTAGAAGGTGCAAGCATTTCATCTCACCTTGAAAAAAATTCATTTTTCAGAGAGATATTTTATCATGGGAAATATTTCTTTAATTCATAAGATTTCTCCTCGGGGACAATTTTCGTTTTTTTTTCTTATAAAAAAATAATGGAGTGAAACAATCACTAATTTTTGCAATTTATAGGAATATTATAAATTTTCCACATTGGGTAAATAATGTCACACATTTCCGCCAAATTTTAAATATTTAGCACATTTAGAACTGAAATAACATTTATCTAATTGTTTAAAATTAATTATTTTTAAACGGCCGCAATAACAATTTCATGGATACAGTGAAATGTTTATTCGTTTGTATAGACTAATCTCTAAATTACTTTAAAATTTCAGCTCCCTATCTTGCCCTGTAGTATCTAATCATTTCCCTATTTGTTGAAACTTTAAGAATTTTTAACTGCCAAACAAATTAAAATATCAAAATTTGTATAATCCTTATTTAGTTTTTTTACAAATTCTACCTATAAAAAAATGTCAGCTCCATGTGCACATGCGGAAATAAATAAACCTTGAAATTTTGTTTAAACAATTGCGAATTTTTAGCGGCCGCATTGTTGCACTTTTTCAAGATATTCGTTTTTTCTAGTCGGTTTTGCACAAAATCCTACCCAAGAAAAAAATTTCGAATCTCCAGCTCATCTTAAAGTGCCTAAACATTAGTATCCTCCTATCATTATCATTCTATATAGATGTTTCTTACAGAGGAGGAGGAGGAGGATATCATTATATATAGACGTTCCTTACAAAGGAGGAGGAGGAGGATATAACATACTAGTAGAAGGTGCTTGCCTACTGCAAGCAGTTCATCTCACATTGAAAAAACATCAATTTTTCAGGGGGTTATTTCATTATGGAACAATAATGGAGTAAAACAAACACTAACTTTTGGAATTTTAGGAATATTATACTTTTCCCACATTGGATTAATAATGTTACACATTTCTGCCCATTTTTAAAGTTGTAGCATTTCTAGAAGTGAAATAACATTTTTCTAATTGTTTAAATTTAAATAATTTTTAACGGCCGCAATAAGAATTCCGTGGATATAAAGAATTGTTTATTCGTTTATGTATGCTAAACTCTAAATTACTTTAAAATTTTAGCTCTCTAACTCTCCCCGTAGTATCGAACCATTTACCTATTTGTTTAAACTTTAAGAATTTTTAACATCAAAACAAATCAAAATATCAAAATTTGTATAATCCCTATTTCGTTATTTTACAAATACTACCTATAAAAAAATTTCAACTCTGTAACACATTCGGAAATACATAAACCTTGAAAAATTGTTTAAACAATTGCGAATTTTTAGCAGCCGCATTGTTGCACTTTTTCATGATTTTCGTTATTTCTAGTCAGTTTTGCACAAAATCCTACCTATGAAAAAAATTTCGAAACTCAAGTTCATCTGGAAGTGCCTAAACATTAGTATCCTCCTCCTCTGTAAGAAACGTCTATATATAATGACTAGTAGTTGGTGCTTGCATACTTCAAGCATTTCATATCACCTTGGAAAAACATTCATTTTTCAGACAGACACTTCATCATTACAAATATTCTATTAATTCTAAAGATTTCACCTCCACAGCGATTTTCGTTTTTCCCACATGTAAAAATAATAGTTTAAAACAATCCCCAAATGTTGCAATCTTAAACATTTTACACTTTCTCCATTGTGGGGTACTAAAGCTACACATTTCAGCCTAATTTTAAAGTTGTAGCACTTCTAGAAGTAAAATAATATTTTTCTAATTATTTAAAATTTAAAAATTTTTAACGGTTGCCGCAATATATATATGGAGAGATTGAAATGTTTATTTGGGCAAATGCACTGTTCTGTAAATAATTTGAAAATTGCAGCTTCCTAGCTCATCCCGTAGTACCTAAAAAATTATTAAACTTTAATGTTCGAATGGGGTTAAAACAACCCCTAAAATTTACAATTTTAAAATTTTCGATTTTTATAGTTGATTATGAGAAAATTTCTATAATCTTGCAAAATTTCAGCTTCCTAAACTTATTAGATTGGTCTACACACTGTATTGCATTTTCCCATGCCAACTTATGGGAGATATTCCGGGGTCTCTGGAGTCGAACCCAAGACACTGTAAGCAAAAGTGACAATAATTCCTAATAGATATTGCGGCCATCTAGCAACACTGAAAATTTCATTTTTCTAGCTTACCGGCAAGTGCCCAAAATTATTTTACAAAAATGAATGCTTTTCTTATGGGAAAAAGCGCAACTTTCGGAATTTCTGGAGTCGAACTTATGTCACTTAGGTAAGAATTCTCATTTTATCTGAAGGTTTCTCCATCATATCTACAGAAACTAAAACTTTCAGCTCTCTAGCTCTTGTAGTTTGGGCTGGACATTAGTATCCTCCTGTTATATCCTCCTCCTCTGTAAGGAACGTCTATATATAATGATAGGTAAGCTAGAAAAATGAAATTTTCAGTGTTGCTAGATGGCCGCAATTTCTATTATTATCAACATAAAAAAACATTCATTTTTCATATTTCATCATTACACATTTTTTTAATTCTATATATTTCACCTCCGGAGCTATTCTCGTTTTTCCCCTATGTAAAAATAATAGTTTAAAACAATCCCAAAGCTTTGCAATTTTAAGAATTTTATACTTTCTCCATTATGGGGTACTAATGCCACACATTTCTGCCAAATTTTAAAGCTGTAGCACTTCTAGAAGTGAAATATATTTTTTAATTGTTTAAATTTTAAGCATTTTTAACGGCCGCCGCAATATATTTATGATGAGATTCAAATGTTTATTTGTGCAAATTCAATACTCTGTTAATAACTTGAAATTTTCAGCCTCCTAGCTCATCCCATAGTACCTAAACAGTTATCTATTTGTTTAAATTTTAAGAATTATTAACGGCAACACAAATTAAAATATCTAAATTTCTATAATCCCTATTTCGTTTTTTTACAAATTCTACCTCTAAAAAAATTTGAGTTCTGTAGCACATTCAGAAAGACAAAACTTCAAAATTTCTTTAAATAATAGCAAATTTTTAGTGGACGCATTGTTGAACGTTCTCTGGATTTTTGTTTTTTCTAGAAGGTTTTGTACATAATCCTACCCATGTAAAAAATTTTGAATCTCCAGCTCTTATGGAAGAGCCTGGACATGTTTTTATTAGCATCCTTTCTTCGCCCACCATTTCTAATACTTCTCTTCCTCTCTGTCCATTTCACTTTCATCATCCTCCCCTATACCCACATCTCAAAACTTTCTAAATATTTTTCCTCCTTTCTCCTTACCGTCCACATCTCTGCACCATATAGAGCTATGCTCCATATGTAGCATTTTGCTAATTTCTTTCTTGTTTCTAAATTTATTTTCTTGCTTGTAAGAAGCTCATTCTTCTTGTTAAATGCTGCTTTTGCCATTGCAATCTTACTTATGATGTCCACTGTACTACATCCATCCTGCGCTAAAATACTGCCCAGATATTTGAAACTAATTACTTGTTCCAATTTTTGGCCATTTACCATTATATTTAATTCTTTATGTTCCTTTGAAAACATCATTAATTTCGTTTTTTCGGCATTGATCTTCATTCCATATTGTTGGCCAACCTCCACTAGTCTGTCTGTCATCCTCTGAAGTTCTTTCTCGCTTCTGCTATTAATCCCTGATCATCTGCATATTTAATGGTGGTAATTTATTTATTTATTTATTTATTTAATAAGTTCAAAAACAGAACTATTATACTATTACATTGAACATTACAACCAATAAATAATAAATGCATATAAATATATATATATATATATATATATATATATATATATATATATATATATATATATATAACAGTCAAATAAAACAATAAGGAGTTCAATGGAAAACATCAATATGAGGATCTTGCATCAGAGTTTGGTTATATAAGCTTGGGAGGCGGAAAATTAAGGATCATTTTGTGGTTGAGAGCCGAGGAGTGCGGCAGTGAAATAAATCATGTAATCTGGTACTTCTGGAGGGAATACGGAGGGGGTAACTGGAGAGAAGTTCGGGAGTTCTATATTTTCCATTTACAATGTTACGGAAAAACTTTAGGTCAATTGCCTGTCTACGATCAGTCAAAGGTAGTAAACCAAGAGTGTGGAGAATGTGGGAAGAGGACGCATTACGAAGAGAAGGAACTCGCTGGCGGATAATGTGATGGAAGAAATTCAGGGGCCTTTCTAGGTGATTAAGATTTGATTGGGAAGCTGAGGACCAAATGGGTGAGCAATATTCTAAGATTGGGAGACACAACTAACAAAGAATGTGCGTAGAGAGAAAACATCCATAATTTCGGCGAAACGATAGATGAGGCCCAGCATTGACATGGCACGAGAAGTGACTTTCCTAATATGGGTAACAAATAATAGCTTCTGGTCAAAAATTACACCAAGATCCTTTTGTGTTGTAACTAAGGGAATTGTCATGTCAAGAATTTTGTATTGGTTTATAATTGGTTGCTTACGTAAGGTGAAGGTAAGAGCGGTGCATTTGGAGGGATTGATTCTAAGACACCAGGTTTTAGTCCAGTCTGAGAGGCGGACTAGGGCAGCTTCGAGAATATCAGAGTCGGCTGGGGAATTGATCTGTTTGAATAATTTGCAATCATCTGCAAAGAGTAGTATCCCGCAGGGTTGTGCAATTATATCCACTAAGTTGTCTATGAAAAGGATGAAGAGAAGGGGGCCTAAGACACTACCTTGAGGCACACCGGAAGTGACAGGAGCAAAAGAAGATAGGTAGCCGTCGATAACTACACGCTGACTTCTGTTTGACAGGAAAGAAGAAATGAGGGAGAGAAAGAGATGATGGACATTAAAGCGGTGGGAGATTTTGTGAAGAAGGAGAGAATGGTCAACGGTGTCAAAGGCTTTGGCGAAATCGATGTAACACACGTCCAGTTGAGAAGAATTTTCATATGTGTGCGTGATATTATTCAAGTGCACGGAAAGGTTGGTTGGAGTTGAGGAGTCCGGAAGAAAACCATGTTGTTGCGTGGAAATATAGGGAAGAGTGAAAGCGAGGAGCCGATTATGAATAATTTTTTCACAAACGATTGATAGGTTGGAAAGAAGAGATATGGGTCTATAATTTTCCACCTGAGATCTACTGCCATTTTTGTGAATAGGGATGACGTTGGCTATTTTCCACTGTTGGGGAAAGACTCCCGTGTCGAAGCAGCGGTTGAGAAGCATAGAAAGAGGTATCGAGAGCTGAGAAGCGGTTTGCCTAAGAAATTCCACTGCGATACCATCGGGTCCGTTGGCTTTCTTGGAAGGGAGGGCAGAGAGGAGCTGGTACACTTCGCCGGGCGTGGTGACAATGGAAGATAGACAATGGGAACATTTAGGGCACAGAGGAGGGGGAGGAGTAGGGGAGGGAGGTGAAAAATTTGATCTGAAAAACTCGTTAAAAGTTTCAGGCCTAGCACTACCAGAAAAGACGGAATCATGATAGTACACTGAACTAGGAATTCGTCCACCTTTCCTACGACAATTTATTATATTCCAGAATGATTTATTGTTGAAATTGATTTCTGAGCACGCACTATCAATGTAGTCTTTGTAGTCACGCCTCAGTAAAAAATTAACGTGCCGTTGGTGATTGGCGAAAGTTCGTTTAGTGTGAGGATTGGGAAACGATTTCATTAGCTTCCAACAAGTCTTCTTATTTTTTAGGGCGAGTAAAGCTTCGGCGGACATCCACCGGGGTCGGTTCGAAGACGATTTTTTGCAGGGAATGAAGTCGTTGACAACACTCACTATTAGGTCATAAAAGAATTCGACCGCTTCATCAACGGAACCGAGTTGTAAAACATTCCACGGGAGTAGGTTGAGCACATGGTTTATTGTCTTCCAGTCAGCCTTTTTCCAAGCTCTGAGGGTTCTTACGGGAGGCAGATTCCAAGAAGTCGTCGCGCTGAGAGAGGGAGCAAGGCCAGGAACACAAGCTGTTGGGGAGACACTGTTGCCAAGTAGTTGGTTGTAAGTAAAGATTACATCGAGTGATTCGTGATCTGACTGAAAGGCGTTTCTTCCTGTAAAAACTTTGGGAAGGGGAAGATTCAAAATCACATAGTCCAAAATGGATGATTCACGAGTGACATATGGATTAAATTGGCACAATGAGAGAGCAGTTATAAAATGGTCTATGAACCACGAGTCCAGTGAAGTTTTTGGCGAACCGGCGTCAGGTGATTCCCCTACCACAGATAAGTTAAAATCACCAAGAAGAATAAATTTACCTAGTTGGGATACTTTTAAGAGAGAATTAAAGCAGTCCTCAAGGGAACTTTCGTCGTAGAAACAACCAATAAAAAGTTCGTTGGAATTTCGAGTCACTTCTACCCACACAATCTCACAATTTGATTCTAAGTTGGGGCGACGTCTAGAGCGAATATTATTATTCACAAAAATCATAACACCACCACCACGACGAGTTCAACGTCAGGGACATGACTATTAAACCAAGTTTCGGTGAAACAAAGGCAGTCCAGCGAGGCGAACTCTGCGAGGGAGAATTCACATTCACTCAACTTGTTTTTAAGGCTACGAACATTTTGGTAGTATGTTGAGAAGTTACCAAAGATGTGGTTAGGCTCCGGATTAAGTTCAATGTCCGACGAAATGAGTAGGAGGTGTAGCAGGAGCCAGGACGGCGATAGTCTATGAGACGGCTGACACAAGGCGTTCCTTCCAACTCCGTTCGCCGAGGAAGAGAATCCACAAATGTGAAGGAAATTAACCCTCGGACGTCTTATGGAATAGTAATAATCGGCAATTTCCGATATGTCCGACGAGGATTCATCGCACTGGGAGGATGGAGCACAATGAAATACATAAAACTTTCACTAGAACCACTAGGAAAAACAGAAAAAGAGTGGAGCAATTAGAGCGTGGCTCACACCCGGGCGCCATCTTGGCTACATACTAATACCTTCACCTCCTATCTTAAATCCTTTCTCTTCCATTAATGCTTCTTCTGTTATTGTTTCTGCATAAATATTAAATATTGCTGGTGAAATAGGACATCCCTGCCTCACTCCCCTCCCTATTGAAATACTTTCTGTTTCTTCTCCTTCGACCCTGACTCTAATCTTTTGATCAAAGTAAAGGTTTTTAAGCAGTCTTTTATCTTTCCAATCTATTCCTTTTTTATTTAAAATACCCAACATTTTATCCCATTTCGCTAGGTCAAAAGCTTCCTCCCAATCTATAAAACAAAAATACATATCTTTATTGACTTCTAGCGCTCTTTCTCTCATCATCCTCATACATCGTATAGCATCTCTAGTCCCCCTTCCTCTTCTAAAACCAAACTGATTGTCTTGCAGCTCCTTTTCTATTTTACATTCAATTCTTTTGGTTATTATTCTGGTTAGAACTTTAGCTGTATGAGAAATTAAACTAATAGTTCTGTAATCCTTACAACTTTTTGCATTATTCTTTTTCTCCAGTGGTGCTATAACAACATCCAAAAAATCTTAAGGCTATATGCCAGTATCATATACTTGGTTAAAGAATTTTGTGAGTTGCTTAACTGCTTTCGACCCCTAAATCTTAAGAATGTCCACTGGTATATCATCACTCCCAACTGCCTTCCTTCTTTTCATGTCATCAATTGCTCTTTTAACTTCAGACTCAAGAATACTTGGTCCTAGCTGGTCTTTTTCCACATCCTCTTTTTCATTTAATTAAATGTTTCTTGGCTTTCCTTCTTTGTCATACAGCACCTCAATGTATTCTTTCCAGATATTCTTAACCCTTTCGCTGCTAT
Organism: Tanypteryx hageni; assembly: GCA_028673005.1. Taxonomy (NCBI): domain Eukaryota; kingdom Metazoa; phylum Arthropoda; class Insecta; order Odonata; family Petaluridae; genus Tanypteryx; species Tanypteryx hageni. Next base: position 8,858,072 of record CM054115.1, read on the forward strand.
GGACTTTTAGCTTCTGCGTCAGCCATGTTCGCCGAATTCAGTGACCTTGAAGCACGCCTGTGCTGAATACTTTCTCTAGGAGTTCCATGTCTACGTTCTTTCGTTTGTCTTTTAGTCTCTTTCTATTTAAAAAGTTATTTTGTCAATCATTTACATTCATATTGATTATTAAACATCTCGACAAAATATTTTCATCTTTTTTGAGCAGCAAACGGAAGAGCTTGAAACACATATGTGCGTCGTTAGCAGTCAAGGCACCGCTCTGCCCGCCCGCATATATGCGTCGATAGCAGCGAAAGGGTTAACATTGTCTGGCTCCGAGACTATTTTACGAATTTTATTCATGATTCCTTTATGTACTATCTTTTTTGCCTTTTTCTTGAATATTTCCCTTGTTTTACTATACAGAGGTCTGTTCTACAAATTATTTCACACTCGACAATCTCCTCGCATTTCTCATTTATCCACTGTTCTCTGGCTTTGTCTGTTTCCTGTCTTAAAGCATTATTTAACTCCTTGTACTTTCTTTGCTCTTCTTCAGTGTTTATGTTCTTCCACTTTCTCGTCTCTTCCATTTTTGCAGCATGGCTGATGTGACCCAGGGTTTTTTGTTGCTTTCACCCATTATCTTTCCTACCTTCTTTTCCATTACATCTTTAATGTTGCTATGGATGTATCTCCACTCCTCATCTACATTGTTCCTATTTTCTTCAGCTCTCTCCCCCAACCTTTCCTCCAGCTCAGTCATGATAGCCTCCTTGTTCTTAAAGAGTTCCTCTAAGTTCCATTTCTTGTTAACTCTTATGTTTCTCTTAACGCTCTTCAGTCTACATTTTGTATTTGCCACCAAAAGGTTGTGGTCGGAATCAATATCTGCCCCTGGTAGTGTTTTCACATTTTTAATTCTATTTCTAAATCTTTCATTGACTAGTATGTAATCTATCTGGTATCGTCTCTGGTCTCCTGGTCTTCTCCATGTGTATAGTCTCCACTGGTGATGCTTAAACCATGTATTAATTACAATCTATTCTATTTCTATGGCAGAATTCCACAAGTTTCTCCCCTCTTTCGTTTCTCTTCCCTAGTCCATATTTTCCCACTATGTTATCATCCTGTCCCTCTCCGACTACACTATTCCAGTCTCCCATTACTATGGCGGTGATCCTTCCCTTTCCCTCCTCCTCCAATATCTCCGTAATCTGTTCATACATTTCATCTACTTCGTCATCATCAGCATTAGTTGTTGGCATATACACTTGAATTGTAAGCATTTCCACTGGCTCCATCTGAGGTTTTATGGATATTAATCTATCATTAACTGTCACTACCTTGCTAATTCTTTCAGCTATCTCTTTTCTCATTATAATCCCCACTCCCCTTTCCTTTTTCTCTCCTCCCGAGTAAATAATCTTGAATTCGTCTGAATTTATCTCACCTTCTCCTTCCCACCGAACTTCACCAAGACCTACTATACCTACATTATTCCTTCTCATTTCCCTTTTTAAGTTCTCTAGTTTACCCCCTGAATTCATAGTCTTAACATTCCATGTGCCTATTCTTAATTTCTCACTACTTGCTTTCTTCTTATTAATGTTACATTTCCTCTGTGCATCCCCTGGGGTAGTCCCCATCCGGAGATCCGATTGGGGGACTATTTTACCTCTGGAATATTTTACCCCAGAGAGATCCATAGAGATATTTTCAGCTTTTCAGCCTATCATGGGAAATATAATGAGGTAGTTTCCCCTTGCTTTCCTCATCGAAGTTTCACAAGAGTGATTACCCATCTGCAGCTGTTCAGATCCACATGATCACCACCTACAGAGGTACTGTGCAAGCTGCTTCCCTTGCACAGGGGGATGTAAAACCCACAAGACTGCTTCTTAGTCTGACTCTTCCCCTCAGACCTTCCCGGCCTGGATGGTCCTACCAGGAGAATTATCTCCTGCTGGCATAGCTCTTTGGTTCATAAGAGTACACAAACCCTCCCACCTCTGTAAGGTTATGCAGTTTTTAGGGAGGGCCTATATATATATATATATATATATATATATATATATATATATATATATATATATATATATATATATATCATCATAGGTAGTCTGTCCGTAGACAGGTCCGTGATTATTCATGGTTAAACCTTGTTCTCCATATACTCCTATTTTCCGCTGTCCTCTTTATATCTTGATAACTCTCTTTCCCTTTCAGATCGTCTATCAGCTGAAACCTTTTCCTACCTCTTTCCCTTTTCCCATCTAGTTTTCCTTCTAACACGTCTTTAATCATACTCTCTCTCCTCAGGTAATGTCCAACCCAGTTAGCCTTCCTCTTTCTGATAGTCTGTATAATCATTCGCTTCTCTCCTATTCTTCGTAGCACTTCATCGTTTTTCATCCTATCTGTCCATTTTATCTTCAGCATTCTCCTCCAAGTCCACATTTCAAAGCTTTCCAAGTATTTGATGTCATTTTTCCTTAGCGTCCATGTTTCTGCCCCATACAATGCTATACTCCATACGTAGCATTTTATCAACTTCTTGCGGATATCTTCCCTTATATTCCCTGTAAGTAGTTGTTTCTTTCTCCTGAAAGCCGCTTTTGCTTTTCCTATTCTAGTTTTGATCTCATCCGTACATTTTGCCTCTCGTGTTATGATACTTCCAAGGTATTTATATTCTGAAACTTGTTCTAATGGCTTTCCCCCAATAGTTATGTTCAGATTCTCTTCTTTACCCGATATTCGAATGACCTTGGATTTTTCTGTATTTATTTCCATACCATATTTTCTACCTGTTATCACTAGTCTATTTATCATTTTTTGTAGCTCCTCTTCCTTTCTTGCTAGAAGTACTTGATCATCTGCGTATTTTACTGTTCTTATAATCCTTCCTCCAATTTTGAAATCCCCTGTGCCTTCTAAAGCTTCTTGCATTAGACTTTCTCCGTATATATTGAATAGGGTTGGCGATAGGCAGCAGCCTTGTCTTACTCCTCTACCGATATTTATTCCGCAGGTGTCCACATTATCAAACCTGACCTTTACAACTTGATTCTCATATAGATTCCTAATCAGTCTCCTGTCTTTCCAGTCTACACCTATATCCTTTAATATCTTCATCAACTTTACCCAATTTACTCTATCAAAGGCCTTCTGCCAGTCTACGAAACATGCGCAGATATCTTGACTGTATTCTATTGCCCTTTCTGATATGATTCTAACTACTCCTATAGCATCTCTAGTTCCTCGTCCTTTTCTGAAACCGAATTGATCTTCCCCTATTATTTCTTCTGCCTTTTTCTCCAGCCTTTTATTAAGAATCCTCGTGATGATCTTCGATGTGTGTGACAGAAGGCTTATAGTTCTGTAATCTTTACACTGCATTGCCTTTGGCTTCTTCTTTAGAGGGATCATTGTTACTTCTAGGAAATCCCGCGGCCACTCTCCCGTGTCGTAAATCTTATTAATTAATTTCGTGATCGCTTTTAGTCCTTCTGATCCTATGACTTTAAGTATCTCAGCCGGTATTCCATCGCTGCCCGTGGCTTTCCCCTTCTTAAGTTCCACTATCGCTTTTTCTACTTCGCTCTCCATAATACTTGGTCCTAAGTTATCTTCTTCAATGTTTTCCTCATTTTCCAGTTCTATTTTTGCCGCTCCTGTCTGTTTGCTGTATAATTCCTTAATGTATTCTTCCCATACCTGTGCTACATCCTTTGTTTCTGAGACTATCTTCCCATCCGTATTCATAATTCCTTTACCACAAATTCCATTAGACTTCTTATCTTCTAATTCCAGTGCCCTAGCGTACATCATATCGTACCGTCCTAATTTCTCCATTTGTTCTATTTCATCACATTTTCCTTTTAGCCAATTTTCTCTAGCTTTATCTGTTACCCTTCTCAACTCATTGTTTATACGCCTATAGTTGGCTCTACCTTCTTCACTGTTAACGTTTTTCCATTTTCGTCTCTCATCCATTTTCTCCAGCATTTCCTTCGTGATCCATGGTTTTCTGATTTTCTTCTCTTGTTTTCCAATCTCGTTATCCAAGGTATCCTTGATACTGGTTTTAATTTCATCCCATTCTATATCGACGGTCTTCGGTTTGTTTTCCAACTTTCTTAGGTTATCTTCCAACTTCATGCTGACTACATCCTGCCTTTCTTTCAGTTTTTGTAGGTCCCAGGTCTGTCTTTCTCTTCTCGTTTTTCTTATTTGTTTGAGCTTTGTACTCACGTCAAGTATTAGAAGGCTGTGATTGAATCAATGTCTGCTCCTTGCAATGCCTTGGCGTTCTTTATGCTGTTCCTAAATCTTTGTTTTACAAGGATGTAATCTATTTGGCATCTCATTCTATCTCCTGGGCTTTTCCATGTGTATAACCTTCGTTTATGGTTTTTGAACCATGTATTAGTCACTACAAGGTCATTATTGATGCAGAATTCTACGAGTTTCTCCCCTCCTCGATTTCTCTTCCCAAGTCCGTATTGCCCGACAACATTTTCTTCCTGTCCTTCTCCGACTATGCTGTTCCAATCTCCCATTATTATGCAGTTTACCTTTCCTCTTCCGTCTTCTTCGTAAATTTCATTAATTTGCTCATAGATCTCATCTATTTCTTCATCGTCATGAGCTGACGTTGGCATATATACCTGGATTATCAGCATGTCCACTGGGACTGCTTTTAGCTTTATTGCCATCAGTCTATCGTTCGTTGCTATTATCTTTGTCACACTTTTCATCATATCTTTCCTAAGTACCAGAGCTACTCCCCTTTCCCCACTATTTCCTCCAGAATAAACTACCGTGAATTCTTCCGAGTCGAACTGTCCTTCTCCCTCCCATCTAGTTTCGCTTAGCCCTATAATGTCAACTCTATTTCTTCTCATTTCTTCTTTCAAGTTCTCTAGCTTTCCTGCCTTTCTCATAGTTCTTACGTTCCAAGTCCCTATTCGTAATTTACTTTCGACAAATGTTTTCCTCAAGGCAGTCCCCGCCCGGAGATCCGATTGGGGGACTATTTTACCTCCGGATTGTTTTACCTCGAGAGAACTCATATTGTCCAACCATATAATCTTTACTAGGGATTGTAATGTGGTAGTTTCCCTCTTGCTTTCCACATCGCAGTACTGTAGCCGTTCAAATCGTCCTGATCACGCCTACAGCTGTATTGGATATAGACCCAACCAACATCATTTGTTTTCGGCTCTATACCATACTGACAGTACTGCTGCCTACTGCCAGGCACTGATGATAGTTTTTTTTTTTTTTATATATATAAAACCTCCATTCGAGGGGTTTGAACCCCCGAACTTTGCTATAGAAAGCCGACACGCTAACCACTACACCACCAGTGCAATTATATATATATATATATATATATATATATATATATATATATATATATATATATATATATATATATATCATTATATGTAGACGTTCCTTACAGAGGAGAACGATGTAACATGAAGGATATATATAGGAGGATATATGCACTGGTGGTGTAGTGGTTAGCGTGTCGGCTTTCTATTGCAAAGTTCGGGGGTTCAAACCCCTCGAATGGAGGTTTTATTAAAAAAAAAACTATCATCAGTGCCTGGCAGTAGGCAGCAGTACTGTCAGTATGGTATAGAGCCGAAAACAAATGATGTTGGTTGGGTCTATATCCAATACAGCTGTAGGCGTGATCAGGACGATTTGAACGGCTACAGTACTGCGATGTGGAAAGCAAGAGGGAAACTACCACATTACAATCCCTAGTAAAGATTATATGGTTGGACAATATGAGTTCTCTCGAGGTAAAACAATCCGGAGGTAAAATAGTCCCCCAATCGGATCTCCGGGCGGGGACTGCCTTGAGGAAAACATTTGTCGAAAGTAAATTACGAATAGGGACTTGGAACGTAAGAACTATGAGAAAGGCAGGAAAGCTAGAGAACCTGAAAGAAGAAATGAGAAGAAATAGAGTTGACATTATAGGGCTAAGCGAAACTAGATGGGAAGGAGAAGTACAGTTCGACTCGGAAGAATTCACGGTAGTTTATTCTGGAGGAAATAGTGGGGAAATGGGAGTAGCTCTGGTACTTAGGAAAGATATGATGAAAAGCGTGACAAAGATAATAGCAACGAACGATAGACTGATGGCAATAAAGCTAAAAGCAGTCCCAGTGGACATGCTGATAATCCAGGTATATATGCCAATGTCAGCTCATGACGATGAAGAAATAGATGAGATCTATGAGCAAATTAATGAAATTTACGAAGAAGAGGAAAGGTAAACTGCATAATAATGGGAGATTGGAACAGCATAGTCGGAGAAGGACAGGAAGAAAATACGGACTTGGGAAGAGAAATCGAGGAGGGGAGAAACTCATAGAATTCTGCATCAATAATGACCTTGTAGTGACTAATACATGGTTCAAAAACCATAAACGAAGGTTATACACATGGAAAAGCCCAGGAGATAGAATGAGATGCCAAATAGATTACATCCTTGTAAAACAAAGATTCAGGAACAGCATAAAGAACGCCAAGGCATTGCAAGGAGCAGACATTGATTCAGATCACAGCCTTCTAATACTTGACATGAGTACAAAGCTCAAACAAATAAGAAAAACGAGAAGAGAAAGACAGACCTGGGACCTAGAAAAACTGAAAGAAAGGCAGGATGTAGTCAGCATGAAGTTGGAAGATAACCTAAGAAAGTTGGAAAACAAACCAAAGACCGTTGATATAGAATGGGATGAAATTAAAACCAGTATCAAGGATACCTTGGATAAAGAGATTGGAAAACAAGAGAAGAAAAAAATCAGAAAACCATGGATCACGAAGGAAATGCTGGAGAAAATGGATGAGAGACGAAAATGGAAAAACGTTAACAGTGAAGAAGGTAGAGCCAGCTATAGGCGTATAAACAATGAGTTGAGAAGGGTAACAGATAAAGCTAGAGAAAATTGGATAAAAGGAAAATGTGATGAAATAGAACAAATGGAGAAGTTAGTGCGGTACGATATGATGTACGCTAGGGCACTGGAATTAGAAGATAAGAAGTCTAATGGAATTTGTGGTAAAGGAATTATGAATACGGATGGGAAGATAGTCTCAGAAACAAAGGATGTAGCACAGGTATGGGAAGAATACATTAAAGAATTATACAGCAAACAGGCAGGAGCGGCAAAAATAGAACTGGAAAATGAGGAAAACATTGAAGATGACAACTTAGGACCAAGTATTATGGAGAGCGAAGTAGAAAAGGCGATAGTGGAACTAAAGAAGGGGAAAGCCACGGGCAGCGATGGAATACCGGCTGAGATACTTAAAGTCATAGGATCAGAAGGACTAAAAGTGATCACGAAATTAATTAATAAGATTTACGACACGGGAGAGTGGCCTCACGATTTCCTAGAAGTAACAATGATCCCTCCAAAGAAGAAGCCAAAGGCAATGCAGTGTAAAGATTACAGAACTATAAGCCTTCTGTCACACACATCGAAGATCATCACGAGGATTCTTAATAAAAGGCTGGAGAAAAAGGCAGAAGAAATAATAGGGGAAGATCAATTCGGTTTCAGAAAAGGACGAGGAACTAGAGATGCTATAGGAGTAGTTAGAATCATATCAGAAAGGGCAATAGAATACAGTCAAGATATCTGCGCATGTTTCGTAGACTGGCAGAAGGCCTTTGATAGAGTAAATTGGGTAAAGTTGATGAAGATATTAAAGGATATAGGTGTAGACTGGAAAGACAGGAGACTGATTAGGAATCTATATGAGAATCAAGTTGTAAAGGTCAGGTTTGAGAATGTGGACACCTGCGGAATAAATATCGGTAGAGGAGTAAGACAAGGCTGCTGCCTATCGCCAACCCTATTCAATATATATGGAGAAAGTCTAATGCAAGAAGCTTTAGAAGGCACAGGGGATTTCAAAATTGGAGGAAGGATTATAAGAACAGTGAAATACGCAGATGATCAAGTACTTCTAGCAAGAAAGGAAGAGGAGCTACAAAAAATGATAAATAGACTAGTGATAACAGGTAGAAAATACGGTATGGAAATAAATACAGAAAAATCCAAGGTCATTCGAATATCGGGTAAAGAAGAGAATCTGAACATAACTATTGGGGGAAAGCCATTAGAACAAGTTTCAGAATATAAATACCTTGGAAGTATCATAACACGAGAGGCAAAATGTACGGATGAGATCAAAACTAGAATAGGAAAAGCAAAAGCGGCTTTCAGGAGAAAGAAACAACTACTTACAGGGAATATAAGGGAAGATATCCGCAAGAAGTTGATAAAATGCTACGTATGGAGTATAGCATTGTATGGGGCAGAAACATGGATGCTAAGGAAAAATGACATCAAATACTTGGAAAGCTTTGAAATGTGGACTTGGAGGAGAATGCTGAAGATAAAATGGACAGATAGGATGAAAAACGATGAAGTGCTACGAAGAATAGGAGAGAAGCGAATGATTATACAGACTATCAGAAAGAGGAAGGCTAACTGGGTTGGACATTACCTGAGGAGAGAGAGTATGATTAAAGACGTGTTAGAAGGAAAACTAGATGGGAAAAGGGAAAGAGGTAGGAAAAGGTTTCAGCTGATAGACGATTTGAAAGGGAAAGAGAGTTATCAAGATATAAAGAGGACAGCGGAAAATAGGAGTATATGGAGAACCAAGTTTAACCATAAATAATCATGGACATGTCTACGGACAGACTACCTATGATGATGATGATAGGAGGATACTAATGTCCAGCCCAAACTACAAGAGCTAGAGAGCTGAAAGTTTCAGTTTTTGTAGATATGATGGAGAAACCTACAGATAACATGAGACTTCTCACTTATGTGGCATGGGTTCAACTCCAGAAATTCCGAAAGTTGCATTCAGAAGCATTTCTGCGACAGTAGCGGCTTCCTGATCAGGAATGGCGTATGCCTCCGGCCATTTAATGAAGTAATCCATGGCCACTAATATGCATCATTTCCCTTTTGTAGTTACAGGAAATGGGCCCTCAATGTTGATGGGTATTCTCTCAAAGAGAACTCCAACATTGTGCGTTTGCAGCTTTTCTCGGTATTTCTTCGTTGGCCCTTTGCTAGCAGCACACACATCGCACTTGTGACACGAAAATTCAACATCGTTGTGGCACTTGAGCCAATATAATGTCTCGCACTTTTGCCTCACCTTTCTCTTGACATACCCAGTGATTGCAATCAATTCAACACAGGCGGTGAGAAAGTATATCGGCATTAGTATGGGACTTCCCATGGCCGTGTTCATAACAAAATCGTATCCCTGCAGTTTTTGGATCCACCGGACAATCTGTCCTTCCGGGCTCTTGAATTTCAACAGCCACTTTAAAACCAGCACTTTTCTTTTTAAGAGTGTAAAGTAGTTTTTTTTTCAAGAATCTTGTTTTATATATAAAAATTCCTCTTAAGATAGAAGCCAAAAATAATATAACAATGTTTCATTCCTTACAATTTTTCAGAACTCCATGTTAATCTCTGAATTAGAATTCCTTGATTTTTCAGGCAGCTAAGCAGTGTCTTCTGGAAGCATTTAGAAAAGGAGGCCTGGGAACTTGGCTTAAGAAACCTATGGAACAAGACCAGTTTGAACTAATGGAAGAAGAATTTGCATCTGAAGCAGGTGGCGAGTGATGCCCACTAACATCATTGTGTGTATAGCTCTCCTGTTGCCAAATATGTACCCTTTGCAGGATGTTCATGCATAGTGCAGCCCCATCTCTGAGCAAATCAGAGGAAGGAGACTTAATCACATAATTACCAATTACAATTTTATTTTCCTGAGTCAGATGTGCTATTGCAATGAGAAAGAGAGAGTGAAAGAGAATTTGCAAACGACCTCTTTCCCTTGTACAATAGATTTCAGTTTCTTTATATGACTTGGATTTTGCGATTGGTCAAAAAATGTCTCATTCCACATTGTCATTTCTATTACTGTTCATTCCTATTCTGACGTTAAGAAAACATCATCTCACCTTCCATTGTGATTGCAAAAACCTCTCTTCAACTTACACTTTTGCATTGTTCTCAGACTGACATTGAATTATTTGCATTGTTTAAATGCTGCACAAAAGTTACGCTCTTTAACATGGAATCAGTTTTTTTTCTCCGAATTATTTTCAGATACCATCTGCTAAACGGATATTGTTCTAGTATAACTTTGCTATCCCCTGAATATGATGTTTGACATTTGGCACTTCAAATGACTGTTTTGCCATACCTGTTAATGCCCTCATATAATATTAGATTTTATTGACGCAATGTATTTCTATCATTGAATATTGCCTTCACTGCACTTATCTCTTCTTTTAAAGTCCAATCTCATTTGCGATGACAATGAGTCACCTCGGTGCTTTTTCGTGCATAAATTGATTAAAAGTGTTTTAAAAGAGAAGTATCATCACTACATTTGTTCAAAAATTTGTGCATGACGTTTATGAGATGAGCTCATAGAAAATGATCTCCAATTCTGTAATTCACTGGTTAGACTATTACACAGGGAATACTGAATATCACTAGGTCTCTTTGAAGTTATAATCTTAAATTTGTGGATTAATTCTGGTGCAATATCATGTTCGTTTCATTTTTGTGTTGATAGAATTAAAATTTTCCACCTTCTTACAGTTCATTTTACTTGCAGTTCTATTTTATCTATATTGACATTTGCAGCTAAGAACAAGAATGTATTATAGACATTGTACAAGCACGTAATGTTCTTTAACCCACAAAATGGATTTAAATTGTAGAAATCGTCCATTTGCATTGCATGAGTGGAAGCAGTGATAAAAAGTTTGGTTACCATCATTGATAAAGATTTTGATATCACTAAAATAGTCATTCATTAATTATTTTATAATTTTCTTGGGAAATTCCCATAGAATTTTCATTTGAAAATAAATATGCTAGTATAAATTTGGAGGCAGAAGTTCATGAACACTTTAAAATAAGGATAGTGCTTATTTATTGGTTGCTCCTGGCCATGAATGAGGGATGTTATTACTTCTGATATGCACTCATAAGTGTCCTAAACAATTTATAGAAAGGTTGAATAAATCTCTAGAATTGATTGACATAATATGGAAGATTCCAGACCTGCTTGGTTGTGCCTTTAGCACTTCCATTAAATTAAATATTTTTTTAAAGCTTAAATAGAAGATATAGCAGTCTGTTAGTTAATTAGAATAAATTTAATTTTCAAGTTGGTACATTGCTACTAATTCTTTCTATTTCCATGCCATTGTGGAGTGTGTATTTCACTAATTCTAAAATAGTGTATAAGGAATATTTTTTAAATAATAACTTGTCTATCAGCTGCTATAAACTATTTGTTACTTTATAAGAATTTTCTCTTCTTAATGTGCAGTAGCATCACAATTTACTGAAATGAGTACAATGATGAAAGTATTGAATTTTTTTACTCTTTGCTTTAGTGCAGCTTTGCTGTGACGTTAAAATTTGTAATTGTAAACATAAAGATATTAGTTTTACATAATTAACATTTTCTTAAAATTGTAAACTAATGAATATTCCTTTTGCACAAGAATTTTGTATTAATCATAATTAAATCAATTAACATGTTGCCTTTTGCACAGATTACCTCATAGAATTAATACTCAACAATTAATATCGATAGTTGTGTGCTTGTTTCAATTTATGTAAATGTCTTGAATGATATTCTCTTAAGTTGATGAATGTTGCTCATGCCTCAATTCATAAGTAAAATTTGGTTCATCTTCAAGGAAGTTTTGGCTGGTAAAGAGCGTTTTCTCAAAAGGCTGGACATTGAAGTTGACTGCTTTTCATTGATAAACATCATTTGAAAGGTCAACCATTTTAAGTGAATGATTTCATTGAAGTAGATTTACACGTATAGTTTGATACTATACCTAAGTTTATCTATTTTTGTTTATTATTATAAGTTGTTTTTCCAATAGCAAAGTGTGACATGTGCAAACCAAATTACAATAAAATGTACTTGAGGAGGATTTTGTTAGCCCTTAAAATTTAGAATGGGTCAATTTCAGTGAATCTATGATGTTTCTGAAGTTGAAATGTAATATGAGATTTGCCAATTTTCCTCTTTAGCAAAGAGCTCGAGCAGCCATGAGCTAAGTGCAATGCAAAGGGCAGCTCCAGCCAACAATAAACTTTTATCCAACCTGCAGTACTACAAAGATTTAGTGATACATCAAATTTAATAATGACAATTTCACAATCATTAGGTCATAAAATCTTTTCTGCTTCCATTACTACTCTAGGAAATTGTTTTGATAAGACTTTTTCACAATTACAGAATTAACAAATAACCTCAGTTGTAGATTGTTGTCCAGTATGGCAAAGTATTCTTCTTGTGCTGCAGCTCAGAGTGTATAATATTTGCCCATACATAAACTAGAACATGTGTGTCTTTAAACATTGTGATTCATGTGTGAATCTTGGTGTTACAAAACATACAATAACTCTATATTTTGTTTGTGTCCTGTTTGGGATATTTGTTAACAGAGATAGAATGCTGCCATTTATGGTAGTAGATGAATGTGAAGATTGAGTATCACAGAAGAATGTTTTTATATCATATTCTTGCATTCTACTGTTTTTTAAGAATGCTTTGTGTAGAATTTTTTTGAACCTGAGTACTTAGACATCTATCTACTTTATTCCACAATTATATTTTACTAGTAAATTTGCAGAATTATGCATTGTCTTATCTACAGCTTCCAATCTTTGTATTTCTCTTTTCCTCTCTCTCTTTTTAACTTGCTTTCTTCATTTTTGTCGCAGATACAGTTTACTTAGCCCTTTGGTAGTACTCAGGAGGCTGAACATCAGGCCCAAATCGGTGATAACATATAGTAAAGCAGTTAGTGCTAAAGTAATCTTAAGAAGACTAGTCTTCCTCTAACTGGAAAGTTAGGAAAGTTAATAAATAACCTATATGGACTTCTAAGGTCTGTTGCATTTGTGGGTTTTTCAATAAAAATAGTGAGAATAATATTGAAAGTAAATAGACCTTTCTTTAATAATTGACATGTTAGCATTAAAAAGTCTTGCTCATTGTATAGCTCATGAAATTTATTTTTGGGTTCAACCCAACCACTCTTCTGCTTGAAGATTCAAATTATATGTCAAAGCACATCTTGCACTTAAAAATAAACGGCTAAGTAGAAAGTAGTTGTCAGTTGAAGTTTGTCATTCAAGTGAAACACTTGCTATAGTGTTCAGAGGAATAGTTCTTTGTTGTCTGAATGAATAGCATTACACAAATGCCTCATACTCTTTTGAGGAAATTGTTTACTCTTCAATGTTGTTCCACATTTTTCCATATGTATTTAGTTAGTGCATTAAATGAGAGCCAGGATTCACAGCCAGTATTTTAAAAATTTATAGAATTTTTGCATATGGCGAATTTTTACAAAAGAATGGTTAATTTTACTTTTTGTAGAATAATGCCATTTCAGATTGAAAACAAAATTGTTTTTCTTTTAATGTTTCAAATACAAGTTGTACATTGAAAAACTAGTTTCAGCAATCATTTCTCTTTTGGTTTGTTTTACTTTTAACCAATGCTCATTTTTCATGCAGTAAATTTCAGCATGGAATTCAGAGTGCAATTTCAAAAAGATTAATTTAAAAATTCATTGTTTGCATTGGCATAATAGAACAAAACAAATTATTGGATTAAATTTTAACACTTGACTTAGATATCAGTCTTGGGGCAAGAAGTTAAGAGTACAATTAGAGCATCTTAATCCATGGTCTTAATTATTTTAATTTTAGTGATGTTGGCAGTAGAGCATACTGAACGTCTTTCCCCAGAAAAGATCAGTGGCTCATATCCTGCCAAGGGCATGAGCATTTGTATAAGTTGTTATTTTAATTAGATTGTAAAGTGGTACTTATGCTGTAATTAAGCTACTGTCAAATAAAAATAAATTAAATCCAATCTAATATTTTAATTGCTGTGATAACAAAGCACCCTTCAAGATGTTTATTAATGTTTTATTATATGAAACTTTCTTTGCATCTTTCCAGCTATAGTATCACACACTTGAAGCTGTGTTTCCAAAATATTTGCCATTGATGATTCATACATTAGCCAAGTAATCAATGAATACACCCTCTGCATCCCAGAGAGGAGATGCCATCCACTTCATGGCCGATGCTTGTGTTACACTTCATTGAAGGTGCAGAGTCAACAGTTTTCTATTAGTGCAACTATTGTATCATTTTCATATCGAAGCGATGCACTCAAATTTCATTTTGTGTTACGATGCAAAGGATGAAATCATCTTTACTGATTAGAAATTCCGTATTTACCCGAATCCAAGATGACCCTGAATCAGAGGCGACCCCTTTTAGCAGACTGTCAAAACATTAAAAAGTAGGGATTGGACGATTGGTTCCTTGGTTCTCTAAAGAGTGGAAAGACGCACACATCATGCGAGCATACATGTGAGGCAGAGGCATTCTTTACGATTTATACAATCGTGTCAAAAAAGATAAATATTAATGGCTTAGTATATTGGGTCGAGCAAATAAAAATAAGCAAATGCTTATGCTTAAGATTTCTATCACTTTTTAAGCAAATGATTGATTTGGGGTGAATAAAAAAATAGTATTTACTTTTGCTAGAAAGAATAAGCATTTGCTTATTTTTAGGATTTTTCGTAAGCATTTGCTTAAAATTGCGTGAATAAAACAGGTTTTTGCTTAATGCTTTAAGCATATGCTTAAACTTTTTTAAGTGAGGTAAAGGGCTTGCTAAGATATTTCTAAGTACTATATTTTCATGATAATTGATCCTAAATATAAATATGGCATGTAAAATAAAGAGACGTTGTAATTTCATATAAATTTATTTAAAATGACTTAGGTTTCATTGCAATGCAACATCGTCAGGTGAATAAATTCAAAGCCGGCAGCAATTTATAGTAATAGATACAATGGGTGGATGGGGAGGATGAGTTGGGGAGAATAAAGAAAGGAATTGTGGAGCGAACATCATTGGAGGAAAGGAGTGAACGTATGTTTGTGGGAAGGGGAGGGGGAGATAACGGTTGAGCTAAGTGATGTCCAGCAAGTTGGATAATGAGAAGACAATGGGAATAATTGGTAGGAATAATTAGATTAGTGGGAGGTCGAGAAGTGGAGAATGAAAAGGATACACAATATCATTTAAAACTTTGCGGTTTTTTGAAACCACACGCTGTATAGTTTCAAATTGCTCCAGAATATCAAGCCTGGGTCCTTTTCTTTCATAATATAGGATTTTGGGAATAAAGTCGCTGTTGTGCCCATGTTCTAATAGATGTTTGGCGAAGAGAGAGGTTGTTTTACTGTTTATGAAGCAGGAATTCTTCCTTTGAATTTTCGTCCTGTTTGTCTTATATAAACGGCAGTACAATCTCCACAATGTAATTTGTCAATTCCACTTTTTTCCAAATTTTTAATTTTGTCTTTTGTACGGCATAAAAGGTTTTTTAAGTTTGATCTATTGTAAAAAGCTGCTCTAATTTTATTTTTGGGAATTAATCTGTTAATTTTAAAGGGTATATTACCAAGAAATGATAGTCTTCCCCATTGTGGTTTCAAATCGATTTGAAACCACAATGGCACTTGCAAATGCTCTCTAAATGTAAAAAATAGAGATATTTACGTTAATTTCTTCGTTGTAGATTATCCATTTTCCTAATGTTGCATGCGCATGAAAGAAAATTAAATTAATTAGGTATTTACAGCAGTTATTGTGTACATCAGTCGTCATGAAGATTGTTTTCGTTGGTAACAAATAAAACACGGGTCCAAAGTGAATTACGACTTTCTCGTTTGATTTTCTTGAAATCGGTTACTCCTTCGATAAAAATGTAGTAAACGAAACATGTTATTTTATTAGTTCTATGAAGTTCTTTAAAGACTTTTTCGTTATAATTTATATTGTATGAGTTATAAAGAAAAGATCATTTTTGTAAATACAATTATTTTATCTAATGCTTCATTTGTTTAAAAAACATCAGTTAAATGCATAACCATATTTCCGACAGTTCTACATTAACTCGTCACAGTCATTTCATTGTGTGTCAATTTGTCATGGATAGTTTATCACCCATCAGTTCGTCGAAATTGTCTTGCGACAAAATTGTCTTGCAGCGAATTTGTTGAGTGATGAATTGATGCATGGTAAGTTTGTCATGCAATGTATTAATGTGTGACGAGTTTTTATGTGATGAATTGATGCGCAATGAATTGATCTGCGATAAATTGACGGTGATGTATTGACTTTATACCACATTGTACTCGAATTTAAGATGGCCCTTGATTTTCAGAAGATGAAATTTGGAAAAAAACCTCGTCTTGGATTTGGGTAAAAAAGGCAGTTCCAGATGCTGTTGTGACAGACTTGTGCATAGCTGTTTTCCAAGTATCCACTGGGCAGTCAACTATTTTCAGTTCACTACTAGCTGGAACTCCTGCAGGCTATGCACAGCTGTGTCGTGCAAGTAAATTCAGGAGTTTTGAAGCATATAGAGCTTCAATGTAAGACCTTTCCCAACAATATTGGTCCAGCCAGTCTCTAGATATGAGCGGCAAAAAATCGAGCATCTTTTTATTATAGAAATGTAGCATACCTTTATTTTTTCCATAGCTTCAGGGTCAAAGAATGTAACCTTTCAATTTTAGCTATTTCTTTTAGGGAAAAATCTCTCGCTTAACATCCCATTTTTCAGAAACATATCTGTGACATTGAGCGGAGGTTACCTGCCTGTATATGGAATTTGAATGTCACAAATTACTGTATTTGCTAACATGTTTTTGCCCTCAAGTAAATATGCATTCTTATTCTACTGCAGGATTTAAAATTTTTCATTCCAAGTAATGATCAAGATGTCTGGTAAAAGGCCATGAATTTCCTTCAGTATCCGTCAGCTAACTTCAACAAGACAGTAGTGTAATGGCAATCAGTACTGATGCAACGCTCGTGACCGCCAGTGTGCCAAAGAAAATTCATTTACGTTGGCATTGCTTAATACAATGGAAACAAAGCTGTCATTAAGCAACATTCATTGTACTGAACATAAATTCGAACACAATCGAAACTTTATCTCCCTTAACCCTCCGTTAGTGCGGTGGGGTCTGAGAAGCCCAGCTGTATTAGTAATTTGTGTATACAATAGATGACAAAAATCTATTATCTGTGCGCTTTTGTAGCTTCCTAAATACTCCCATAGAGTGTCATAGCAGCCATTTCTTCAGTTCTGAGCTTGAATCTGATATGTTTTATGCTCCTTAGGCTTCACGGAACCTACCACACTATTTTTGCCTTTTTATGTTGTTGTAAATATACATTTTTGGTTCTTTTACACTGCACCCATGTGCTGCAACTGTTCACAAGTGACTTGTAATATTGAAGAGAGCGAATAAAAAAGAATTTGTTTCTCATCAGGTACACCCTAAAAAACAACTGATATATAATGTGTAAAAATTTTAACTCTATAATTTGTATAAATAAAACAGCTCTCAATAATTATATATATTTCTCTAATTCATTCATTAAAATCAATTACTACTCATTATATAAAAAGTTTTGGGTTTTCAGGACTGACAATTATTAAATAAAACTTTGGGTCTGACAGACCCTGCAGAACTAATGACGTCATATCAAGTCGCCGCACCAATAAACAATACATTCTTTGAAAAAATATTCCTTACAAAAGCTATAGAAAATTACATTGTCCGCAGCAGTGGAGGCGAACCTTTTCACGTGGCGTGCCGCATTCGTAGTTGTGAATGCTTCGGAGGGCCACATTGGATGTCATGACAACTTCGGTGAGCCGGATGAGTGTTTACATTAGGAGTTACCAAGGGATTCTGTGGTCTCATATTAGGAAAAATGAAGTCTAAATAAATTGCTAGTGTTAAAGCTCCTCCAGAAAAGGTTTTGAAACAATAATTATGCTGAAAAAATATGAAATTGTCTATATCAAATTTCACCGATGGCCTTTTCATCATAGCTTCAGGGGCTGCATAGAATGCACTCGAGGGCCACATAGAATGCACTCGAGGGCCACATAGAATGCACTCGGGGGGCGCATAGAGGGCTCTCGGGGACCTCGGGTCCACAACCTTGAGAATGACAAACATTTGCATTAATGAAGCCTTATTGGAGATACAGTAAAACCTCTTTATAACGAAACTAAAAGCACCCAGTTTTCATCACTCTGCTGTAAGGAGGTACATTGTACTGAGGTTTCATTAAGTTCGCTATTTTGGCTCACAATCACTATTAATTTTCTTTATAATTTCAACACTAAACTTGTATGAGTGTTTCTATTTTATTTTAAAAAACAATAGGGGAAACTCAGATAATTCTGTGATAGTTGGAATAAAGCTGATTCACCAAATAATACCAGCGTATTTTCAAGAATAATCTTGCTGCAACTACTCAACGAAAGTATCAATTCACACTGGTGTAATTTCGTGATTTACATCAGTGTGAATTGATACTTTCATTTAGTAGTTGCATTATTCTTGAAAATACGCTGGTATTATTTGGTGAATCAGCTTGGTTCAAACTATCACAGAATTATCCGAGTTTCCCCTATAAATATATAATAATATAAATCCTGTCTTTCCTTGAATGGCTTTACCACAGAGCTATCCATATTAATGATGTTCATTTAGATTAAACCCATTTCTTATATGCAACATAATGAAATAGGCATGTGCATATGTAACAGTAATATGAACATTGACAAGTAAGAGGCAGAAAACAGTTATAATTCTGTTCTATTGTATTGCAATCTATTTTGAGTACATTCCCAATAGTTTTACACTTTAAAAAACATTCTGATTAAAAATATTTATTTAGGTATGGTTGCTTAGTCTCCAAGTATATACACATTTGAACACCTAAAAAATTCATAAGGTAAAGATTTATAGAAATAACCAAAATGAAAATAATAAAATGATTTAACTTCGTATATACTGATTGCAAGAATGAATTTAATAAGATACATAGTGGGAATAACTTTGAAACAAAAAAATTCTGCTATGACCGGGAATTGAAACAGGGTCTTCCACTTGCCAGGCGGATATTCTACCACTGAACTACCTTGGCAGATAATCTTTCCTGTTTCTGTACGTGGGTGTTTTTCTTAGTTGGGTCCGGGCTAGGGTTATCTAAAGGTAAAATTTCACACACAGACACTGTGTGGCATAGCCACTCAAGTTGCCATGGGGTGGCATCAGCATACATGTCATGTATTGATTTCCAATTGGAAAATTGTCTCCTTTTATGAAAGCACTCTGAGTCCCACAACTCCTGCAGCCACTTTGCCTGTCATACAAACACGTCCTTAATAAGAAAATAGGGAAGCTGTAACACATAGCATACCCAAGAAATCAGGCCTGCCATTTTGGGCAAGTCCACACGGCGCACACGCGGTAACACGGAAAAAATATAATAACAAGCACTAAAGAAGATGCAGTCAGCCATAGCTCCTGGGAAATAGTATTAATGTTCACTCCTAAGTACTTAATTGTAGTTACAAATTGCAAAATACACTTGTTACGGTTCAACGTAATGCCCAAATCGTTTTTGAGAAAGCATAAAATCTCATCAACTAACCCGCTGTCATTCCTGGAAAACACAAGGAGCCAGTCGTCAAGATAAGCGGTCATGCGAATACGGAAGCGGTGCTGAATTTCGGCGGCAACAGCCCGGGCCCAATGCTGCATAATTGCAGGCGCCAGGCAGTGACCCATGGGAAGTCGTGTGAAAGTGAAATACTGCCCTTGAACGTAAATGCCGTAATAACGGCGATGATCTTCGCGAATTGGAATCTGATAAAACGCGTGATGTAGGTCTAATTTAATCAGCAAGGAGCCTCTGGGAAGCGATGTCAGCGTCTTGGCTCTATCCCATAGCGAGAAGCGGGGTTTTCAAAAGAAAGGCGTTCACGGAGACAAGTTGTGAATCATCCTAGCTCCTCCCGAAGCTTTAGCGATTAACAATGCCCGAAATGCGCAAATTGGTTTACGCCGAATAAGAACCCCTTGCGTCACTAAATTTTCGAGGTAGTTAAGAAGCGCCGGTGACGGCGTGGAAGGTTGAAACACTATGGGAGCCTCAGGAGGTTTTGGCACATTAGCGCCCACTAACAACGTTTCCAATGTGGAAGTACGCGCGTACGGGAAAGCACTAGTACAGGCCAAAGACTGGTTTACCTGGACTTCGGGGACCCCCGGGGCCGGAACATGGAGAGGTATGGCATCAACGATGTCTGGCAATGCGAAGAGGTACGAAGGCTGGTCCGCGTTCTCAGAGGGAGTAGGATCGTGATCCGCCAGTCCGGTGCTGGTGCTGGAAGTCTCGGAAGAGTCATCGTCCGGAGTCAGAATCGGTGTCCGAAATGTCGGTCCAGAGGATGGAGTCAGTAGGATCCCCGGAGCAAGCGAAAGCAAGTAGCTCGCCTATGTCCGGCTGCAAACTCTGATCGGGCTCAGGCACTTCAATGGAAAGGTTGTCAGGGTAGTCAATTGCGAAGTTATCGTCTGGCGGACTGGTTGATGCGACCAGGTCGCCATCCTTGTGAACGATTGGGCTGGTATGTTCCTCGAGAGGGGCCAGCCACATCACTTTCAGGTTTTGAATGGAAAACATACATTTCACCTGTAATATTTGAAGTGACAAGCTTATGTGAAAAATGCCAGGGCTTCTTTGATATGTACATTTTCGGATAGAAATTTATATAAAAGCTAATATTAATATTCTGAAGCTAAATTTTATTATTTATTCTCTTTAAACATGCAGAATATAGAATACAATTTAATTATGTTGTTTTCACTGCGTT
This sequence comes from Tanypteryx hageni, assembly GCA_028673005.1. Lineage (NCBI taxonomy): Eukaryota > Metazoa > Arthropoda > Insecta > Odonata > Petaluridae > Tanypteryx > Tanypteryx hageni. The sequence continues at coordinate 8,878,965 of CM054115.1, forward strand.
TAAATTTAGGAAAAATATTTTATTCATAAGTTTAATTATAAAAAATATCAACTTTTACATTTAGATTATAAAAATTGTGCATAGAAAATTATTGTTGTTAGTAATTTTGTTAATATTAGTTATTGCTATTGGTTTTAAACCTGAAAACAAATTTTTATGCTCGTGGCATAATTTTTGCAATAATTGCACTTAATTTAATTAAACATTGCGCCCATCACCCACACACATTTTATGTACCCTAAATTCCCAAGTATAACGCGCGCGTTATACAAGTTTTTTTTGTCAAATTTTTGGAATTATTTAGTGCGCGTTATACATAAGACGTACTAGTGCGCGTTATGCATAAGAAGTACCGCTTTATAAAATAAAATGGCTTTAAGCGTTCAAATACTAACTTCGTGAAATCACTAAACTGCTGAAATCTATCGAAACTTTTCTTTTCGTTCCGTTGATAAAAACAAATTTTCTGGCATAAATTCCCATGCATTTCAATCATTACAGACACAAAATCGAATTTCAGTTACCTAATTATTATTCAACCTAAGACAAATTAAGGCAAATACGAAGTTATTAGTTGAAAAAAATGTACGCAATGCCTTTTAAAATAAGATAACGAATTCCAAAACAAAACACATTCACATATAAAAATAAAAAATCACAAATTCTTCATAAACTTTTATTCCCACTCGATTATTAATTAACATAACTATCAAAATCTTCTGATTCACTGACACAATTTATATCGTAATCATTCAAGTTCTTAACCAATGAGTCCGGTAAATTTTCAAGCGAAAAATTATCGCTTTCATCAGATGATGAATCACAATACTCTCATCCCTCCCATAAACATCGGGGGAATAAATTCCTGATACCCTGAAACCATTAATTATACATTCACGGGTTACATCGGCCCAACATTCCATAATCCATTTACAAATTTCAGCATAAGAAGCTCGCTGCATCCTTCCAGACTTTGTATAGGAGTGGAAACCATCTACCATCCATTTTTCCCAGTGCCTCCGTATTTTCCATTTGAATGATCTATTTATGGAGATGTCCAGTGGTTGCAGCTTTTTTGTTAGACCTGCAGGAATAACTGCAATCTTGGAATGTTTTTTCAATAATATTTTCGAATCATTTGCCATGTGTGGCCTAGCTGAATCCAATACAAGCAGCGATTTTGGTTTAAAAAATGAGGCCTTCCTTTTTCCCCATACCTCAGTTAACCACATTTGCAACATATTGCAATTCATCCAGCCTTTTGGGTTTACGCACACAACAATACCTTTAGGAAATACTTCTTTAGGAATGGTTTTCCGCTTGAAAATACCATTGGGGGAAGCTTTTCTCCATCAGCCGTCACTGTTAGCACAACAGTAAAGCAGCATTTTTCAGCTCCAGCAGTGCATATTTTTATGTCTTGGGTGCCTTTAACGTCAACTGTAAATTTTGATGGTATGTCGAAACTCATAGGTACCTCATCCATGTTCCCTATCTGACTTGGTTCAACGCCCTTCTTTTCCTGCCCAACAAACAAATTAAACGCTTCCACTTTCACCTGCCAATCTTCTGGTAACTTTTGTCCGGTAGATGTAATTGCTCGTACTGTTAAAATATTTCGCTTCATAAAACGATAACACCAGCAATTACTGCCTTTAAAATTATCAATATTTTTCTCACGATCCATTTGTATTGCTTTGCATTTAAGTGACACAGTTGAAACTCCTCTTCCTTCACTCCTTTGCGCACAGACCCAGTCCTTCAATTCTTGCTCCAGATCTGGCCAAAACGCCATTCGTTTCCTTCGTGCCCTTTTTGCCACAGGTAGAACACTCAACAAATTCTTTTGAGACCGCCACTCGCGAATGCTGGATTCTCCCACTTCAAAGAAACGGGCCGCCGACCGATTACCGTGAATCACGGCATATTCCACAATTCCTAACTTTTTCTGCGCCGTGTAAGATTTCCTTCTTTTCGGCATTTTTAAATATATCTACATATTACCCTGCAAGTCACCTTGACGGTGGATGGCAGGGGGTGCCGCGCACCAAGTTCCTAACTAATTATTATTCACAGTTATCTATTGTGGTCACGTATTGTCCTAGGGAAAAAGGACTCCTTATATCTCTCCGTCCTACTATCTATTTCGCGAATCTTGTCCTCATTATCCCTCCGTCCGATATACGTTGATTATCGAATAATATCCTTCATTTCATTTACGAATATCTCCGACCTATATTTATCTAGAAGTTTAAGTCTCGTCTCTAATCTACGATCTTTCAACGATGGCCAACTCAACTCTTCAATGAGTAACATAACGCTCTGTTTTTATCGTAATTCTTTTTCACAAATCTAGCTGCTCGCCGCTGTATTTTTTCTAAATCCTTTATGAGTCCCCTCTGATATGGATCCCAAACCGCTGCTGCGTATTCCATTTGAGGTCTAACCAAGGATAAATAACAGGATTCTCTCACCTTTTCCGTGCTTTTCCTGACTATTCTACTCACAAAAGCCAACTTCTTATTTGCCGCACCTATCACTCGTCTTATGTGGGTGTCCCAAGATAGGTCACGATTCAAGGTTACCCCGAGGTATTTCACGGATTCCGAAACAGGAATGCTCTCACCATCTATCGAGTAGGTAAACACGGACGATGGGCTTCTAGATTTCCAAAAGTTTAGAACGTTACTCTTTTTCTGATTGATTTCTAGCTGCCATTCCTTGCACCAAACAGATAACGCATCCAGATCATCCTGAAGCTGACGATGGTCGCTAGGACCACTTATTTCTCTATAGACTATGGTGTCATCCGCAAAAAGCCTGGTATTACTTTTCACAACTGAGCTGATGTCGTTTCTATAAAGCAAGAAAAGCATAGGTCCGATCACACTACCCTGCGGCACTCCAGAGACTACATCTGCCACACTCGAGGACTTACCATCGATGACTACTTTTTGTTTTCTATTCCAAAGAAAAGCGCGAACCCAGTTAATGACTTGAACATTAACGGGTTATGCTCCAACGGGAAGTCTACAATTTGAAAAATAAAAACATTATTAATATTTTTTTATTAGGTTCAATAACTGTGCATTACCAAATCAAGAAATACCGCACAGAAACCGTACCATTTCTTAGTCAGGATAAACAAAAATTAAATAGGTAACACTCCATGAATGACAAAGTCAACAAGTTTCAGTAAAGATAATGTCAATGTTTTTAAGGAAAACAAAAAATCTTTGAAAATACCTCACCTGGTTTCTGCCAAAGAGGAACGAAACTCCGTACTTTCAGCACCGTACCTCGTTGATCACAACGTTACAGCCAGACTGCAAACCACAGATGAATGGGCGATGCAGATTACAGGTCGTCTCTCTGTCTGTGAGTCATCAACAGGCATATGTCCCCTCCATATTCGTTCCCACACTCAGATTCTCTGGCTGTTTACGCTAGCTTTCTCTTGCCCCCTGCCGTACCACCCTTGAGGTCTGGTCCCTCTTTTGTTTTGTGCACCTCTACCCACCTCCACCATCCCAACACATCTCATGACACCCTCACCACTTCCTTACACCTCATTCCCCAATCAGTTTTCTTTGACCCTCGAGTGGTCATTGTTTCGGAAATAAGAATGGGAAAAATCGGTATCCAGGGATTTTTCCCCAAATGTTCTCCTTCGCACAGGAGAGTTGGGGAAGGGCGCTAAAAGTGTAGCATTCTTTAAAAACGCTAATCTCAACGATCCCATGTTCTGCGGCTGTCCTGCGCATAATACACAAGTGCGCGTTTTACTAGAAATTTTGGAGATATGCGGAAAACAGCCGTAAGTTGGCCTGCGCGTTATGCATGAGTGCGCGTTATACTTGGGAATTTAGGGTAATTATATGTATTCTAAAGTACTAATGAATTATGGTGTAGATTATATAATATATGTACATATTATTATATATATATATATATATATATATATATATATATATATATATATCTTCACTACCTTTTCTTTTCCTTTAGTTAATATATATATATATATATATATATATATATATATATATATATATATATATATATATATATATGTATATTACAAAACCAATGAGAGTATTTAGGCTCGTCCAAAAAAATATTTAAAACTTATATTAATTTATTCGTGGTTCTTTGCGAAAATTATTTTTTAAAACACGGAAATACGTTACCTATTATTACTGGAAGTGAAGTAAGTCCTTTCCCGTATCCAAAAATCAAATATCAATTGCCTAAAAGTAACTATTACAGGCAAAATAAATCACTGCTACGACCTTTTCTAAGCAACACCAGATGAGCTACTGCGGAAAAAACAGCCGATGTTCTTCCAGTCTAAAAATAAAGCAAGTATTGCAATTCTATTGAGATTTTTGTTGACAGAGATAAGTAAGCATCAGAAATAACGGATAAGAGTTTACGAAAGCCATCTGACTCACGGAGACGAAAGGGACAGAGCATAAACAAATGTGGCCGATAGATCGGCCGGTGGCAGTTTTCGCACATACCCCAAAGGCCGATATATCGGCCGGCTGGCAGTATAAGGGTTAAGCATTCATTGCAATTTTCCATAATCCTCAGCAGGTACTGTATCAGCTGTTTCCTGTACTCTCTCTTAATTTGTGATATCACACCCTGATCCAGAGGCTGTAGTTTACTGGTACAGTTTTGAGGAAAATATATTACTTTAACATTTCTTAAATTTAACTCCTTTACATTGTGGGCACTGCAACAATCTAGGAACAATAGAATCTTCCTATTTTGTCCACCCATTCGAGCGTCCAAAGTTTGCAACCATCCTCGGAAAAGGGATGAAGTCATCCATGCATTTTGATTACTTTTATAAATGCAAGGCATTTTCTTAATCTTTTTAAAGCAACGAGGCTTGGAAAACTTTCCAACCACGATTGGCTGTAATTTTTCTGAACCATCCCCATTTGCACAAAGTAACACGATAAAATGTTCCTCGCTCCGCTTTCCACCATGGCATGACTCACCCTTCACTGCAATTGTTTTATCAGGAAGTAGGTTATAAAAAAACCCTGCTTCATCAGCATTATAAATGTCCTTCAGGTCATATCCAGAAGTAATAGTTTCTAATTTTGCTTTCCAGCCTTCTACAACAATTGCACTTATGGCTCCTTCCTCCCCTGATGTTTTTAGAGTTACCAGATTCCACCTTGCTTTAAATTTCTGTAGCCATCCATTAGAGGCCTGGAAATTATCTATTCCCATTTTTAGGGTGAAATCCCTTGCATGTTGCTGAACAATTGGCCTTGATGTGGGGATATTTGAGGCTCTTGACTTCATTACCCGGTAAAATATTGCTCTGCCAAATTCTTCACTTTGATTTGCCACCCGAGTCCATTTTCTGTTTGATTGTATTTGTTGGTTATTTTCTGATTCTTCTCGTTTTGAAATAATTGTCGAGAGTGTAAACACTGGAATCCCAAATTTCTCAGAAATGTTTTTCTTCTTTATTCCTTGATCAACGGCATGCAGTATTTCCAATTTCTCCCTAATTGTTATCTGCCTACGCTTCCTTTTATCAGCCATTGCCCCTAGAAAATTAGAATGATTATTATTTTGTGGTTATTATATAATACTAAAGATAAAAATGTTAATAGAAATACAAGTTTTAGATATTAATAAATCAAATATTAAGATGATTTTAATAATTCAATAAAATTTGAACAATCTGTTATACAGTGTGTCCTCGTTTATCGTTTCCCCGTTTAACGTTGTTTCACGATAACATTATCCAACAATTACAACCATTACTCGTTCAATGTTATCAATGCTTCTTGATAACGTTGTTCAAATTATGCGCAGGCAGAAAAAAATGAGTAGCGAATAGGACTCCGGCGCATCTCTGATGTGCAATTTCCATTCAGCAGTAATGTTTGGCATCTGTTATCCATTTTGTATGTGAAGAGTGTACTTGAGCGAGTTATTTGTTTAATATCTGGTATATTTGCAGTGTCTAGTATTGTACAAAATTGTATTGAGGCAAACTAAAATTTTGCATGTTGCCAGATCAAATAATGACTTAGAATTACATTGCAGACTTATTTCTAGTTGTAATTATGGAAAATCCTATAATCTTGGCATATTTGGAATTCTACTCAATAGAATTACTTGGGGTTTAATATACTAGCACGTATGTATAATTTCAGTACATAAGCATAAATATTTATGTATACTTACATAAAAAGAAAATGACTACAATCTGCAAAACAAGAATGTTTATCTTCCAAAATGGCAGTTCAGAATAGACTTGGAAAACATGAATAAATGCCTTTGTATTTTCATTATCTGACAAATGCATGTTAACTCAAATTTGAAACTTTATGTTAATACTTACTTTTTAACAATAAAATTGATCGATGAAAACCACTCTTACTAAATTCTCTCAACACAGAATCCTGTGATCTCACGGAGACAAGTTCACTTTGAATTCAATATTTCGAATTATCCTGGATAGAATTAACCAGGGTTACTGTATTAGCATTTATAATTAATTTTTTACATAATCAAGTATATTTATGCGTACTTACGTAAAAACCCTACTACAATCTTCCAAAATATTCTTGAACGTATGCCCATAATTAAAAGCAGTGAGCATGATGAGTCATAGTCGAAATAGTTGTTTTACATAAAAAATATGGCAATGGGATAGCATTTGCCTTATAAGAATGAATAAAATCAAAACTTTTAATTCCGAATCATTACGAATTTTGCTCAATAGATGTTCATTTTAAGTAGAACGGATGCAATTTTTACTTCGTAAACGAGAGGTTTTGTAGTTATCGGAGGTCTGTAATACAGAGATTACCTATATAATTAAGCCACTAAAATTGTTTGGACCGATGCTTTAATTTGTTTTACGGAGTTTTTCATTCTAAAGGAGTTTGTAAGGCAGAGGTTTTACTGTATTTGGCAAAAAATCTGAGGACTTTCACATGACTTTCTCCATACTTTTAGTATTCTTATGTAAAATAAATATGTACGAGGGCTGATCAAAAATATCCGGGACAGAATTTTTAACAAAGTAACTACTAAGTGCATTGAAGTGAAAACTATGTTGGAGATTTGGCAACATCCCCTGATGCGATATACCAGAGGAGCAGGCATTAGGATGAGTCAGTGGTGAGTGAGCTGTTCAACAGTGCAAGTGTGTTTTCCCATTCGTCATAGTGCGAAATGGATGTGTTGAAGAAGCAATGTGCTTGCATCAAGTTCTGTTGTGAACTTGGTAACATGGCCATAAAAACCTACAAAAAGCTGCAACAAGCATTTGGAGAAACAGCATTGAGATGGTCCAAGACATTTGAGTGGTATTCATGCTTCAAAAATGGCCGCACTTCCATCGATGACCATCCAGACACAGGTCAGCCATGAACGGCGCGAACAAATGAGACTGTTGACCATGTCAATGCTTTTATCCGTGAAAACCGACGTTTGACGATCAGAGAGATTGCTGATGAACTGAACATGTTAAGTGATACTGATGCAGGAGCTTGGGATGAAAGGTGATTCGGCAAAACTTGTTCCCTGCCTTCTCACACAAGATCAGATGGAACAGCATGTGGCAGTGTGCAGCGAACTTCTGCAACGTGCCAAAAATGATGCCACCTTCTTGTCAAGCATTATCACTGGTGATGAATCATGGGTTTATGGGTATGACCCTGAGACAAAAAAAATGTCATCACAATGGAAGACGCCGTCGTCACCTTGGCCGAAGAAAGCGAAGCAAGTTCGGTCAAATGTCAAGACAATGCTGATCACTTTCTTTGATGCAGAGGGTCTGGTACACCATGAATTTCTTCCACAAGGCCAGACTATGAATCAGACTGTCTACAAAACCGTTTTGCAATGCCTTCAAGATGCAATTTGTCAGAGATGGCCTCATAGGTGGTCTTTCGGTAACTGGCTTCTGCACCACGACAGTGCGCCATGTCACACGTCCCTCAGTGTCAGAGAATTCTTGGCCAAGCACAGCATCCCAGTGGTTCCCTACCTACCTTACTACCCAGATTTGGCCCCCTGCAATTTCTTCCTCTTCCCCAGACTGAAGATGACCCTGAAGGAGAAACGATTTCAAGATGTTGCAGAGATAAAACAGAATACGACACGGCAGCTGCAGGCTATTCTGAAACCGGCCTACCAGTCACGCATTGAAAAGTGGAAGGATCGCTGGAATCTGGAGGATCATACTTTGAAGGAGATAACTTCGAATAACTTGTAAATACTTTTGTTTTTGTACAATAAATTCTGTCCCGTATATTTTTGATCTGCCCTCGTATATGTATAGTAAATATTTCCTATGTACTAAACTGAAAACAAATATTGATGAGTTTTTAAGGTAATATATCTTCTCAACTTCTTAGGGCTATGTATGAAATAGTAAAATACCTGAATTTGCAACTATCCATCCAAAGACAGATGAATTCATTTGAGAAAATAACAAAGAAAGATGAAACAAAGACAAAGGAAAAAATAAACATGCAATCAGCAAAAATGGTGCATGAGCACGGAAGAAGAAATTGTTTCAACGAACCAGTAATACTAGGCATTCAAATTCTGAATTAACAGTCAGTAAACAAAGGTGTTTTCTGTTGTCAAGGATGGCAAATTGTTACAGCACAACCTGTTGAAAAGCAGAGGTGTAGTGAGGGTATGGCCAATGTGGCCGCCGCCATAGGCACCAACTCAATGAAGGCGCCAAATACAAGATTTTTTATATATTGACTGACAGTAAGAAAAAATTGTTATTTTGAAAGGAGTCACTTGAAATGAAATATTTCTGTTTTTCTTTCTTTCTGTTATTTTTACGAATAAAAACGCGAGCACATTCAAGCAACGGAAGTCACGAAGTTAGTCTTACAGGCATTGCTATCATTTAGGCTGGCCATATTTCCTTGGTGCCAAAACAGGACCATGATGTTGGTTCAGTAAAAAATTACACAAATTACTCTAAGTTATTTTACTTTCAAAAATTTAGATACGAAACAACTTCTATATGTACTTATAATACGAAACGCAATTTTTAGGTTAATGTAGAGGGATTCTGCAAGTCATCGGGCTTAAACCTGAAATATTTTTCGGATGCACTTATTTTACTAACACGTTCTGGTCTTTCATAATCTTTTCGTAAAACTTATCACATTTTAAGTCACAATTTTGCTTTATAATTAGCATTGCTTTCATAGTTTCAACATTAAACCTGGATTTCTCCTTTGACCACAAGCCATTCATTATGGAGAATATCCTTTCTACAGAAGCTATAGTTCCTGGTAGACAAATGATGAATTCTACTATATTATTAAAATCCTGGAACACGAGACACTTTTCATACATTTCACCAAATATTCACTCAACATTACGAACATGAGTTCTGCATCGAAAAAACCTATATAATAAAAGGCAAGTGTCCGACGCGCTTCTATAAATGTTTTTCCACTCTTTTTTCTAACCATTTACAATGTGTTTCTTTTTCGTTGCCGCTACTACTACTTAGTATATACATTGTAACACAATTGGTGCCCTGGAAGGGAAACTGCCCTGCCGTCATTTCGATTATCACTGAAAAACCAGATTAACGAAGTTACCGAAATAATTGAAGAGATTGCTTCGGATTTATCGTTTGGACCAGACATTATCAGCACAGCAAAAGCCCTTCTTTATCAGATTAGATCATTTAAATTTGTGTTCCAACTTTTAATGTGGGAAAAAAATTTTAAAACGAATAACAATGGTAAATATGCAACTACAAAGTAAAGATCAAGATGTTTGTCGTGCCTCTAAATTGTTAAATGGTCTTGTGAGTTCTTTTCAAGACTTTAGAATTAATGCGTTCCATGTCATTATATCTGAATGTGTATCAACTTGTGGCAAATTAAATGTTAATCATGAACTACCTCAAGAACGGAAAAGGAAAATAAAATTATTATCAGGAGAGACAGATAATGAAATTGCATTTTCTAATGAAGAAAAATTAAAATATTTATTTTTTGAAGTAATAGATATAATTATTGTACAGCTTTCAGAACTTTTTAAAAGCCTTAAAGAAATATCATTTTTCCCTTTTTATCTGGAAAAAATTGGCTTTTATGCCATAAGAAGCACTGAAACAGGCAGCAAAAGAGTGTTGTGAAGTATACAAAGATTTAGATCTAATACCATTCCTAAATGAACTGGAATGTTTCAAACCACAATCTAAGATATTATTTGCCAATTTAGAGTCATTGGAATATTTTGAAATTTTGGAAGGAATGGTGAAATGGGATTTGTGCGAATCCTATCCAAGTATTATCGTGGCCTTACGGCTCATTTTAACTTTGCCAGTGTCAGTAGCCTCTGGAGAACGAAGTTTTAATAAGTTGAAAATAATTAAAAAATTATTTGCATTCAACAATGGGCCAAAATCGTCTTTCCGACTTAAGTGTACTTTCAATATAAAGTAAATTATTTTGCGAAACAGATTTTGAAAAGATCATTGACAATTTTGCAAGTTTGAAAGTGTGCAAAAGGCAGTTGACCTGTAAATAAGACAAATAATAAATTTTATATTAATTTTCTTTGCCTTTCAATATTTTCCTTGTGAACATAACCCTATAGCGCCTTCTGTTTCCTTATGGTAACATTGCAGATAATTCTTGAATAATTGCACATAATTACTGTTCCTGTGCAATTAAAAGAATTTCACAACATAAAAGGGTTCAAAAGAGCTACAAAAAACAATCAAAATACAAATAGGTACGTGTAGATGTATGACTATATTATACGAAGGCTCATTTTACGGCTCGCCATAGGTGCCATATTTTGTCGCTACACCTCTGTTGAAAAAGATCATTTTTTTAAAGATATATATGCAAATGGAATTATAAGCTAATAATTTTATTTTGTCTAATAAGTAGACCGTAATTTTTTTCTTCATCAGTTTTTATTATTATATTATTTCAGCCTTCTCAAAAATAATTGAAAAGATATTTTATAAATGCCTAATTGACTATCTTAAATCGTATGAACTTTTAACCAATAATCAACATGGTTTCAAGCAAGGAATGTCAACTTCCACTGCTGCCTTCCAACTCATTAACCATATTCATCTTGCCTTCAACAAGAAACAGCTTGCTATGGGAATATTTTATGACCTTAGTAAAGCATTTGATAGCATTAACCATAACATACTTCACCACAAATTAAATAGCATTGGCATCCTAGGCAACGCACTAAACTGGATCGATTCTTACTTGGCAAATCGACATCAAATTGTAAGTTATTCTCAAAAGACAACTGTTGGAACAACAACTGTACAATCTTAACCCAGGAAAATAGTATGTGGGGTTCCTCAGGGATCAATCCTAGGGCCCTTACTTTTCATTGTTTTTATTGATGAACTGTCAAACCATTTCTCTAGAAGTTTCCCAATTCTATACGCCGATGACACTTCTTGTTTAGTAACTGCGGACAATCCTACTGAGCTTATTAACTCTGCCATAGTATCTGTAAAAGAAATGGCTGAATGGTGTGATTCCAACAATTTAAAGATAAACTGTAGTAAAACCTTATATTTACAATTTTATTTACAATTTCATCCAAGGAATTCCTCGCCATCTGGCAGTCCCCTGCTCAAACTGAATAACTCCAGCATACGCAGATCAGAGGTTACGAAGTTTCTTGGCCTAAATATCACCAAAAGACTTGATTGGTCAAATGACATTAATGCCATAGTAAAGAAAGCTGCAATTGGCATTTTCATGATCAGAAAACTAGCACCCATAGCATCTATCTCCATTCTGAAATTAATTTATTATGCTAAAGTAAATTCACACCTAGCATATGCAATAATATTTTGGGGTAATTCTGGCATGTTTAAAAAAGCTTTCTCCTCACAAAAACGAGCCATCAAGGCAATACTTAGAGTTTCTTACCACACTCCTGGTAGGCCTCTATTCCGCTCACTCAATATACTTACCCTTCCCTCAGTGTACATATTACAATGTGCTACTTTTGTAAAAAAAATAACCACAACCAATTCCTCACAAATACTGAGTACCACAACTATGGTACTCACTCAAGGGATGATGTTCATATCAATGGCTACTCCATAAGCCAAAAAGGCCCCCACCTCTCGGCATCCCTAATTTTTAATCATCTGCCCACTGACATTAAATCACTTTCCTCTCCAAACACCTTCAAAAACAAGGTGAAAAATCTATTACTGGCTAAATGCTATTACAGTGTGGATGAATTTATGGCCGACTAGCTGATGCAGCTGAAATTTTGTAATGAAATTTTGTGTTTTTGCATACATAATTTTGATATTTTTTTAGTATTTCTGTGATAATGTGTCTGTGAAGTGAAATTTCATCATCTCGAACATTGTATTTTGACTGACGACTTCCATGTCATTATTTTGTGACCTCAACGGAACAATAAATATATTATTATTAAATGTATTGTTTAAGGAATTTTCTAACAGGTGGCACCCATGTACACCAGTAACTTATGAATAAACTAAATATCTCCAAAATTACAGGTTTTAGGAAAATTTGTTACAAACAAAAGTCATAGAGAATATTATTCTCTACAACAAGGCTATTTACAAACATTACTTATAATGAAGTCTTAAAAAATATATTTGACAAAAACCGAATAAATCAAAACAATTCCTAAAGGATGTGTTCTAGGAAAAAGGTTTCAAACAAAAGTTGTACAGAATAACATTATCTACGATTTCTAAATTTAATGTTGATAAAATTTATGAAATTGATGGAATGATATGATCCGAAGATCCTATGCAGACAGGCATAAGCTGTGAAAGTTGGAACAATTTTTGAAACGAGAAAAATTCCAAATTCCAAAATTTATGAAGTTTAAATGGAGAAAATCAGTAAAAATGAAAAAGAGACCAGGGGTAAAGTGTCACTTCCGGTCGACAGATTTTAACCAAATACTATTCAACTTTTTGTCCCTTTAATAAAAATAGTTTTTGTGTTAGAGTACCCACAAAATTCTTATCACATACACAGATATCATCAAGAAAATGGTCAAAACATGTTCAGGGAACCTCAAAACATGTATTTTTTGTTGAAATCTTGAATTCCATTTTTTCATGAAAACAATACTTTCCCCTAAAGTAAAAATGGAAAAGTAACAGGAGTAAACTGCCACTTCCAGTTGACCAATTTTAGCTAAAATTTAATCAAATCTTTAATTTCTAATTAACATCTGAAATGTAAAGTTCTGGTCATATGATGAGTAGTTTTTGAGTTCGAGTGTTCACAATATTCCTATCGCATCTGGATATAATTAAGAACATGGCCATCTTGTGTTTCAGGTGACTTTTTTCTATGGATGGCATTATAGAGGATCAAAGCAGTGTTGTCTTTTTACCTCAGGCACCAGATTTCCAAGCAACGGCTCTGGCAACATATTGACCTAGATTAACAGAAAAGCAAACCATCTTGTGCGAAAGAAGTGAATCTCATTTTATATAGACTTTCAGTTAAATTTAAAAGGAATTAGGTTCTACAGTTATTTACGTAGTTATGTATGTACTAGGGGCTCTGCCCCTTCGTGCTACACGCGTAAACCCCATGCCTCACTCCACGAGGCGAATTCATCTGCTGCCTGTTGCAACCCTGTACCTCCTCATTTCGGCATATATTTAGCCATATTTTCAGGCTTCTCTCTCCCTTCCTCTCATTCCCCTACCTCTCTCTCTCTATCTCCCTCGCTACTTCCCTATATCCCTACCTCCCACTTTCCCAAACTTCTCTTTCCTTCTCTCTTTCACCTTTTCTTTTCCCCACACTCCCGTCTTCCTCCGTTTTCCCAATACGGTCCTTTATAATTTTATGAGTATGGCAACAATGCTGGTTCCTGGCAATGAAATATTTTATTCAAAAAACTTAAAACTTTCACCTTCAGAACAATTTTCTGAGTCAATTCGAATTGTATTTGAAAATCAAAATGAATTTGCATTCTTTTACACGTACTATGGTTTGTTTTTTCGCTTAGTCGCTCGCCTCGCTTGCTCCACCCTGGTCATGTTTACGTGAGACGCAGACTTTAAATTTTGTGCCCTTCGAAATGAGTGCCCATTGCAGTATGCCGATATAATTTCTGTTTTGTCCCATGTCAACTTATATTTACACTAAAAATATAACATTGTAACTGGTGATTGCCCGAAAGTCGGCGACAACGCATGTGTCGTCGGCGGCATAGTGTTCTTGATTGCAACGTATGCGTTAGTAGTGGAGCTGAACCGAAAATTGTGAGCTGTGTGGGTGATACACTTGCTTTTACAGGAGATACGTAACAACTATACTGACAATTATTACTGACTTAAAGTGCACTGGGCAAAATTCGATTTTTTAGGAAAAATAATTTATATTAATTTGTATTATTATAATTTAATATAAATTAATTTTCTTAAAAAGGAATGCTCTTTGAATTGGATTTTGTCCAGTATATTAATTGACAGAATTTCTGTATTTTTGGTTAATTTTTTTATTTAATACTTTAGTATTGGCTAAAACTGGATGTGTGAAACGCAAAAGTGAAAATAATGATGAAACTGAACGTGTTGATTACAATTTTGAGGAAAAACGCAGCAATATACCTGCAGCAGACATATCTGGTGATAAAATAAGTGGTGTGTGTGAACCATCAAATACAAAGAAAGTGAAAAAAATCCGCAAATATGATGAAGATTATCTTAAACTGGGGTTTTCATGGACTAGTGATGAGATAGAGCCTGTTCCACTATGTGTGATCTGTTACGAGACACAAATGAAAGTATGAAACTGTCAAACCGTAAACATCATTTCGATACAAAATATAAAGAGTACCATGGAAAGCCTGTAGAATTCTTCGATAATAGTCACAAATATCTTCAAAATTCACAGAAAGTAATGCGCAGTGTGACAGGAGGTGAAAATATGAAAGCTTATGAAGCTTCATATAGAGTGGCGCACTTAATAGTAAAATCCGAAGCTCCCGAAGTAATTGGCGAAACATTAGTAAAACCTGCAGCCAAAGAAATGGTGCAAGTGATGATTGGAGACAAAGCAAAGAAAGCTACAGACCGTGTTCCCCTCTCAAATAACACTGTTCATCATAGAATCATAGATATGGCCAAAAATGTAAATCAGCCAATATTGTCACGAGTTCGTCAGGGTCGTTACTATGCACTGCAAGCTGATGAATCTACAGATATTGTGAATTTTGCTCATCTTTTATTGTTTGTCAGATACGAGCTAAATAATGAAATCCATAATGACATTTTCTTCTGCCCAAGTTTGCCAACACATACAACTGGGGAAGCAATTTTTAAAGTTATTGATGACTTTATTAAAGACAATAGCTTAGATTGGAATCGTTGTGTTGGAATAAGCATGATTGGTTTTAAGAAAGGAGTTGTTGCACGTATTCAAAATGTTGCGGCAGAAGCAAAATCCACACATTGCTGTATACATACTTGCCACCCAGAATATTCCTGCAGTTCTAAAATTAGTGCTTGATGAATCTATTAAAATTATTAATTATGTAAAAGACCTTACTCTCAGCTTTGTGATGAAATGGGCAGTGATCATACACAACTTAATTTCATATTGAAGTGCGATGGCTTTCTCGTGGAAAAGTCCTCAATCACCTGTTTGAGCTGTGAGATGAACTTAAAAATTTTCTAGATGACACCTTTAATCAGCAGGACTGTTTACATGACTTGAGATCGCTATGCAAATTTCTTCGCCCACCATTTCTAATACTTCTCTTCCTCTCTGTCCATTTCACTTTCATCATCCTCCCCTATACCCACATCTCAAAACTTTCTAAATATTTTTCCTCCTTTCTCCTTACCGTCCACATCTCTGCACCATATAGAGCTATGCTCCATATGTAGCATTTTGCTAATTTCTTTCTTGTTTCTAAATTTATTTTCTTGCTTGTAAGAAGCTCATTCTTCTTGTTAAATGCTGCTTTTGCCATTGCAATCTTACTTATGATGTCCACTGTACTACATCCATCCTGCGCTAAAATACTGCCCAGATATTTGAAACTAATTACTTGTTCCAATTTTTGGCCATTTACCATTATATTTAATTCTTTATGTTCCTTTGAAAACATCATTAATTTCGTTTTTTCGGCATTGATCTTCATTCCATATTGTTGGCCAACCTCCACTAGTCTGTCTGTCATCCTCTGAAGTTCTTTCTCGCTTCTGCTATTAATCCCTGATCATCTGCATATTTAATGGTGGTAATTTATTTATTTATTTATTTATTTAATAAGTTCAAAAACAGAACTATTATACTATTACATTGAACATTACAACCAATAAATAATAAATGCATATAAATATATATATATATATATATATATATATATATATATATATATATATATATATATATATATAACAGTCAAATAAAACAATAAGGAGTTCAATGGAAAACATCAATATGAGGATCTTGCATCAGAGTTTGGTTATATAAGCTTGGGAGGCGGAAAATTAAGGATCATTTTGTGGTTGAGAGCCGAGGAGTGCGGCAGTGAAATAAATCATGTAATCTGGTACTTCTGGAGGGAATACGGAGGGGGTAACTGGAGAGAAGTTCGGGAGTTCTATATTTTCCATTTACAATGTTACGGAAAAACTTTAGGTCAATTGCCTGTCTACGATCAGTCAAAGGTAGTAAACCAAGAGTGTGGAGAATGTGGGAAGAGGACGCATTACGAAGAGAAGGAACTCGCTGGCGGATAATGTGATGGAAGAAATTCAGGGGCCTTTCTAGGTGATTAAGATTTGATTGGGAAGCTGAGGACCAAATGGGTGAGCAATATTCTAAGATTGGGAGACACAACTAACAAAGAATGTGCGTAGAGAGAAAACATCCATAATTTCGGCGAAACGATAGATGAGGCCCAGCATTGACATGGCACGAGAAGTGACTTTCCTAATATGGGTAACAAATAATAGCTTCTGGTCAAAAATTACACCAAGATCCTTTTGTGTTGTAACTAAGGGAATTGTCATGTCAAGAATTTTGTATTGGTTTATAATTGGTTGCTTACGTAAGGTGAAGGTAAGAGCGGTGCATTTGGAGGGATTGATTCTAAGACACCAGGTTTTAGTCCAGTCTGAGAGGCGGACTAGGGCAGCTTCGAGAATATCAGAGTCGGCTGGGGAATTGATCTGTTTGAATAATTTGCAATCATCTGCAAAGAGTAGTATCCCGCAGGGTTGTGCAATTATATCCACTAAGTTGTCTATGAAAAGGATGAAGAGAAGGGGGCCTAAGACACTACCTTGAGGCACACCGGAAGTGACAGGAGCAAAAGAAGATAGGTAGCCGTCGATAACTACACGCTGACTTCTGTTTGACAGGAAAGAAGAAATGAGGGAGAGAAAGAGATGATGGACATTAAAGCGGTGGGAGATTTTGTGAAGAAGGAGAGAATGGTCAACGGTGTCAAAGGCTTTGGCGAAATCGATGTAACACACGTCCAGTTGAGAAGAATTTTCATATGTGTGCGTGATATTATTCAAGTGCACGGAAAGGTTGGTTGGAGTTGAGGAGTCCGGAAGAAAACCATGTTGTTGCGTGGAAATATAGGGAAGAGTGAAAGCGAGGAGCCGATTATGAATAATTTTTTCACAAACGATTGATAGGTTGGAAAGAAGAGATATGGGTCTATAATTTTCCACCTGAGATCTACTGCCATTTTTGTGAATAGGGATGACGTTGGCTATTTTCCACTGTTGGGGAAAGACTCCCGTGTCGAAGCAGCGGTTGAGAAGCATAGAAAGAGGTATCGAGAGCTGAGAAGCGGTTTGCCTAAGAAATTCCACTGCGATACCATCGGGTCCGTTGGCTTTCTTGGAAGGGAGGGCAGAGAGGAGCTGGTACACTTCGCCAGGCGTGGTGACAATGGAAGATAGACAATGGGAACATTTAGGGCACAGAGGAGGGGGAGGAGTAGGGGAGGGAGGTGAAAAATTTGATCTGAAAAACTCGTTAAAAGTTTCAGGCCTAGCACTACCAGAAAAGACGGAATCATGATAGTACACTGAACTAGGAATTCGTCCACCTTTCCTACGACAATTTATTATATTCCAGAATGATTTATTGTTGAAATTGATTTCTGAGCACGCACTATCAATGTAGTCTTTGTAGTCACGCCTCAGTAAAAAATTAACGTGCCGTCGGTGATTGGCGAAAGTTCGTTTAGTGTGAGGATTGGGAAACGATTTCATTAGCTTCCAACAAGTCTTCTTATTTTTTAGGGCGAGTAAAGCTTCGGCGGACATCCACCGGGGTCGGTTCGAAGACGATTTTTTGCAGGGAATGAAGTCGTTGACAACACTCACTATTAGGTCATAAAAGAATTCGACCGCTTCATCAACGGAACCGAGTTGTAAAACATTCCACGGGAGTAGGTTGAGCACATGGTTTATTGTCTTCCAGTCAGCCTTTTTCCAAGCTCTGAGGGTTCTTACGGGAGGCAGATTCCAAGAAGTCGTCGCGCTGAGAGAGGGAGCAAGGCCAGGAACACAAGCTGTTGGGGAGACACTGTTGCCAAGTAGTTGGTTGTAAGTAAAGATTACATCGAGTGATTCGTGATCTGACTGAAAGGCGTTTCTTCCTGTAAAAACTTTGGGAAGGGGAAGATTCAAAATCACATAGTCCAAAATGGATGATTCACGAGTGACATATGGATTAAATTGGCACAATGAGAGAGCAGTTATAAAATGGTCTATGAACCACGAGTCCAGTGAAGTTTTTGGCGAACCGGCGTCAGGTGATTCCCCTACCACAGATAAGTTAAAATCACCAAGAAGAATAAATTTACCTAGTTGGGATACTTTTAAGAGAGAATTAAAGCAGTCCTCAAGGGAACTTTCGTCGTAGAAACAACCAATAAAAAGTTCGTTGGAATTTCGAGTCACTTCTACCCACACAATCTCACAATTTGATTCTAAGTTGGGGCGACGTCTAGAGCGAATATTATTATTCACAAAAATCATAACACCACCACCACGACGAGTTCAACGTCAGGGACATGACTATTAAACCAAGTTTCGGTGAAACAAAGGCAGTCCAGCGAGGCGAACTCTGCGAGGGAGAATTCACATTCACTCAACTTGTTTTTAAGGCTACGAACATTTTGGTAGTATGTTGAGAAGTTACCAAAGATGTGGTTAGGCTCCGGATTAAGTTCAATGTCCGACGAAATGAGTAGGAGGTGTAGCAGGAGCCAGGACGGCGATAGTCTATGAGACGGCTGACACGAGGCGTTCCTTCCAACTCCGTTCGCCGAGGAAGAGAATCCACAAATGTGAAGGAAATTAACCCTCGGACGTCTTATGGAATAGTAATAATCGGCAATTTCCGATATGTCCGACGAGGATTCATCGCACTGGGAGGATGGAGCACAATGAAATACATAAAACTTTCACTAGAACCACTAGGAAAAACAGAAAAAGAGTGGAGCAATTAGAGCGTGGCTCACACCCGGGCGCCATCTTGGCTACATACTAATACCTTCACCTCCTATCTTAAATCCTTTCTCTTCCATTAATGCTTCTTCTGTTATTGTTTCTGCATAAATATTAAATATTGCTGGTGAAATAGGACATCCCTGCCTCACTCCCCTCCCTATTGAAATACTTTCTGTTTCTTCTCCTTCGACCCTGACTCTAATCTTTTGATCAAAGTAAAGGTTTTTAAGCAGTCTTTTATCTTTCCAATCTATTCCTTTTTTATTTAAAATACCCAACATTTTATCCCATTTCGCTAGGTCAAAAGCTTCCTCCCAATCTATAAAACAAAAATACATATCTTTATTGACTTCTAGCGCTCTTTCTCTCATCATCCTCATACATCGTATAGCATCTCTAGTCCCCCTTCCTCTTCTAAAACCAAACTGATTGTCTTGCAGCTCCTTTTCTATTTTACATTCAATTCTTTTGGTTATTATTCTGGTTAGAACTTTAGCTGTATGAGAAATTAAACTAATAGTTCTGTAATCCTTACAACTTTTTGCATTATTCTTTTTCTCCAGTGGTGCTATAACAACATCCAAAAAATCTTAAGGCTATATGCCAGTATCATATACTTGGTTAAAGAATTTTGTGAGTTGCTTAACTGCTTTCGACCCCTAAATCTTAAGAATGTCCACTGGTATATCATCACTCCCAACTGCCTTCCTTCTTTTCATGTCATCAATTGCTCTTTTAACTTCAGACTCAAGAATACTTGGTCCTAGCTGGTCTTTTTCCACATCCTCTTTTTCATTTAATTAAATGTTTCTTGGCTTTCCTTCTTTGTCATACAGCACCTCAATGTATTCTTTCCAGATATTCTTAACCCTTTCGCTGCTATGGACTTTTAGCTTCTGCGTCAGCCATGTTCGCCGAATTCAGTGACCTTGAAGCACGCCTGTGCTGAATACTTTCTCTAGGAGTTCCATGTCTACGTTCTTTCGTTTGTCTTTTAGTCTCTTTCTATTTAAAAAGTTATTTTGTCAATCATTTACATTCATATTGATTATTAAACATCTCGACAAAATATTTTCATCTTTTTTGAGCAGCAAACGGAAGAGCTTGAAACACATATGTGCGTCGTTAGCAGTCAAGGCACCGCTCTGCCCGCCCGCATATATGCGTCGATAGCAGCGAAAGGGTTAACATTGTCTGGCTCCGAGACTATTTTACGACTTTTATTCATGATTCCTTTATGTACTATCTTTTTTGCCTTTTTCTTGAATATTTCCCTTGTTTTACTATACAGAGGTCTGTTCTACAAATTATTTCACACTCGACAATCTCCTCGCATTTCTCATTTATCCACTGTTCTCTGGCTTTGTCTGTTTCCTGTCTTAAAGCATTATTTAACTCCTTGTACTTTCTTTGCTCTTCTTCAGTGTTTATGTTCTTCCACTTTCTCGTCTCTTCCATTTTTGCAGCATGGCTGATGTGACCCAGGGTTTTTTGTTGCTTTCACCCATTATCTTTCCTACCTTCTTTTCCATTACATCTTTAATGTTGCTATGGATGTATCTCCACTCCTCATCTACATTGTTCCTATTTTCTTCAGCTCTCTCCCCCAACCTTTCCTCCAGCTCAGTCATGATAGCCTCCTTGTTCTTAAAGAGTTCCTCTAAGTTCCATTTCTTGTTAACTCTTATGTTTCTCTTAACGCTCTTCAGTCTACATTTTGTATTTGCCACCAAAAGGTTGTGGTCGGAATCAATATCTGCCCCTGGTAGTGTTTTCACATTTTTAATTCTATTTCTAAATCTTTCATTGACTAGTATGTAATCTATCTGGTATCGTCTCTGGTCTCCTGGTCTTCTCCATGTGTATAGTCTCCACTGGTGATGCTTAAACCATGTATTAATTACAATCTATTCTATTTCTATGGCAGAATTCCACAAGTTTCTCCCCTCTTTCGTTTCTCTTCCCTAGTCCATATTTTCCCACTATGTTATCATCCTGTCCCTCTCCGACTACACTATTCCAGTCTCCCATTACTATGGCGGTGATCCTTCCCTTTCCCTCCTCCTCCAATATCTCCGTAACGATGTAACATGAAGGATATATATAGGAGGATATATGCACTGGTGGTGTAGTGGTTAGCGTGTCGGCTTTCTATTGCAAAGTTCGGGGGTTCAAACCCCTCGAATGGAGGTTTTATTAAAAAAAAAACTATCATCAGTGCCTGGCAGTAGGCAGCAGTACTGTCAGTATGGTATAGAGCCGAAAACAAATGATGTTGGTTGGGTCTATATCCAATACAGCTGTAGGCGTGATCAGGACGATTTGAACGGCTACAGTACTGCGATGTGGAAAGCAAGAGGGAAACTACCACATTACAATCCCTAGTAAAGATTATATGGTTGGACAATATGAGTTCTCTCGAGGTAAAACAATCCGGAGGTAAAATAGTCCCCCAATCGGATCTCCGGGCGGGGACTGCCTTGAGGAAAACATTTGTCGAAAGTAAATTACGAATAGGGACTTGGAACGTAAGAACTATGAGAAAGGCAGGAAAGCTAGAGAACCTGAAAGAAGAAATGAGAAGAAATAGAGTTGACATTATAGGGCTAAGCGAAACTAGATGGGAAGGAGAAGGACAATTCGACTCGGAAGAATTCACGGTAGTTTATTCTGGAGGAAATAGTGGGGAAAGGGGAGTAGCTCTGGTACTTAGGAAAGATATGATGAAAAGCGTGACAAAGATAATAGCAACGAACGATAGACTGATGGCAATAAAGCTAAAAGCAGTCCCAGTGGACATGCTGATAATCCAGGTATATATGCCAATGTCAGCTCATGACGATGAAGAAATAGATGAGATCTATGAGCAAATTAATGAAATTTACGAAGAAGACGGAAGAGGAAAGGTAAACTGCATAATAATGGGAGATTGGAACAGCATAGTCGGAGAAGGACAGGAAGAAAATACGGACTTGGGAAGAGAAATCGAGGAGGGGAGAAACTCATAGAATTCTGCATCAATAATGACCTTGTAGTGACTAATACATGGTTCAAAAACCATAAACGAAGGTTATACACATGGAAAAGCCCAGGAGATAGAATGAGATGCCAAATAGATTACATCCTTGTAAAACAAAGATTCAGGAACAGCATAAAGAACGCCAAGGCATTGCAAGGAGCAGACATTGATTCAGATCACAGCCTTCTAATACTTGACATGAGTACAAAGCTCAAACAAATAAGAAAAACGAGAAGAGAAAGACAGACCTGGGACCTAGAAAAACTGAAAGAAAGGCAGGATGTAGTCAGCATGAAGTTGGAAGATAACCTAAGAAAGTTGGAAAACAAACCGAAGACCGTTGATATAGAATGGGATGAAATTAAAACCAGTATCAAGGATACCTTGGATAAAGAGATTGGAAAACAAGAGAAGAAAAAAATCAGAAAACCATGGATCACGAAGGAAATTCTGGAGAAAATGGATGAGAGACGAAAATGGAAAAACGTTAACAGTGAAGAAGGTAGAGCCAACTATAGGCGTATAAACAATGAGTTGAGAAGGGTAACAGATAAAGCTAGAGAAAATTGGATAAAAGGAAAATGTGATGAAATAGAACAAATGGAGAAGTTAGGACGGTACGATATGATGTACGCTAGGGCACTGGAATTAGAAGATAAGAAGTCTAATGGAATTTGTGGTAAAGGAATTATGAATACGGATGGGAAGATAGTCTCAGAAACAAAGGATGTAGCACAGGTATGGGAAGAATACATTAAAGAATTATACAGCAAACAGGCAGGAGCGGCAAAAATAGAACTGGAAAATGAGGAAAACATTGAAGATGACAACTTAGGACCAAGTATTATGGAGAGCGAAGTAGAAAAGGCGATAGTGGAACTAAAGAAGGGGAAAGCCACGGGCAGCGATGGAATACCGGCTGAGATACTTAACGTCATAGGATCAGAAGGAATAAAAGTGATCACGAAATTAATTAATAAGATTTACGACACGGGAGAGTGGCCTCACGATTTCCTAGAAGTAACAATGATCCCTCTAAAGAAGAAGCCAAAGGCAATGCAGTGTAAAGATTACAGAACTATAAGCCTTCTGTCACACACATCGAAGATCATCACGAGGATTCTTAATAAAAGGCTGGAGAAAAAGGCAGAAGAAATAATAGGGGAAGATCAATTCGGTTTCAGAAAAGGACGAGGAACTAGAGATGCTATAGGAGTAGTTAGAATCATATCAGAAAGGGCAATAGAATACAGTCAAGATATCTGCGCATGTTTCGTAGACTGGCAGAAGGCCTTTGATAGAGTAAATTGGGTAAAGTTGATGAAGATATTAAAGGATATAGGTGTAGACTGGAAAGACAGGAGACTGATTAGGAATCTATATGAGAATCAAGTTGTAAAGGTCAGGTTTGAGAATGTGGACACCTGCGGAATAAATATCGGTAGAGGAGTAAGACAAGGCTGCTGCCTATCGCCAACCCTATTCAATATATATGGAGAAAGTCTAATGCAAGAAGCTTTAGAAGGCACAGGGGATTTCAAAATTGGAGGAAGGATTATAAGAACAGTGAAATACGCAGATGATCAAGTACTTCTAGCAAGAAAGGAAGAGGAGCTACAAAAAATGATAAATAGACTAGTGATAACAGGTAGAAAATACGGTATGGAAATAAATACAGAAAAATCCAAGGTCATTCGAATATCGGGTAAAGAAGAGAATCTGAACATAACTATTGGGGGAAAGCCATTAGAACAAGTTTCAGAATATAAATACCTTGGAAGTATCATAACACGAGAGGCAAAATGTACGGATGAGATCAAAACTAGAATAGGAAAAGCAAAAGCGGCTTTCAGGAGAAAGAAACAACTACTTACAGGGAATATAAGGGAAGATATCCGCAAGAAGTTGATAAAATGCTACGTATGGAGTATAGCATTGTATGGGGCAGAAACATGGATGCTAAGGAAAAATGACATCAAATACTTGGAAAGCTTTGAAATGTGGACTTGGAGGAGAATGCTGAAGATAAAATGGACAGATAGGATGAAAAACGATGAAGTGCTACGAAGAATAGGAGAGAAGCGAATGATTATACAGACTATCAGAAAGAGGAAGGCTAACTGGGTTGGACATTACCTGAGGAGAGAGAGTATGATTAAAGACGTGTTAGAAGGAAAACTAGATGGGAAAAGGGAAAGAGGTAGGAAAAGGTTTCAGCTGATAGACGATTTGAAAGGGAAAGAGAGTTATCAAGATATAAAGAGGACAGCGGAAAATAGGAGTATATGGAGAACCAAGTTTAACCATAAATAATCATGGACATGTCTACGGACAGACTACCTATGATGATGATGATAGGAGGATACTAATGTCCAGCCCAAACTACAAGAGCTAGAGAGCTGAAAGTTTCAGTTTTTGTAGATATGATGGAGAAACCTACAGATAACATGAGACTTCTCACTTATGTGGCATGGGTTCAACTCCAGAAATTCCGAAAGTTGCATTCAGAAGCATTTCTGCGACAGTAGCGGCTTCCTGATCAGGAATGGCGTATGCCTCCGGCCATTTAATGAAGTAATCCATGGCCACTAATATGCATCATTTCCCTTTTGTAGTTACAGGAAATGGGCCCTCAATGTTGATGGGTATTCTCTCAAAGAGAACTCCAACATTGTGCGTTTGCAGCTTTCCTCGGTATTTCTTCGTTGGCCCTTTGCTAGCAGTACACACATCGCACTTGTGACACGAAAATTCAACATCGTTGTGGCACTTGAGCCAATAGAATGTCTCGCACTTTTGCCAGTGTCTTATTCAGGCCCAAGTGCTATTTGTGCTATTTGTACGTTTATTATAAATGGCGTTAAAATAAAAGCGCGTAAATCGGATTGGCATAAATCCAGCGTCGCCTGTATTACAAAGAGGAAGGCAAACTGGGGTGTACATTACCTGAGGAGAGAGAGTATGATTAAAGAATTACCTACGAGACCAGAAACACCTTCAAAAGTCTACGGGACACACCGACGCAGAGAGAACCAAAAAAATATCACGCGAGAAGGCGACGGAATATTATTACGTGTGTAGAAATTCTACTCTTTCATCCCTTATTTTATAACGGTCAAAAAATGCCGATATTGAGTCGTTTTTCGGGATGAAAAGGAGAGAGACAATCGCGTTTAAATAAAAAAAATAAAAAAACTTCTGGTTCTCGAAAAGAACCGTATAAACACCTTCGGACTCCTCTCTTTCGTTTGGGAGTCATCATAATATATCTGGCCCATAAAAATAAAGGAGGTGGGGGGCGGGGGTTCAAACGCGGAGGTGTTTGCGGATCTGTTCGTTTCCTCCTCCTCCCCTCCCGAAAAAATCCCCTTCCACTCTCATCCTACAATCCCGCCCTGGCTTACCCAAACATTAACACGTACCGCTTTGCCCCTCTTTTATTTTTTTCCCTCTCGCTTGATCGACGTCGCGCGTTAATAGCCACGGGGATGTAACTAATGCCAATCAAGAGAGAAAGTCCCTATATCTCTCTCTCGTACCCCCTTCCTCTCTCCACCTCTCTCCATCTCTCACTCACTCTTTTTCTCAGCCGAAAAGCGAACGCTGGCAGAGCAGTTAAAGAATCAATCACCTCAAAAGGGGAGAAGGAGCAGAGGGCGGGAGGGAGGGATAGAAGAAGAAAGGGAAGGAGGAAGGGAGAGAGAGGGGGGAGGGGAGAGGGAGCGTAAGGATGGAGAGAGAGAAAGGGGGAGAGCGGGAGGGAGAGATAGAGGAAGAGAGAGGGAGGGAGAGAGAGGGAGGGATGGAGAGGGAGGAAGAGAGTGGGAGGGAGAGAGTGGGAGGGAGAGAGGGAGGGAAGGAGAGAGGGAGGGAAGGAGAGAGGGAGGGAAGGAGAGAGGGAGGGAAGGAGAGAGGGAGGGAAGGAGAAGGAAGAAGGGAGAGAGAGGGAGGAAGAGAGGGGTAGAAAGAGGGGGGAGTTTGTATTACTTTTAGAAACCCATAAAGTTAGTAGTTTGACCCATTTTTCCTTGATCCATAAGCCAATAAGAATAAATAAAAAGTACTAATAAAATACAAAATGATAATAATCTCTTGTGAGGATAGGGGGTTGCTGGTGTATGGTTTTGCCTCGGGTGCCAATTTCCCTTGTTACGGCCCTGAATCTTCATTAACTTTCCTTACCATGCAGCTTATACATGCCCAAAACTAATTGTACTTTATGGCACATTCGATTACGTGAATTTTCTACTTATTGTTTACTTTTTATTACATATAAAACTTGGTTTCATTAATTTTATATTTAAATTTTAACTTAATTCTTAATTCACACACATATCCATCATTTTTCATGGGCAATTACACTAGTATCTTATCTCTCAGTATAAAATGCTTCTGTCACACCGTCGAGCACTTTTAAAATGTAATTTTAACAAACATCCTGATTGGGTAGAAGATTGATATTGGCAGGAATGCTTCAATCACGCATTTAAACTCAATAAAGAAAAAACTGAAAAAGATCCAGGTTCGACTCCAGGATATAATTTCCATTTTCTGTAAGATAGCACGCAAAAAGCAACTTTTCAACATGCAGGCTTTCATTCTTTTGCAAATTAAAATCTGAAAAAATTTACCATTGATCTTCAAACCTGTTTTAAAGAAATATAAATAAAATGTCTTATTCTTATCATCAAATTTTGTCAAAATTGCTCAAATTTATTGTTTAAATAACATATTTTGGAAAAAAATTGCCTTTTAACGATTTGCTGCCTTGGCAACCATGTTGTTGTCAAAACTCAAACTTCTATTGTTTTTATCAATCCTAATATACCTACAAAAGAGTACATGATGATTTAACTTGGTTAAGTTTAAGTTGATTTAATTAATTTTTTATTTAAATTTTAACTTGGTTAATTCAGGCATACCCATCATTTTTGATGGGCAATTGCACCAGTGTTAATAATAATAATATAATGACAATATAAACTTGCTTATCCCAGGTGAGATGATGATAAAAGGCAACGAGGTGGTTCAGGGATGAGGTTCCGAGAGAGAACAATAGAGGAAGGCCAGATAAGTGTTGCCCTGTTTGTTGGTTTTGGATCTGGGATAAAATGTTTTAAATATAAGGGTTCAATGACTTCAGAAAGTTTGGAAGCCCCTGTTATGGACTGATTTTTTGTATTACATTCAGCAAACATGATCTTAACCAATGACTCAACTCTCACACTAATGCTAAACTAAGGCCTCTGATTATGGCCTTCTGGGGACACCTATCCATCCCCATAATAAAAAGGAAATATTTATTATGTAATTGTTTCTAATAAGTGAATGAAGCATACAAAGCACGTTTTTGGTAGATTTTGGAAACAGCCTTCATAACATTTTTCAAAAATTTTGCATATATATTTACAGAGCATTGTGGAGACCTCAAATACAAAAATCTATAATAATAAAAGAAGCTGTCTCTGTGGCAGCCGTAACTCTTCAGAAAATAAACGTAGGAGCTTCTAAATTTGACAGTGGCTTCAGGTTGATCATGAGAGTTGCAGAGCCAAAAATAATTCATATCAGCCCACGGGGGTTCGAGAGGTCTCCATGGAACAGTCGATCCAAATATTGTTTTTTTAAAGATATCTCAGCAACCAATTGATCAATTTTGATGAATCCTCCACCAATATCAATGTTTTGATGAGAAAAATGTTTGAGCCATAAATAAAAGGTGTCAACAAGTTTTACTTTTTCTCAACCATCGAGTGATAGAAGTTTATCTTTTTTTATAATTTTATTTTTAAGTTCCTAACATGCTGAATAAATCTTCAAGATTATCTCTATAACTATTATGCAGCTTCAGTTTGATCATGAGAGTTACAGTGCCAAATAGAATATAAATCGGTCCACGGGGTCGAGGGGTCCCCATTGAACAGTCAATCCAAATTTTTGTTTTTTGAAGATATCTCAGCAACCTATTGTGTTGACTGATTTTGATGATTCCTCCACCAATATCAATGTTGAACCAATAAATGTAGAGACTTAAAACTTGGTACACAAAAATAGCACAGAACTTGGATTGCTTGGAGGGGGGGGAGGCAGGTATCAAATTTGAGTCTACATTTAATTTGTTCATACCAATTAAAGGGGAATATTGGTCACTTACCTTGAGAGTACCTTGAGTTTGAATGAAAATATTAGCAAGTGATATGTATATGAAAAATTCGAAACTCTAAACCCAGGGCAAAGCCTGGGTAATTA
The DNA here is from genome assembly GCA_028673005.1 of Tanypteryx hageni. Taxonomy (NCBI): domain Eukaryota; kingdom Metazoa; phylum Arthropoda; class Insecta; order Odonata; family Petaluridae; genus Tanypteryx; species Tanypteryx hageni. The sequence continues at coordinate 8,907,761 of CM054115.1, forward strand.
TCTAGTGTCACCATAGTTGGGAGTGAACCAGATAGAGCAGTTTAAGGGTGCCACTGTATATGAACATATCCATAGAAGAAAGTATGTAATTGCTAATTACAGTGGCTTGGGATTGTTTCTTTGCATTAATCATCGCCGGAAAGGCAATATTTCTTTTACATTACTTCTGCTCTTCCCCTTCCTCCCCACCTCCATAAGGTGAATTGGAATTTTTGATGAATAATATTTCGACGAATTGTGGTTTGGCAAATTTACAATTTGATGAATTGCTGTTGCAATAAATTGTGATTTGGTGAATAGTGGTCGGTGAATTTTCCGAAAGCAAACTACTCAAGCACCCCTTTATCCACCCACTGATATGGATCCAGTTTATTAGTATAACACCTCCCATACTTTTTCGAAAGGTTTCATAGCATCCTTTCTTGCATTAAATGTTTCAGAAGAATCGACAATCTCTTGCTTTAAATATTTGTATAGAGAAAGGGCTTTATTGCAAATGACTGCTTGACTAAGGGGCATACATTCATGAGGTCCATTGAGAATCAATCCACAATACTAGTAGTTTCTTCATTTTATCTAACAAGTTACTACATGATCATGTGAGTTTCTTTGCAGTTACTGCAGTGGCAGATTCAATAGAACTTTTTATTTTGTCATTGTTGAACAAAATTGTACAAACAGTAGAGAATGTGAAATTAAACATACAAGCAATATCAATGATTTCCAACTTTTTCAAAACACCAAATCGCCTAAGTATTTCCTCAAGATTTATGCTTTTCGCATCTAATTTTGGATTATTTCCTGCATTTTCATTACCTTCATTTAATTTTCTCTTTTCTCCTCTGATTTATTTAAATCACTTTCTCCCTATATCCAGCTAAACATATTTTGCACTAGAAATTAATAAAAATAACTATGGCACATGACAACAGAATTGATGATTTCAAAACTGAAGACCTCAGATGGTGATTGGCCAGCGTAAAAGTAAACATAACCTGCAAAAATGTATGCAGTATACAGTAATTCAATTTTACAGCACAGTAGGTACAGTAGTTATTTTTCATTTAAGTTTTTAATTTTTTTGAATAAAAATTTGTCCCGTGATTTCAATTGCATTGTAATGAAATTGCACTAAAGAAGGTATGTTTGTAATTGATTAGATATGCAACACATTATATAATAAAAAGTATAACTGAAAATAAATAAGCATTCTTTGTGTTTTAAATTTGATATTTTTATTTTATTCATGTTTAAAAACTCAGGTGCCATAATATATATTAAATACAAGCTTTATGCTAAATCTTTTATCTTTCAAAATTGATAAAAAATCTCAATTATTCAAAACAATAAGAGTTTTCCAGAAAAAATTCTAATAATTGTATAGTAAAATATATCTTTTAATTTGCAATTTCTGAAAATAGTAATATTATACTCAGTAAAAACTATAAAAAATTTAATAGCATTTCAGATTGTTTTAAGATAAAATGATCTGTCATATATAAATGCTGGTATAGATGACTTGAATAGAATTTCCCGTTAAATATCTGAAAAAGAAAGAAAACATTAAAAATACTAGCAAAATATAATTAAGGTGTTGTCAGATACATGTAATACTTTGCAAGTGAATCTTTTACCATTTCAGCACTAATATAAAATACAGTAGCCCCTCACTAATCTCAGGGGTTACGTTCCTGACTTTACCTGTGGTTGACTAAACCAAGGTTGGCAAGGGAAACTTGGGGTTAGGGTAGTGACCCATGTACTTTAAAGCTTAAAAAAGAATGATTAGAAGGCCAGAATATTTTTTAAAATTATTAGTAATCTTAAAAATCTCTCAATACAAAATAAAAAAGTTTAGTTAATTTTAAATAACTCATCAACATTTTATTTGGAAATATTTATTTCAAACCAAAGATTTCTTATGCAAATATTCATCCCAAATTTTAGTCGTCCTTAAACAGTTGACAATGCTCATTGCAAATATGTCGGCACACTTCAGCATAAAAATCTATGAAATTTACTTTTTACCGAAAAATGGTGAAAATTTTTTGGGGGTCGGCTTCTATTCGGGTAGATATGGTATTTGCTCTTCTACATCTTTAAATTTTTTATTCGGGACACATGAAGGCGCTTAACATGTTTAAAGCATCACCAAATGAAATTAGACGAATATCTAAGTAAAAAAATATGAACAATTAAAGTTGGTCCAGGTCGATTCAACCCATACGCGAGCTCTTGAGGGTTAAACATAAGTATGCTAATCGAGAAAAAGAAAGAGCTTAGTCACTTCCACAAATTTATTTTGCATGATCGGTTTCACTACGATAGTGCAAAATAAATTTGTGGAAGTGACTAAGTTCTTTCTTTTTCTCAAGGAGTAAATTCCACAGGGTTGAGCCTGACTTCATTAATGATATAAGTATGCTAAATTAAAAAAACAAGTTTATTATATATACAAAAAAATATGTTCAGTGCAAATTAGTACTGTATATGAATAATATAATGGCAGAACAGCTCCTGCTGATGCTGTCCACTTGTCCTTATGCTTCAAAGAGTGCTGGTAAAACCAATGCTTCCATAAAATTTTTTGATTCCATAATTACGAATACATTGTTTTTTCTGTTTCCCTGATTTATAACTCTTACTCTAATTGGGCGATAAAAATCCTCTTTCTTATGTCTCTCTTACAAGTGAAGGCTAGTTACTATGTACATAGCTTCTTCACTAACATAACTTTTAATATTACTAAAATTAACCACTTACACATGGCCATGCAGATAACTACAGATATTCAAAACTGGGTACCATGGTTGGCAAAATCAGGTTTCAGCCACAGTTGGTGAGGGACTGCTATATTTAAATTAGCAATATGGTTGTAGTCCATTTCAAGAGGCTATATTTCCTTGGGTACCTGGTCTCCCATGAGACTTTCTGTAAACCATCATTACTAAAGATTATAATCCCTTCCTCACAAGTTTGTGCCAAATCATTTTACTTGGATAGTTTTTCTAGCGAGGTGTCTATGACACACCACTAGGACACATTATAATGCAACATTTGCTTCATTGCAAATTTACTGGAATTCTACTTGGTTATACCTTCATATTGTTGTACTAAACATGCATTTTTGAAACCATCTTCTGTAGTTAATATTAAGTAAGCTGTATGTAGATTATATCAGATCTTATTACAAACTTAAGTATATTAATGCTCATATTTCTAAAGAATACCATGAGGAATAATTATATACATAGTATCCTTATTCTGTACGTTGGTCCGTCCGTCCTTCCATTGGTCCGCCGGAACGCTCTATAGAAATCCCCATAAGAGAACACTTAAAAATACCATTTTCACTTGCAGGCTTTTTTCTTTTGCAAAATTAAATTAGAAGTAACTGATCTACGATCTTTGAACCTGGACCATTTTAAAGAAAAATAAACATAGATTTTTATTCTTATCATCGACTTGTGCCTTCAGTTCAAAATCGCTCAAGTTATACGTTTAAATCACATTTATTGGAAAATTTTAAGCTTTTTAAAGATGTTGTCTTTCCGACTGTGTCATTGTTAAACCTCAAGATTGTATTGTCCTCCTTATACTATATGCATAAGGAAAGTGTTTTGAATGCTTTAGTATGAGAGAGAGAAGGTGCCCGAATTATTTATAATTAAAATCGTGTTTTTCATTAATTTCTTTTCAGTTATCTTCCTATTGAAATTTTTGGTAATTAACTATTTTCATGGATATTTTCATAGTTTTTTGCAGGACATCTTATAATTAACCAGAGTTATAAATTTGCATCACATATATGAATCATGCAAAAAGCCATTCCTTAACATGCAGACCTTTTTCATTTACATTTAAAAATATTTCAATGATTTGTAAATCTCCAAAAATTACGTGTTGTAGAATGTTGAAAAAGTAGAGAAGGAAATGCGATGATGTAGATTCAGTGGAGAGAAAAGCTATCAATGTTACCACTTAATACTTAATACTATATCTAGAAGACCCACATCCATTTATTACAATTTTGTGCAATGAAATTAAAATGGATATACAATTTGTAACATGTAGCACCATGACTACAACAATATCTACAAAATTCAACAAACCAGACTGTAATTTTTGGCATAAAAAGTTTCCAAAAACTATTCTGGGAAGGTATACTAAAAGACAGAAGGGAGAAATTGCTAACAAAATTAAAGCTGAGAAAAATATATAGTGAGTTGTGAATTACACCCTGCATGCCCACTGCCAGTTTAAAAGGTACATACATTCAGAACAACAATACTAAGGTACTGACTGTTTGATTTCAATAAGTTAGTAATAAAACAAATGTTGTATTATTTTCACTCCTTGGAAAGTAGGGTCAGAACCCCAGCTGAGGAGGTTACATAAAGGCAAATGTAGAGATTAAGTGATTCTTAGTGATTGGGGTATTAGGAGAAAGCAGGAATCCCAGGAAATTGTGGCCCTTTGAAATGGATAAGAGGCAATAGTTTTTCTCAAATTCAACTAAGGTTAAAATATATTATTGCTAAATAGAAATTTACTGAATACATACATTAAAATAGCCCATAAATGAGAAGTTAATGGTTTGCTTCGCCATTCCTTATTGAAGAAAAATTCTCTAATTGGTGAGAATGTCCTTCCCCCTGAAAATTCATCTGTAAATAATTTCAAAATATTAGTAACTACTATTGTAATTACCCAACAAATATGACAGGTATGCATGCATTTAGCATGTAGTTCAAATAAATTTTAAATAAAAAATTAATGAAATCTACTTTTATATGCACTAAAAAGATACATATATAAAATTAACATAATTGAATTTTCTAGAAAGTAAAAATAGTTTTGGACAAATAAAAGCTGTGTGGCAAAGAAATAATAATTAAGATTTATTTGTTAAACATTACACCACAACCTTTATACATCCAAAATTATTTTTACTTTTTGGAACATTCCATTATGTGATTTTTAGATTTATTTCTTATTTTTTGAAGGATACAAAATGTGATTTCATTAATATATATATATATATATATATATATATATATATATATATATATATATATATATATATATGTTTAATTTTTCTGTTTTACTCAAAGACTAAAAACTTATCCAGCTATCACAGAAAATTTCCACAGACCTTCAAAACTTCATCAATTTTAATCTCTGTATCTGACTTCAATAACACCATATCAATGAATAATAGAATATTTGTTATATATATATATATATATATATATATATATATATATATATATATATATATATATATATACATATACATATATGGATGTCAACAAGGTGTTGGGATGAGGAAACCCAGTGAACAATCACCAATCAGACGACTTCAGAGTTCTCTCTCTGTAGCTGATGAAGGAGTAGTTCCGAAAGCTTCTACGTTTGTGATGTTTCTGTGTTTTAGTGTTCTTTTACGTGTGTCGCTTCGACATCCCCAGGGCCTCGCCAACCTGAAGTCGTCTGATTGGTGATTGTTCACTGGGTTTCCTCATCCCAACACCTTGTTGACATCCACATATCCATTTTACCTTTCCTTTTCCGTAAGCTGCTGTTATATATATATAACTTGGTAAGTGTCCGCTGGGCTTCCCTCAACACCTTGTTGCCACCCTCATCACTACCTTTTCTTTTCCTTTAGTTAATATATATATATATATATATATATATATATATATATATATATATATATATATATATATATTCTAGGATTTTGGTGACTGTTGGGTACAGCTGTGTATGTTGCTGTGACAGACTTTCAATAGTGGGGGAAGTATGGCTCGGTGTCAACCCAAAGATTTCCAATTTGACCCCCTGCCTCCCCAAAATACCCTTTAGATTTATTTTTTTTGTTTTACCATTTAAAAGGAATATTACATTCATTATGACGTCAATAAATTTTGCAGCAATGTTAAAATTGCTTGATTATATCTATTTAGATGTCTTTCACCTTCTTCAATCTTAAGTTGGGTCTTGATTGGAAGATGGCCTGTGGCAAATATAATGTATTTTTTGTATTTTGGATACGAAATAAAACGTAACAATATTAATTTATTATTTATCAGTTTTGTACTTAAAAGCATTTTTGTGTGAAGAGCATTTTGGGGTTCCGCGAAGAATTGTACAGTTTTTAAAGCAGTGGTTCCTAACCTTTTTTTGACTTGGTCACACCTACGACATCGTGGATAAAGCCTGGTCACCCTTATCCAGGATACGATGTGAACCCGATATTTTTTCACTCCACATTTGTACAAGACTTGGAATGATTAAAAAACGACTTTTATTTTTAAATGAACATAAACAATTTTTTACATCCAAAACATTGAACATTTGCAACAGAAAAAATAATTATAAATATAAACGTTAACACTAAAATTATAAAAATCTATCAATTTTAATTTAACTAATGTGATTTCTACTGGTGAATTTTCTTCTTAAGAACATCAAATTTGGGTTGAAAGTTCTTGATGCAGCCAACCATACACTTGCTTGAAGATTCCTAGGAGTTAGTTATGAATGCTTTTTATTTTTTCATGCTTGCGAAATCAGAGCAGGCTCGCTCAGAAAGTTAGGTGCTCTAAGAGATCACAAGAACTCTGATTGCCAATGAGGCCAAGCTATGATAATACTCTTGTTTGTAAACTGTGGTCCAAAAGTCTGAATGTGAGTTGATTTGGAATAAATAATTGAAGTTTGAATCACAATGAAGCACTATAGGCACCCTGATGCCAAGCATCTTTCATTAATATTAGCATTCAAGAGAATTAATGTCTTTATTCTTGTAATCTTTTTTTAAGGGCTTCATTTTTTATATCATTTTATTTCTGAAGATTATAAAGACATTCAAAATAATTATCATGGTTATTTAGTTGTTCTAATCGTTCTTCTTTCAAAGAATTAACAGCCATGTACAAAATGTTATTTTAAAGAATTAATCTAAATATATCTCTTGAATTCTGTGCAATTCATCTTTATGTATATAATCAAATAGCTTAGTTTCCTTTGCAAGACGTATTTCAAGCGTATTTTAAATTCTAGTATATTTACTAATTCTTAAGAAGCTGTTAGCAATTCTTTAAAGTTCTGATCTGTGCGATATTCTATAATAAATGCCAATAAACTATAAATAGCTCCTGAAGCGGGTCCAATATTTTCATTTTTATCTTGAAGGTCAAAGCTGTTAACTTGATTTAAAAGTTCATTCCCAATGCCGGATTAACCGCAGGGTGCAGTTGCGCCAGGGCTCTGTGATAAAAGGCACCCTATGGAGGTCTCAGACACTGAGTGGGGAGGGAGGAGGGACCTGCGAAAAATTATGTGCCAGGGTCCCTGAGCTCCTTAATCCGGCCTTTGTCTTGTCAAAGCACCAACGAACGCAAAAACTGAAAGCCTTCAGTTTCAGAACATGAAATATAAGTCTCATGTTTTGCTAAATTGTCAATCTGATCATATTTACATATCTCGAATAAGGCATTGTAGATTTGTCCGATTTGATAAATTAATACCTATGCATATCAATTTGGAACTCATAGCAGTTAGGTACATTATGTCCTGAAGGACAATATTGTGCATCATTATTACAAGTTTACGGAATGCTTCACTTTACGTTTTTTTTTTGTATTTACATATATCATATATATATATATATATATATATATATATATATACAGTCAAACTCGGATATAACGAGCGCCACGGGACCGTCTAGTTTTGCTCGTTATAGCCGTTAAACTTAATATCCGTGAAGGCAAAAGCATGCATGCGTATGGTGAAATAAGACATAAGAAGTAAAAGTGAATATATAAACAGAAAGTTTACTTAGTAAATTTATGGAAAAACATAAAAATGAGAATAAACTAGAAAATTTAAAATAAACATTTGTACATATAAAATTTACTCACAGCTGCATCCTTAATCACTCCCCTTTTTAGAAAAATAACTTTGAATGGTAGCTTGTTTCATAGATTTCACTTTGAAGTCTCTTAAGTTTTCTCTTATTACACTTATTGCACTAAAAACACCATCGGAAATGTCAATGTTTTCAAAAAATCATTTATTGTTTCCACAGCATCCTGAGCTTGAGAGTAAGTTGGCACGGCTTTCGTCGGGATTGTGTCTTCGACACATTCAACAATGTCTTCATCACTGTCTGCTGTGTTTTGTACTGTCTCTATTATTTCACTCTCCGTAGGAATTCCACTGGTAATCAAATCATCATCAACATGAACAAAATTGTCAATGTCATTTACATGGTCAAAATTCGCAATTCCATTTTCTTTAAGCCATTCTGACAGAGGTAGATCATCTTCATCAACGTTATGGTTATCAATCGAAAATTCTCCCGATATTAAACCAGACTTCCGAAAACAGTTTATGATCGTTGTAGGTGAAACATTGTCCCATGCATCTGTCATCAAATGAATTGCATCCAATACAGAGACGTTGCCATCTAAACCTCTTTCCCTCCTTTCAATCAACTGTAGAACAAAAAATCGCTTGAAATGGCATTTAAAACTTTTAATTATCCCCATGTCCATCGGCTGCAAAATAGAAGTCGCATTTGTAGGCAAAAACACCAGTTTTACATTGGATAACTCCTGCATATGTGGGTGCGCAAGACAGTTATCGACAAGGAGTAAAATGTTTCTATTTTTCCTCCGTAACTCGTTGTTCCACTGACTTACATATTGCTGAAAAATATTGGAAGTCATCCATGCCTTTTTATTAGCTGCATATTCAACGGGAAGCTTCTTTACATTATTGAAGCAACGCGGCTTTTGTGACTTACCAATAACAAAAAGTTTTTTTTTGTCACTCCAATTCATGTTTGCGCACATTAAAACTGTTAAACGATTCTTAGGTCTTTTGCCACCAACACATTTGTCACCTTTGATTTTAAACGTTGCATCAGGCATCATGTTGTAAAACAGTCCAGTTTCGTCGGCATTGTAGATGTCTTCTTCTCTGTAACCTTTTCGACACTCCTCCCAAACACTTTTCACCCATTCACTTGCCGTTTTTGAATCTGCTGACAGGGCCTCTCCACTGACTTTCGCATAAACAATGTTATGCCGATTTTTAAAACGATCGAGCCACCCATTATTGCATGTGAAGTTTTCCATGTCCTAACTGTTTTGCAAATTTATCTGCCTGTACCTTTAAAATGGGGCCGTTGATGGGGAAACCAGCATTTCTCTGCGTCTTAAACCACTCCAGCAGTGCTTGATAAACAGTACCCAAGTCACACTTCCTCATTTTCTTGTTCGTTGTTAGGTTGTTCTCTAGTACAGATAAAATCGCTTCTTTGTTTTTCCATAAGGTTGAAACTGTAGACGACGATAAATTAAATTTTTTGCACACTTCAACATTTTTTTCACCACGTTCTAACTCTCGAATGATATCAACCTTTTCGCGAATAGACAGACACTTCCTTTTATGTACGGACATGTTACTCGTTCAAGGGCAAAATCTCAACTGATTTTTGTGATCAACGCTACGAACTTTCTTTGCAAACTGCGAGCATACCAATTCCAGGAAGAGTTAATGAGGAGACGGATTAAATCTGGGATTTCCCATCTTTACGTGGGAAAGGGTGTTGGGTGCATTCGGCTGAGCGACGGGGACGGGCGCCATTGTACATGCCCTTAGCCCCTTACCCCCCTTCCAAACACAACCTCCTGGCTGTAAAAGAGCTGTGGGTTGGGAGGAGAGGACAAAGGACCTCCGCGGGTGCCACTGTACCTGCAAGTTGGGAATTCTTGGTTTGGACGAAGGGATTATTTTTTAACAACAACGCCGCGGTCTTTAACCTCCCCGAGGGATAGGGTGTAGAGGCTGGACTCGAGAACACAAGGTTACATATCTTGGGTCACTATGAGGATTGAAGGGGCTGACCGCCACCGCGTTTGAGACAGTGAGACGTGGTCGAAGTTTGCTCGATATATCCGTGAAGCGTGCTCGTTATATACGTGAAATATTTGTATGTAAATACTCGTAAACTTATCTTGGAGGCAGCATTTGCTCACTATAGCCGTGACCTCGTTACAACCGTGCTCGTTATAAACGAATTTGACTGTATATATATATTGTATTTATTTAACTTCCTTGTAAGTTGCTCAGAAAATTACTTCTAATAACGACTAAAAGGGTAAGCAAAGATGCTATAATCACACACTAGGTGTAAAATAAGACAAAAAATGACAAAAAATATTGGTCTTGCTATAATAATTCTTTTTGTGACGATCCTCAAAGTGATCAAGTTGCCTCTGCACTGGATAAAGGTATCCTTCAGACTATTATCTTTGGAGCGATCCATGCATATTTCCCATGCAATCCAAACGCATTCTTTTTCGACAAGCGGCATTGTAAATATCTTTGAAGGCACTCAGATACGTGTAGACAATGGCCATTTTCTTTCTTTCACTGTGCTGATCTGAATGAATGGTGAGGATAAAGAAAACAGAGCCCAGAGTGCCTAAGGTTCTTTCTCCTCCCCAAGAAATGTTGGGCAATTGAAAGATGCATTTCGTCAGGAAAGAGAGTCATCCATGAAAAAATAAATATCTCCTCTGGTCTTTGAACCAAAACAGAGCTCATCTCCATACTGCACAGAGATTTTTAGAAGCTGCAATTCCCCAGTCTGTGCTCTTTGCGCTTGCAGGTTTTGATCACTTTCTCAGCTGAGCGCGTCTATCTTTATGCATATGTGGGCACACAATAGATATCGGTCACACCATGTTTTTTTGGTCACCCTTTCTGGTCACACCATATTTTCAGATCACCCTAGTAAGTGACGTTGGTCACCCTGGGGTGCCTCAGGCACCCGGTTGGCAATCACTGTTCTAAAGGGTTCCATATCTCCAAAAAGGTTGTGAAGCTCTGTGCTACACTCACACCCACATTAATGAAATAGAGAAAATAAATGCTCCTGAAATCAAACCCATGATCTTATGATAGAGGGTGACTTGCCTAAAAGGTGAAAGAGGTAAATCCCTGTATATCGCGAAATAATCGTCGAAATCATACAAACCGTTCTCGAATTATTCCACTAAAGGTACCACCAAATCCTTCCCATACTGGAGCAATCCAGACAAACACACAAACAAACAGATCTAGACTATTATTATAATAGATAAAAATATTCATATGATTTTTTTTCTATTAAGATTCTCATCTAATTCATGAGAAACTTTGTGAAATTTACCTTTGATTGATAAGAATATTCAATTGCATTAGGTAGTCCTTTCATCAGACACATGCTTAAAGCACTCCTGTTTAAGTTCATAGGTGAGGCAGGGCTCCACCCATTGGTTGCATCACTGTAAAACTCCACATCTTGAATTGTAGTGTATCCTATATCAAAATTAAAACAAGATAATTCAATTTATTTAATTAACTTGAATGTAATTTCATCCACTACAATGTTATAGCAGTATAATAATATGTAGGAGAAAAATCATTTTCGCATTGTTAATTGCATGGAACTGTAAAGTTAGTTTACAATTAAGTAAAAGATAAACACCACTTCTATGAATTAAAAATAAAGATATGACATGATTTGGCAGTCAGTTAAATATTATTCTACAAATCCTGAGAAAAACATTCATGTTCATATGCCATCCTTCAGGTTGCAGCATGTGTGTCCAGCTTTTGATACACTCTTCACATCACTCTTTCTCTCCTTTTCCTGCCTTGTTATGTGTCAACCCACATCCCTCACTGCTGGAACTTTTTTGAGGGAAGGGAATGGAATAGACAAGCTCTCACAGTGAGGTTTTGTGGGCTTAATATTTTAGTGGATGTTTCAAGCATATTCAAGCATATTTGCCTGTTCTCAGAAAAATGATCATGTTAATCCCCTGATCTTACCAGTCATCAATGGTTGTTTTTCCCTTGACACAGGCCTAATCTAGAGGAGGGCACTCCTATATATTAATCTTATAATATAATAAGCTATGTTTGTCCCTCACGCTGGACTGAGACATCACTCTTAAAAAGGCTTTAGAAAAGAGTGGGAGAATTGAGAACTATTTACGACTGACTGTAATGCTATTTTAACAAACTTTCCGAATAGGTAGAAGGTTTACATTTGGTAGGAATGTTTGATTCTTATAGTAAAAACCGTTTACGAAAAAAATTCCTCAAAAAAGATCCAGGTTCGACTCCAGTAGATAATTTCTATTTCCCACAAGATAACATGTAAAGAGAGATTTTTTGACTTACTGGGTTTTACTCTTTTGCAAACTAAAATTAGAAATAATTAACCTACAATCTTCGGAACCAGGCCATTTTAAAGAAAAATAAATAATATTTTTTATCCTTATCGTCACATTTTGTCTACAATACAAAATCGCTCAAGTTCTACATTTAAATCATATTTATTAGAAAAATGTAAGCTTTTTAATGATATGTTGCCTTGCCGACTGTGTCATTGTTACATCTCAAGATTGTATTATCACCTTAACCCTTAACTGGTACGGTAAGATTTCTTTCCGTAAGTGGTACGGTGCTGGTCAAGTTGACCAATCATATTCTGTCATTCTTGCTAATAGAATGAGATAGTTGAAATTAAATTGAATTTTACTGTTTACATAAGAATTGTTTATTTTAATAATTTTTTACAAAACAAGTATAAATTATTCAGCATGGCTACAGATAGTTTTTCGTATTACAAAGCAAAGGTTTCGACTTGAAATTTTCGGATACTGCATACAACTTTATAAAGACAAAAATACTTGTAATGATTATCCTGAGAAGATGCTTAACTAAATGACAAATAGAACAAAATCTAAGAAACATGATAAAATTTCACAAAATATTTCCAAAGCCGTTTTACTCAACATTTATAATGCAGTTAGTGCAGACCCTCTTTGCACATCCGTTGAATATTGGCCGCTCCCATTTGTGACAAAACTGATTTGTCTTCCTGTTCAGTATAGAAGAGCATATGTAGCAAAGCTTACGTACTCCTCCTTGTATTGGTCGTGGGCATTCTTTGGAAGTAAGGGGAACCTGAAGAATGCCGCTAATAGAGTGCCAAAGTTGCAATGGCAATCTCTCATTATAGATGCAGCGAATCATGTGAGGCTTCGCCAGCTGCATAGTGAGATATTTATGAATAATAAGCAATTTTCTTTATCTGCTTGCCTCTTTGAGTAAAACAGGATGTAAGCGTTGATGGCAGACATGTTCAGAATTGTGCAAAAGAGCACCATAGGTCAGCACTTGGTCCTTCTGCTTACAGAATATGTCGCACATTTTTGATTGAGGTTATCCACGCTTTCTTCAGTGGAGTTCGATTTTGAACTGGTTTCCTTTTCCGTAATAGTACCGACTTTGCTGTGCAGGAAACTTATCTGTTTCTTCATCAAATGTCGGTTAAGATTCAGAATTGTGCTCACATTCTTCACAATTTGATTGGTCACTTTCTGATAATTCACTTTCACAATCACACAACCATTCCGAAAAAAAATTTTCAAACCTCAGGTCACATAAGTCAACTGCGTCTCTACTTAAAGGTACAGCCATTTTTTCCTGTAAGTTGATATGAATTAGTAAACAGCAATTTAACAGCATTTCCCCCCTAATTTCCCAGAAAACACGAAAGAAGCTAACCCACAAAAAGTTACGCAGCTGGTACGGTGGTGGTCAAAATGACCCAACTCTTCGATTGCTCAGGAAATAAACACGATCAAGGTCAGACTACTACTGCAACCAATTCCCCTTTGTAACCTAGGAAGGTACCAGAAAGAAGAGCATTCTGGCTGGAAAAACTTGAACTTGACATAAGAAAGATTGAACGAGGTGGCGATTTGACCAGCACCTTACCAGTTAAGGGTTAATCCTTATATTATATGTTTAAGGAATGCATGCTTTTAATGCTTTAATACAAGAGAGAGAGAGAGAGGAAGAAAGAAAGAAGAAGGAGAGAGACAGTGAGGGAGTGAGAAACAAAATTAAATGTTAAATAGATTAAAAATAATTTTGGGTGCATAAGGATTGTATAGCATAATGTATTTCTTTGTCAAACAATTTCTATTCACCCAAAACTATTTTTACTCTGAAACACTCAATTATGTGAATTTTATATTTATTGTTTACTTTTTAGTGAATATAAAAATTGGTTTCATTAATTTTTTATTTCAATTTTAACTTAATACTTAATTCATGCATACCCATCATATTTAACTTACAATTATGCTAGTATATAAATAAAAATTGGCAGTCCTTGATTAAGTAATATGGCCCAAATAGGCCATTTTTCTTCTATTAAAAGAAAGCCTCAAAAATACAATGTTAAGATGGGTGTCTATACAACAGAAAATTTTGGTTAAGATTTTCTTAAAAACTACACATCCTATTGATAAAATATGCATTACAAAAATCTTTATTTTGTGTTTTACCATAATTTCTGAAAAGACAGTTACTTTATATAATGAATTTCTTAAGAGTTAAAGAAAAAATTAACTTTCACCTTTAATAAAATGGCAAAATTGAGCAATCTGACCTTAGTATGCCATTTATTTTCTAATTTGATATAAATTCATAATTATAATAATATAAGATGGTTTTTTTATTTGAGAATCATGAAAAATAACAATATCTCAGGATATACCATATCTTTCGGCCTATAAGACGCACCTCAGTTTTTTAGAAGATTTTTTCAGAAAAAAGTATTTTGGTTCAACAAGAGATTTATTTAGAAAGGGTCACATTTTATATAATTTCCAGCTGTGTTTAAGTCCGTATCTGGCAACATTCACAGAACCCTCATAAATACTAAACCTTTTAAGGGCAAAGCAATGCAAAGGGAAGAATTTTTGAGTCTTGAGAGGGCATGAAATGACGCGACCCAGTCCTCCTCCACCTCATACTAAAACCCATTACTCCGGGCTTTTCCAGGTTGCCAGACAGGAAAGTGCCTTAAAACAATAGCGGTATACATCATACCACACGTGATGAATAGAATGGCAAACATACCAACGCCCGGACCAGATGACCTCAAACTGTAGTGATTTTTCCTTCTGCCTTTCACTGTTTCAAGTTACACTTTTTGATACTAAACTTACTAGAAGAAATCCTTTCCTTCCATGTCTCATAGGTTCCACATTACAGAGGGGCATTTCTATGAAGTATGGTATCATTATGCAGTACGCATTCTAAATTTCCACCTTTGGTAGGTTTCCGCCTTATACAGATTCTGCCTTTCACAAGTTTCACTGCATGTGAAAATCCACACCGGACTGGCTTCTTATGTCTCATCCCTGGCCAATAAGCCCGGAATCACATAAGCGAAACTGCATTGTCTGTATGAAATATGAGCTACTTGTTCATAGCAAGTCTATTTACACTCTCTGTAAGCAGAACATTGGTCGTGAGCTCATAGCTCTTTGATTAAAATTTTCAACCATATCCCTCAGATAATGACTACGTCTGAATTGAGGGAGTGCCATCGAGGAAAATAGATGCCTTAAGCAGAATCAAAGGTTCCTATTGTTAAAATTCATAGAAGGCGAGCATCCAGAGCAGGGTGAAAACAAACGAGTTGAGTTTGTTTATGGGAAGAGATGGGTGATATCATGCCGTCCATTTTCACAAAAACGCATCAAACAGAATGAGTGGCCGTGACCAAATGGTGGACTATATTCTGTTTACAAAAGACACAAAGAATCAATGCGTATAAACAACGTAATAACAACATCGAGAATGGCACCAGATAAGTGAAGAATCAGATCACAAAACAAACAAAGCTGAGAGACTGTGAAAATATATAAACTGCTAGAGATTGTACTGCTACGTCATTATAAACTTATCACAAAAGAGGTCACACAAAGAGACATCCTACGGAAAATAGGCTGAAAAATGTAAAATGCTGCTTCATGGTATAAAACGAAAAAGTTTCTCGAGAAATGAGAATTTGAAAGAAAGGGAATTTCTTGAGCACAATCACTACCAATACCATTACCTTACACAATATAACATCATTCAACAACATCGCTAAACACACACAGAATCACACCTGAATCATACACACAACCAGACCAATGACCTACGACAAGGACTTACGCAGAACTCAACACGGTCAGTTCACACACGTATTCGCCAATTCAATATTCGCCAATTCACAGACTAGGTTGTCCCAATCCCCGCTTTTTAACAAAATCCCACCTACATCATACACACTACCAGGCCAATGACCCAACCAGACCTACGACAAGGTCAATGACTTACGCAGAACTCAACACAGTCCACGTATAGGTCAGTTCACACACGTATTCGCCAATTCATGGTCAAGGTTGTCCCAAAGACCGCTTTTTATCTCTACTTAAAATCGTTGTTATTCTTTCAGAAGTCAACATTTATTTGATTTTACAATTCCAAAATTCCAGATTCCAATATAAACCTCTCTCATTATCATAATCAATTTACTCCAACAGTACTTATGCACGTACTTGAGCAGGTACAATAATATTAGTTCACATGTGAATGTAGAATGTAATTCATATAGAGTTGTTCAAAGAAGACCTACTTAACTATTTTTAATTACAGTAATTTATATGTTAACATTACAAATATCATACAATATATAATTACATAAATTTTCTTATGATGACAAATATGTACACATAGTAACATTTACTCCAAGCAACCAAAATTCGATCAAATTAATAAAATGTCCTCCAATTTGGTATTGATTTATAGGAAGGAATGGATATAAATGACTGGTAGGAATAACGACGGGAAAGAGATGGTAAAGAAGAGCATTAGGGAGAGGCTTAAGAGGAAATGTGGGTGAAGGGAAAGAGATGAGGAGACGAGGTATTGAGGAAGCATTGAGTGAGAAGGGATGATTTGAAACGGTATATGCATATTTACATAGAAATGAAATGCACCTATATAGATAAATATATTAAAATTCATTCCCGTTGCCATCATTTTGGACGAGTACTTGCGATATTATGTGCATAATAGAGAAGATGTCGGCTGAAATTCAAAACGTAATACGTTTCCAAGAAGGAAAAATTCAATCAAGTTGAAATTAAACAACTGCATTTTTTATGTACGAGCCTAGAGCTCAATAACATATCATATTCTCTTTCTCATTCTGCTTTATCCATATTTTCACATGCACTTCCCTCCCTCTCCATATTTATTCCGTCCACCTTCACAACTCGGGGAGATTAATCAAAGACGATTAGAAAAATTAGTTGGTTCTTTAAATGTATGCATATTAACCAGGAGAATGATTACAACAATGGAATCCAATTATACCGGCTATCAAGAACCTAAAATGATAAAATTAATAAAAACGTGAATTTTTGAATAAATTGAGAAATAAAATTCGATGGCAAGAAAATTAATCTACATTCTTTTATCTTTACGGTCATGAAAATACCGCGCCAATATCTTAGATATTTTAAAATAATAACCAAAAAATTCTGCATGTCAGGACAAAGACTACGTTTTTCCATAGGAAATGGAGACGAAACCGAATTTACATCGCTGTACTAAATATCCTCTTAAAATGAATCACACCCACTCACTCACACAGAAAGAAAATTAGACTTACATATTCGGCGCGTCATGAACTGTCTTCTTCGAGGGGAGTTTCTAATGTACGTTTTTGTATTGGGCAACATATTTCACTCATTATAACAAATTCGCATTAATCCATAATCGCTTTTCAGTTTTAAGCAACGAATGCTAATGTGTGCACATTTTGTTTAAGATGCACTGTATAAATAAAAATTTACTAACCTGTAACAAAAGTTAACAGAAGTAAGAATATCTCAAAGCACGACTGCATAGTACTGATTGTGATTTCTCGACTTTTTTCTGATCTCGAGATTTCACTTTTTGCAATATTTTTTTTCCTCGAGAAGTCAAGAATTTATCCTGCCTTCTCGAGAAATCTTGAGAATGAAAAAATTGCCATATGAGAATTTTTATTAAATATCTTTTTCTTAAAAATTAGTATTGGGAATTAAGGATGCTAAAATATTTTAAAATTAATTTTAATTAATATTTCTCTAGCACGGGGATACGAGACAATAAACCATTTGGCCTAACTGTTTGGGCCAAAAATCGCATGGAAGCAGGAATCCCTACTGATTGGGAAGCATAATGGCTGAATCCCATGCTCAGGGACACCTTGTGTGTAAGGACCAAGTTCCCGGAAGAATTTCTTTGCCAACCTCCTTCACCCTCATAAATACTAAACCTTTTATGAGCAAAGCAATGCAAAGGGAAGAATTTTTGAGTCTTGAGAGGATACAAAATGACACGACCCAGTGTGGTGCTCAGTCCTCCACCTCCTACTAAAACCCATTACTCTGGGTTTTCCCAGCTTGCCAGGCAGAAAATTGCCTTCAAACAATAGAGGTGACAAATAGAATGGCAAACAAACCGATGCCCGGACCAGAGGACCTCAAACCATAGTGATTTTTCCTTCTGCCTTTCACAGTTTCAAGTTACACTTTTTGATACAAAACTCTGAGGTTCCACGTTACAGAGAGGCATTCCTATGTAGTATGGTATCATTATGCAGTATGCATTCTAGATTTCCAGCTTTGGTAGGTTTCTGCCTTATACAAATTCCGCCTTTCACAAGTTTCACTGTATGTGTGAATCCACACTTCTTCTTCTTATGTTTCATCCATAGCCAATAAGCCCGGAATCACATAAGCGAAACTGCATTGTCTGTATGAAATATGAGCTACTTGTTCATAGCAAGTCTATTTACACTCTCTGTAAGCAGAACATTGGTCGTGAGCTCATAGCTCTTTGATTAAAATTTTCAACCATATCCCTCAGATAATGACTACGTCTGAATTGAGGGAGAGTGCCATCGAGGAAAATAGATGCCTTAAGCAGAATCAAAGGTTCCTATTGTTAAAATTCATAGAAGGCGAGCATCCAGAGCAGGGTGAAAACAAACGAGTTGAGTTTGTTTATGGGAAGAGATGGGTGATATCATGCCGTCCATTTTCACAAAAACGCATCAAACAGAATGAGTGGCCGTGACCAAATGGTGGACTATATTCTGTTTACAAAAGACACAAAGAATCAATGCGTATAAACAACGTAATAACAACATCGAGAATGGCACCAGATAAGTGAAGAATCAGACCACAAAACAAACAAAGCTGAGAGACTGTGAAAATATATAAACTGCTAGAGATTGTACTACTACGTCATTATAAACTTATCACAAATGAGGTCACACAAACAGACATCCTATGGAAAATAGGCTGAAAATTGTAAAATGCTTCATAATTTAAAACAAAAAACTTTCTCGAGAATCTCGAGAAAATTTTTCGAGATTCTCAAATTTTGGAGAAAAAAATTTCTCGAGAAATGAGAATTTGAAAGAAAGTAAATTTCTGGGTATTTGCATGATGATACGTATGCTGAACTAGTCCTTTTACTTTCTCATATACATAGTATATAGAGAAAGTATTGTAATCGTGAAAAAAATTGACTGAAGCCTATATGTAATAGTGTAGGCATATCTTTTCACTCTTGTAGTAATTGCGATTTTAATAAACGTTATGTTATTTATCCTAGATAGATATAAAATATTTATGACATCTACATGAATTCTAATATTCCATGGCATTAATTGCACTATTCATCAGGCTCATTAGGAACCAAAACGTATGAATAACATCAGAAATGCACCGAAATCTTAATCACTATGAGTAAACATCTAATAAAGCACAATCATGAAAATGCGTAGTCAGCATTCATATTGCATAAAGTTTTACTGTATACATTAACAATTTTTTCACTATAATTACTTATTATTAATAATGTATACAGTAAAATCCCTTTACAATAAATTTCTTGGGATGCATGAATAATTTCGTTGTACTGAAATTTCATTCTAACGAATATTATTAGAAATTATTTCACAAGGTCAATTACTCATTCAAATAAGTTCCACTGCTTGTTTATGGGCCACTGTAGTTTTAATTTTTTCCTTATAATAAATAAAGAAAAATTTTAAATGCCTATTACAAAGGTAAAAGACTATGTAAAACAATTTCATTTTGAAAATATATTTTATTTTCTAAAACAATTTTAAGAGAGCACAAGTAATACATTGCTAGAAAGTTCAAATATGAATTGCCATTATTTTTTATGAATTAATTTTCTTTTATTTTGATAAAGTCTGTGATTTTTGATTGTACTAAACTTTTTGAAGGACTTGTCATTAAATAATCATCAGTAGCATTAATCCGGCCAAAAACTTTAAGCGGAACATCACCACAACTATAAATAAACTGTCTCACTTTTTTAATACTCGTGATTGCTTGTGACAGAAATTTTAGGCTGTTCTGGTACATCAACATCCTCTTCGTCATCATTTTCAAATTCAGCTCCTTCAGTCTTTGCACATTGCCTAATGCTTTCAATGATTTTGCCATTGTTTAATTCATGAGTAGTGAGTAAATCATTGTCTGCGAATATCTAGTCCATAAAGTCTATTTCACTCAAAATACCTACGGCAGCAGTGAATGATTTCCATAGCATTCTGGTTTCAGTATCCGATTCAACTTCTTGTTGAGTATCATCATTGGTCATTTCCATTTTTCCAGCATTTTATAATTGTGGATTTTTTTACTGACCACCAAGCTCCAGCAATCATATCGATTGCCTGTTTTACATCAATTTTATCGTCTTTTTCATTGTTCAGACCAATAAGGATTTGTTTTAACATTCTGCTTCTGTAATGAACATTGCAAATTATGCCAAGATCCAATGGCTGTAAAACTGCAGTACATTTTGATGGTAGATATTCAACCTGAACATTTTCTAGTTTTCTAGGTGTGGAAGCATATTATGCGCAGCACAATTGTCAATCAGAATTAAAATTTTATGTTTGGCTCATTTCATATTGGTATCAACTTTTATCAACCACTCATTAAAGATGCAGTGTGTCATCCATGCTCGCTGGTTAGCACGATAATCACAAGGAAGGGAAAGAACATTTTTGAAGCAATGAGGCTTCGCTGATTTTCCAATGATTAACGGCTTCATCTTCTCAGTTCCTGATGAAATGCAACAGAAAAGTACCATCAATCATTGCTTGGATTTCTTGCCCCCTCTACAATGGTCACCCTTAACAGCAAGTGTAAGATTCTGCAACAACTGATAAAATATGCCTGTCTCATCCGCATTAAAAATATCATCTAAACTGTAGTCACTAATCACGTTTTTAATTTCCCCCACTTATTCACCTTATCTATAGGAATGTCATTTACCTCCCTAAAGATTAATTTTGATGTAATTCCATAGTGTTTACAAAATCTGTTTAGCCACCTAAAACTTGCTTTAAAAATGTCATGTCCGAGCAGATTTGCTAATTCTAGCGCTTTTTGCTGAACAAGTGGTCCACTTGTGGGAATGTTTCTGGGTTGAACATCTTGAAACCATGAAAACACAGCCTTATTGATGTCATCGTAGAGCACACCATGCATCCTCTTCCATTGTGGTCCCATAACTGCATTTCTTATTTGTTCTTCTATTTTATCATGATCCTTCAACAAAGTGGATAATGTAGAGGGTGTGTTGCAATACTCTTTTGCTACCTCTCCCATTTTCCTGCCAGAATCTACAGCTATCAGGACTTTTTTTCCTACAGCAAAAACTGTCCGAGTTTCTTCAATCCTTCGTTAGCCATATTTGCTATGTATGGGATATACTCCACACAATTTTTTGGGTAGTGATTTTTGGACACAACTGACAAAATGTAGAGACCAAACATTTATATAGGCTACAGGGGAGGATGAAGGGACAAATTAAGTGTTGGGGGCCGAGGAGAAGGGGTGAAAAAGAAATTATCGGCTGGGGATGGAGTGATGATTAAAGGTTGGATGGTGGGGGTGAAGTTGGGAGAAGGGTATTTAAAAATGCAGTAGCTTCAAGGTTAGCTAATTAGTGTTTGTGTGGTGTAAAGTGAGACCATAGGAAAAGGATCATTAGAAAGATAAGAATTTTCCAAGAAGGGAGAGTGGGCAGGAAAAGTAAGATGCCGGCATGGGTGCACACATTGTAAACTTTTCAACTTACATTTCTCTCATTCTCATTCAGTCTAGATTCATAATAGAGGATTTAACATATTCTTGACATTCACAAACAATAATTATCGCAGAAAAGCAGATGCCATGGTATTCCTAGTTTACCTGCCCTTGGTGAGGTGAAAATGGCAGATATATGGAATGGTTAAGACTTCCAGGGAATCATTTCTTCATAAAAAATATTTTATGCATAGATGATTTCAAAATGGTTTCATTGTAATGAATTTTTTGTAACAAGTAATTTTGTTCTAATGATATTTAAAAAGCACTAGTACAAAGGGAAGTTGGCCAGGACTTAAAAATTTTTTCATTATAGTGAAATTTTCATTATAACAAGATTTTACTATATTTTAATGTTTTTGCATCAAATGACTCAATTATTACATTTTGGGGATCAGTGGATTTGTGAGTATAATACTGAAGACAGTAATAATCTTACCTTCAGTCTATAAGATGCAGGCTGATTTTGGGAGTCATTTTTCTGGAAAAAAGAGTCTTCTATGCAAAAACTGCATTAAGTCAGATAGAGACTTGAAATTTTTTGTGATTAAAGTTGATGGTACTCAAAAATGTTTATTTAAAAAAATATCAAAGAAAATTATGAGAATGACCACCTCCATACATAAACATGCTCTCTGTAGATGTTTTCCGACACAGTATGCAGCATTTCTTAAAAGATACTAGCAATGACATCCCTGATTCCTGCCTTTAGCTCATCAAGAGAGAGCACTACCTTCTACTCTCTACCTCCCCCTCTCTACCTTCTACTTGCTTCCCCCTCTCCATCTTTCTCTTCCTCTTCTATCCATCTCTCCTTTCCCCTTCTGCCTTAAATGTAACATGTGTTAAATCCCTACAGTGCCATCATGAAAATAAAGATTAGTATACCTAACAGGAGATGAAATTCATAGAGGTTGGTTTCAACAAGATGGAGCCATGAGCCAAATAACACTATACAGAATTAAGGAACTTTTCCTACTCTTTGGGATCATATTGCTTAAAAGCCATTATGACCATCTCGACCCCCAGATCTGACATCCTCTGATTATTTCTTTTGGTGAAACATTAAAAAAGTAAACATTACAAAGTAAGCATTATGAATCCCCGTGCTCTCAATGAATTAATGGCAAGGATCAGGGATGTCATTGAGAATATCTTGTATGAAATGCCACAGTTCGTGTGTGTATGTGTGTTGGATGGCAAATCAGCCTAATGGGCTATTATCACTGTACCCTTACTATGACAACTCATTCATTTTCAAGACAGGTCTATGTGCCACACAACACAAATGATTTAGACGAGACAATATAAAATAAATCTATTTTGTGTGATAGAACATGCTACAGAGAGCACATTTATGGTGGCGGTCACTTTCATAATTTTATTTGAGATTTTTTTAAATAAACGTTTTTGAATGTCATCAAACTTGAATCACAAAAATTTTCAAGTTGTCATCTGATTGATATCTTGAGATATTGTTATTTTTCATAGTTCACAAATGAAAAAATCCTGAACTTTATTAGCAGGTTTAAAGTCAACCAGCCAACAACCATGATGACTAGGAATTACATGAGTACCATACGCAATGGATGTCACAAGAACATGATAAAAAATAATAATAATAGTAGTTTATTGGTCCAAAGATCAAAGTACATTGATGTAGGACAAGTCAGGACAGTACATAGTAAAATTACAATTGGTATATTATTATGCAGGTAATGGGTCCATCAAATAGTCACTGTGGCTATAATATAGTTTATTTTGCAGGAAAATCCTTAACTTATGCTTGAAAGCTGAAATTTCTCTCGTGATTTTCAGTTCACGAGGGAGATGATTGTATAAATGCAATCCCATCACTTTAGGGCCAAGAGCAGTTGCTCAAGTACGAACATAGGGAACATGTAAATCACAATGCTGCCTAGTATTATAGCTGTGAATAATCGAATTTTTCTCATATTCATTTAAATTCATCCTAGTATGTATCAGAACTATCATAATGTATATGCATGGTACTGGTAAAATATTTAATTTTTTGAAAATAGGTCGGCATGGAGCATCATAAGATGCACAGGCAATCAGCCTAGAAACTCTTTTTTGCATCTTAAATATGGAGATAGCATGCGGGGAGGAGCCCCAAAAAAGTATACTGTATACTATATGTGAGTAAAACTCGCCATAATGTAGAGTTAAAAGAACAACATCAGACACAGTGGATCTAATAGACCTTATAAGGAAACAGATAGAACTAATCTTACTAGCTAGATTACGAATATGGGCTTCCCACGAAATATGAGAATCAATACAGACTCCCAAGAAATTCGTTCTTTCCACCTGAGGAATAGCTTTCTCATTAATATCAACAGAAAGAATTTTATGAGGTTTATTTGCATACGAGAAATATATCAGCTGTGATTTGTCAACATTGAGGGTTAGAAAATTATTTTGACACCAATTATTTAAAAGCTGAGCAACCAACTTACTATTATTTAACAAACCATCAAAACAAGATGAGGAAAGAATAAAATTTGTATCATCAGCATAAAGTATGAGGTTAATACCGTTAGCAAGAGGGATACAATTTGGAAGGTCATTAACATATAACAAAAAAAATACAGGGCCTAACACAGAACCCTGAGGAACACCATGAGTTACAACCATTCCTGGAGAGGTATATTTTTTACCATTATTTGAGATTACCACATGCTGACATCTATTGCATAAGTAGGACTAAATCCACTTATTGGATAAACCTCGTATGCCAAACCTATGCAGCTTTTTCAATAGGAGCTGATGATCCACTCTATCAAATGCTTTTGAGAAGTCGAAAAGCATTTCCATAACTTCCATCTTGTTATCAAGTGCAGTCAGTATATGATCAATTATTTGGTAGATAGCAGTAGAAGTAGATCTGTTTTGCCTAAAACCATGCTGAAATATAGACAGAATTCTAGATGATTCTAAGTAGGAGAGTAACCTTCTGTAAAAAACCTTTTCAAATATTTTTCCAAATTGATTGATAATGGATATAGGTCGATAGGAATTGAAATCATGCATACTTCCTTTTTTCTTAAATAGAGGAATAACCTTAGATGCCTTAAGCGATTCTGGAAAGATACCTTGTTGCAAAGATTCATTAATTAGAAACAAAAGAGGAAACTTAACAAAGTTAAACGAAAGATGAATAATAAAGTTAGGTATTTCATCAATACCAGAACTAAACTTGGAGCCTAGATTCTGAACAATGTTTTTGAGCTCCGTTTCATAACAGGGAGAGAGAAAGAAAGATTTTGAAGAGTTGGGAATATTTAGATAATCAGCAGAATCTATGAGAGTAGTGGGTACTGGTAAATGGGTAAAATGATTGTTAAAACTGGATGCTAGAAGTGATAAATCAGTAATAAATTCACCCGAGTGATCCATCAGTTTCAGTGGTGAATTGGAGTATCTATGATTTTTCGAGCTATTTATAATTTTCCAGGTTTCCTTAGTTTTGTTATCAGCATTTAGAATTCTTCTATTATTATGAGTACGTTTAGTAGCTTTGATCAAGTTACAATATTGTCTCTTCATGGATTTATATTGAGTTAGTGCTACAGTATCATTGCTTAACTTACAATAGAGGGAGAAATCCTTCAAATATGTAGAGAGTTGACGAATTTCATTATTATTCCAGTTCTTTTTGGTATGACTTGGAATTACTCTTCTATTGGTAAGGGGGAAAGAAACATTAAAGTAGAATAAAAATTTTTCATAAAAAAGACTGAAACTATCATTAAAGTTGTTTATATTATAAACATCACACCAATTCTCAGCTTCAAGTAAATTTAAAAAACGTACAATATTAAGTTCAGAGAAGGAGCGACTGTGGCGAAAAACAGCTGATGGAGATTTCATAATGGAAAAATTAGAAATGACAGGGAAGTGATCAGAAAAATCAGACTTTATCACACGAGAATTCACAAAAGTAGAGTCATAGTTAGAAATTATACTATCCAATAGAGTCGAAGAATGATTAGTGATACGAGTGGGATCATAATTAAAACTCGTTAATTTAAAAGAACCTAGAAGCTGAAGAAAATCGCTTCTGTCATTGCTATCTGTTAGCAAATCAATATTAAAATCACCTGTAATAATTATAAATTGGTTATTACCACAATTAAATAAAATCTCATATAGCAATATAGGTATATATATAATATAATAATATAATATAATAATAATATATATAATATATGTATGTACAATGAAATAGTCACATACATCATAATAATCACAGAAAACTCAATTTGTAATGTAATGAATGAATGAACTCTTAACTGTTTCTTCATTGTCTGACTTTATGTCTTGTCTGTTCTATTTCTGTGAACTTTTTCCTTGATACAATAAATGAAACTTTTGCATGAACAAATAGAGGGAAAATATGCATTGCATTGTAGATGTTATTTTCAGTGAATTGATTCCCAATATTTAGGCTAATTACTGCAATTCATCTAATGTTCAGTTGCTTTTCACTTTTTAGCATTTTAAAAATGTCTTCTTGTCAATTTGGTTACTTTATCCCATCAGTGGATGTGATTTCTCTGAAAGGGATAATAGGTAATCCTTTAGTGACTTTAATATTTAACAGAATGGGTTTTGTATTGTGTTCATTCTATGAATTGTTGTACAGGATGGCCCAAAAGTAGTATTCCTGAATTATTATTTTTGTTCACCCAATATAAATAAAACTCCTTTTTTGTTCAAAATATGTAAGATGGCTGACTCAAGTCCCAGAAGCAGGACAGAGGGCTATTAATCGGATGGTAGCTTGCATCTAGAAATAAAACTGAAAATACTGCATCATCATTCAATGTACAGGTATAGCCCACTTTATGTACACTCCCTCAACATACTTTCGCTATAACATATTTATAACATTGATACCTAGATCCCATACAACGTAGGTACAGGACGCCATCTTCGCTAAAGCATACACAGATGCAGAGTCAAAATTCAGCCAATCAGAAGCTGCATACTGTGCACTCTCAGGGGCATGCAACCTGCAGCCCATGGGCCACATCCAGCCTGTGAGAGCATTTTATATGACCCACAATGCTTTGATTAGAATGCAATGCGTGATATTTAATCCAAACAATTTCGTAAATTTAATTGAAATTGCAACCATAAAACCTTGCCTAGTGAAGTTTTAATGCAAAATCGCTGTTTTAGTGGAAATTCAAGAAAACATGATCAATTATCAAAATTTGGTGATAAGAATTAGAATCTACATTCTTTTCCACTTAGAACAGTACAAACCTCTCTCCGATATCACAATTTTAAGATATTTTAAAGTATTAAAGAAAATATCTCTGCATAATGGATTTGAAATTTCCTATGTAAAACAAATAGGGAAAAAAGGTTCCTGGAATCGAACCTGGGACTTCAATCTTCACCAAATAAAATATAGCCTGGAGGTGGACCCTGGCAGCATGAACCTCAGACCAAGTTTCATGAAAATTGGTCCATTAATGCGAAAGTTGTTAGTAGGGGATACACACACATACATACATACAGACAGGACTATTTCAGAAGGCTATGTTTCCTTTGGAAATCACCCTAAAAACTGAAAAAGCTGATTCAAAACATTGATCACCTATGCTGGAAGATTAGCCATATTTATGTACTATTCTACATTAATCAATTCAAGGTTTTCATGTTTATGCTCAGTGTATAAGTCAATCCTAGTTTTTTCCCAAGTTTATTTATCACTTTAAATGTCAACTTATATGGTGCAATATATGGTATAAAATCTGAAAGAATATTTTTAGAAATGAAGAGAAATAAACTTTCTCTAAGAATAACAAAAGTTACATTCTAATTATGAACACCTAAATATTCATTGACTCACCATTGAATCCTCCAACTACGAAGAGGGTGTTTTCTAGCTCAATGGCTGCAAAGTTACTCCTAGGAGTCAGCATGTCTGGAACCGTTTGCCAACATGTAGAAGTAACTGGATTCAATCGTTCCACTTCAAAGTAAAGGCAATATGAGTTGATTCACTGCTAACATCAATAAATAATTTGTTTTATTCTGTCAAACCATTATCAAAATCAGCAATAACCTTACATTTCTATCTCAAACATGTTCTATCTGACATTCACAATTTTACTTTTTTTTCATTTCCTTTCAGATTTCTTGGCCCTTCAGGTAAGGTTCCTTTCTAAAAATTACCTTCAATTGCCTCTTAAGAAAAAACCTCAAAGATGAGTTTAATTTTTGTCTTTTAGCTAGGGAAATTCAGCTCTCATTTGAAATGCACATATAATACCACAATCCATTGCAAATACCCTATTTACCCGAATCCAAGACAAGGTTTTCTTCCAAATTTCAGCTTGCAAAAATAGGGGGTCATCTTAAATTTGAGTACAAAGTCATATACCATCAATACATTGCGCATCAATTTGTGGCTCAATTCGTCACACGATAAACTCGTCGCACATCAATACATCGCTCGACAAATCCATCGAGCGGCAATTCAATGCTCGACAAATTCATCGCATGACAATTTCGTTGTGAGACAAATTTGTCACGAAACAAATGGAAGGCGAGACGAATTTGTCGCAAGATGAGTTTGTGGTATTATGATGTATTGATGCACGACCAAATGACTGCAACAAGTTGTCATAGAACTGTAAAAAGTTTAATCGACGTTTTTTAAAAAAAATGGAACAAGATAAAATAATTGTATTTTTCATTGCAAACTTACGATCCGAAATTCAATTAATAAAGTCTTAATTTTAAAAATTCTTTTTTAATTCAGATAAAATTTGTAAAAAACCATTTCAATGAATGAACCAGTATACCTCTACATAATACGTGTGTTCTAAATATACCACAAATTCAGTCAGTGAGAAATTAGATCATCAAATCTTTTTTCTGCTAAAAGGGGAGGGTCGTCTTAGATTTGGGATCATCTTGGATTTGGGTAAATACGGTATACTGACAAATACAAGCAGCCCTCTTAATAGTTATCAGTGTGCTTTTAGTGCACTGAAGTTACATTTTTGGATCTGTAAACTAATGTAAATGGTATATTCAATTGGTAAATATACGCAAATATAATGGAATACATAAACAATAAATAACCGCTTAATATACTAAAATGGTTAAAATTAAAAAAAGGACACCCAAATACATCACATCTTGACCCAAAAAGGGGTGAGTGTAGGCAACCCGGGTTAACTGATACACATTTTGATTAAATTGTCATTGATATATCTCATACTCCTCATATGCTTGAAAAATTACAACCAGGTGCCACTTATTTGTGTAGGCACCCATCATTTGATATGACCTTCTATTTGTACATCTTGTAGGAAAGATAATGTCAGGGCCGGGCCGATAGGTAAGAAGGCGAGGTGACCACCTCTCGCAAGAGGTGCCAGAGTTTGACCACAATGAAAATCACGATTTGGAATAAATAATATCCAATAATTGAAAAATCGACGCATTTTAGAGCCTACACATCTTCAAAACTAGAAATCTCAGTCCAGTTCTATGCTCTCTGTTATATTTCTTAGCAAAACACATGACGTTTTTTTCTTAGAAAAATCTTTCGGGTTTAACCCAGGCTAAAAAACCTCCTCCCTCTCATCTGACCATAAACCCCTCCCAGGCCTGCCCTATATATAGCATGTTTGTATAATAACTGTCACCTGATGATGATGCTATGCATCAAAACCCAGGTCGTGTTTTAAAAAAATGTTTGTAGTATAGTATATGTCAATTTTGTTAATTTTGTAAGACAGATTAAAGCCAAGTTAAGGCTAATACAGTGAAATAATT
Source organism: Tanypteryx hageni (assembly GCA_028673005.1). Classification (NCBI taxonomy): domain Eukaryota; kingdom Metazoa; phylum Arthropoda; class Insecta; order Odonata; family Petaluridae; genus Tanypteryx; species Tanypteryx hageni. The sequence continues at coordinate 8,937,700 of CM054115.1, forward strand.
ATATGTCACCTTAGAATGCATCAAAAACCTTGAATAAGGCCAGAAGTAGCTAAGGAAAACAAACTATCGATATATTTCAAAAGCAAAGCAAATGAGGAACTGAAATAGCTAGAACAATAGTGCTGCAGAAAAACTGAAGTTTATTTCTTGGCTGATAGATCTGAAATCCTTGAGGAAAAGCTAAAGATTGGGTCTTGTCTGTTATCTGCCACCAGTGTTGCCAGGTGTAGACTGGAAAGACAGGAGACTGATCAGGAATGTATATGTGAATCAAGTTGTAAAGGTCAGATTGGAGAATGCGGATACCTGCAGAGTAAATATTGGTAGAGGAATAAGACAGGGCTGCTGCCTATATCCGACCCTATTCAATAGATATGGAAAAAGTCTAATGCAAGAAGCGTTAGAAGGCACTGGAGATTTCAAAATTGAAGGAAGGATTATAAGAACAGTAAAATACGCGGATGATACTTGTAGCAAGAAAGGAAGAGGAACTCCAAAATATGATAAATAGACAAGTAATGACAGGTAGAAAATACGGTATGGAAATAAATACAGAAAAATCCAAGGTCATTTGAATATTGGGCAAAGAAGGGAATCTGAATATAAGTATCAAAGGAAACCCTTTAGAACAGGTTTCAGACTATAAATACCTTTAAAGCATACCAACAAGAGAAGCAAAATGTATGGATGAGATCAGGACTAGAATAGGAAAAGCAATAGCGGCTTTCAGAAGAAAGAAACACCTACTTACGGGGAATATAAGGGAAGATATCCACAAGAAGTTCATAAAATGCTATGTATGGAGTATAGCTTTGTACGGGGCAGAAACATGGACGATAAGGAAGAATGACATCAAATACTTGGAAAGCTTTGAAATGTAGACTTGGAGGAGAATGCTGAAGATAAAATGGGCAGATAGGATGAAAAACGATGAAGCGATATGAAGAGTAGGAGAGAAGCAAATGATTATACAGACTATTAGAAAGAGGAAGGCAAACTGGGTTGGACATTACCTGAGGAGAGAATGATTAAAGATGTGTTAGAAGGAAAACTAGATGGAAAGAAGGAAAGAGGTAGGAAAAGGTTTCAACTAATAGACGATTTGAAAGGGAAAGAGAGTTATCAAGATATGAAGAGGACAGTGGAAAATAGGAGTATATGGAGAACCAGGTTTAACCATGAATAATCATGGACCTGTCTACAAACACACTACCTATGATGATGATGACCATTAAGAATTCACTGCATTTAGTGGAAAAAATTCAACATCTATCTCTCCACTATATTGCTAAACTGGTTTCTTTTGTTGTTTATAACCTTTTTATGAGTGTGCCCCCGCTGAAGCTTTGTCCCTCACTGTGCAGTTACTTATTGATGCTAACACCCAGACTACAATTGTTAATGATTTTTCCAAATTGATTAAAATTTGTCTGAATCAAAATTATTTCATTTATAATGGTGTATTGTATAAATAAAACAATGGTTTGGCTATGGGCTCCCTCTATCCCCTTTACTCGCAATCATTTTTATGAACCATCTGGAGAAAAAACTCTTAGACTCCAGCAACCAAGGGCTTAGATTCAATGATTATTGGTATAGATACATGAATGATATTTTTTATTTGTGGACTGGAACTGACAGATCGGCATTTTCTATGTTTCTAAATTTTCTAAACAATTTGCACCAGAACATTGCTTTTACCTGTGAAAAAGAATGTAATTAGTCAATTAATTTTTTGGACTTAAATATCAGTATTGTAAAGAAAAAACATGTTTTTGCAATCAACTGCAAACCTTATATGGATAATATTATTAGCTCTGATCCCAGACATTTTTCTCATAAATTAGTTTCCTTTTATTCTCTGATACACAGACCTTTTAAATATCCTCCTAACGTAAAAAATTCTGTGGTATATATCAATTTTGTTATTTTTTTACATATACAGTAAAACTTCGCTAAACGCGGCTTCCCGCAACGCGGATTCAAATTTACGCGGTACTCAAATGCGTGATGAGCTTCACCGACCGCGGGAAGTGATTCACTTTTACGCGATTTACTTGAATGACCATTTTCAATAAAAGGTTTGCCCTAAAAAGATCATTAGTAAGAAAAAATCGTACTACGATTATAGTGTTTTGTTAAGTCTGTCGGCACCCAATAAAAAATCATTCAGCGTTTTTAACTGCTTTTTTATCTTCAACTCCAACCTGGAGATGAGGTTCCTTTTTTCAGTTTTTCATGTCACGTGAGACTTAGCACTTTACTACCGTCGTTAAAAAGAAGTCACATAAGTAACGACGATGTATCTCTTAGCCCCCAGGAATATTTCCGCTGGAAATATCTTTTCTCCCCGAAGATGCAACGCACACAAAACCCACTGCGGAGTTTGCCAAGGCTGAATCACTAAGGTACTGACGAGATGAATTCTGGACGGTCAGCATCCCGACAATACGACGTAAATGAATCTACGATAAGAACCATGAAGAAGACGGAAGAAAAAATTCGTTCTAGTATTTGTGCCGGTGCTTCTGCTGGTACCTTCTATGTTAGCAGACGAGATGCACTAATGGAGAAAATGGAAAAGATGTTAAACATTTGGATCGAAGATCAGGCGCAAAAATGTGCTCCTTTGGATGGGTCTATTATCAGAAATAAAGTCCTTAGAATATATGAGCATTTAAAATCGCAAGAAAGTGGTGAAGAACGAGGAGCCTTTACTTTTCAAGCCAGCAGAGGATGGTTTGATAGATTTAAGAAGCGATTTCAACTTCATTATGTGAAGATTGCTGGCGAAATTGCATCTGCCGATCATGAAGCAGCAGCTAAATATCCAGATGTATTCAGTGAACTAACTGAAAGGAAAAATTACCGACCTGAGCAAGTCTTTAACGCCGATGAGATGTTAATTTTGGAAAAAAATGCCACAACGAACGTGGATTGCTAAAGACGAACGGTCGGCTCCTGGCTTAAAAGTAGCGAAAGACAGATTTACCCTTCTATTTTGCGAAAATGCAGCAGGAGATTTTAAGTGCAAACCAATGTTGGTGTATAGAGTGGAAAATCCGAGGGCACTGAAGGGCAAGACCAAAAGTTCACTCCCTGTATTTTGGAGGAGTAACAGCAAAGCTCGGGTTACTGCAAGACTTTTTGAGGATTGGTTTGAGAATTGCTTCGTTCGTGAAGTAAAAAAGTACCTGAAGGGAAAAATCTTGCATTTAGGGTGATCCTCGTAGTGGATAATGCACCAGGTCATCCGAAATCTCTTGCTGAGGCCCATCCTGAAATTGAAGTTGAGTTCTTACCACCTAATACAACTTCACTTGTGCAGCCCTTGGACCAGGGTGTTATTGCAGCCTTTAAGTCGTATTACATCCGCAGAAGTTTCGCTAACATTCTTTCAATGATGGAGACAAATCCATCCATAGGAGTTAGCGATTGCTGGAAAAAAATTGATATTTCGAAGGCCATTGAAATAATAAAGGGATGAAGTGAGAAGTGAAACAATGAACCTTTGCTGGAAAACTCTTTGGCCTGATATCGTTCGTGACTTCCGAGGTTTTCCCGATAATACGGAGGACGTTAGGGAAATAATTAATATCGCAAGACACATCGGGGGTGAAGGCTTTGAAGACATGGAAGAAAGTGATGTGGAAGAATTGTTAGAGTCCCATGCAGAGGAACTAACCGTTGCTGAATTAGATATGGTGACACAAACTTCGAGTGAAGGCGAAAAAGAAGAAAACGATTTGGAGACTGAGAAGCCAAAGTTAACAGCAAAAATTTTGGAGAAGTTTTTTAAGCAGACAGAAGATTTCAAAGAAGCACCACTGGAATTTGATCCTTCAGTAGAAAGAAGCCTGAAGTTCAAGTGGAGTCTAGAATCAGCTTTAGCTCCCTACGTAGAACTTCATTTAAAAAGTCCAAACAGATGCCTATCACGAAATTCTTCCGGTCAAGGTCCGAGCACATCGAAATCACAAGACCAAGAGCACACCATCTAATTAACCTTGGTGAGTTTCACTTTAACTTCGTTAAAATATTTCATTAAATTTTCAATAAAATATTTCTAGCGATAAATAAAAATTACGCGAAAATTAATGCCAGTATGTACCGTTTCAGTGAGTGCAAACAACTGCCGGTAGTGCCGCTAGTGTTATGCATCTGTGCAGAGGCCAATCCGGCATAGATGAGGACTGATCGTTGGATTCGCTGTCGATATTAATCAACAAGTTTTTTAGTATGTATTGTTTCAGTTCTGTGAACATTAAGTTTAAATATTTCAAAACTTGTTTCTAAATATTTATCACTGTGGGCGATGAAAGTGTCGTATTTAAGCAAGCAATTCCAGGTATAAAGGGAAAACTATAAAAGTGAATGTCTGCCTAGTGTAAAATTACGCGAGAATTTAATTTTAATTTTTTAATAAATATTTTTTTAACGCAATACTACTGTATATAATTAGTTGATGCGATGTTTATAATCTTTTTTTAAGGAAATATAAGCAAACTATGTCATTATTATTGATAAAACGCCTTCAAGGTACATTTTTCCGAACTCGGAACGGAACCTTTTTATTCCCATAAGACTAATGATTCCTCCAACGCTGATTCGCGCAACGCGACACCCTTGTGGAACCTAACCCCCGCTTTCGGCGAAGTTTTACTGTAATGCTTTAAAATTATTTTTATTACCATAGACACAAATATTATTTTATCGTCATGTTTTTCATGACTAATTAGACACTTTTAAGGCAGACTAGGGAGCATCACGGAACAACAGATGTCATATTGCAAATTTTATAGTATGTAATATCAGTCACAATTATGTGAAAATCTACTGGCAGGCTAAGGGACATAAAGGGATCACAGATACCGGTCATGCGAGTTTACCGGTATAATAAGTGTTTTTTCTTTTAAGAAATGTCTAAAAAGCCTTACAAAACAAACTTCTACATATACATAGAAAGATGAGGCATAGGTTTCTCAGACCTAGAGTCATGCAACAGTGGCAGAGAACAGATAGCCTAATCTTTCCAGCTCCTATCACTACCATTGACTCTCTTGTTCAGCAGTTTGCATTGAATCTCCTATAATCTTTCCTACTCAAAATGCTTTTTACCTTTCCTTTTCATCAATTGAATGTGTATGCATATGTTTGTGGATGTACGAACATGAAGACATCATCACAAATATTTTATAATAATAAAAATTATAATCTACATACCAAATAAACATTAAATGTGAAAACTATTGCATTTATAACCATATAAACAAAATTCAGTGGCATTATTTTTCAAAATATTATCTAAAAAATGTTGCCTTTTGACTCACCTGTTGCTAACCCCTTGCTTTGATGTCTGCATCAATTTCCCGCTCACTCCTCTCTTTCTATTGCTCTAAATATGTGTGTAAAAAATTAATATAAAAATATCATCTGACTTACCTGTGCTGAGACGTGATATACCATCAAAACCTCCGATCACATAGAGACAATTGTGATATGTTGTCAAACTCACACCCGAGCGTGGAGTTCCCATTGGACAAATAAAGGTCCACTGATTAGTGGATGGATCGTAAACTTCCCCTGAGCTAAGTAGTTCTTGCCCATTATATCCACCTACAATATATACCTACAGCAATACAAAGTTATATCTTAAGTATCGATAAAAATTTGTTCTATGTAGACAAATTATTTGATTAAGAAAATATAATCCAGAAATCTGTGATAATTTAAATGCATATTCAATTTTAAGTAAATTGGATATTCCATAATTAGAGATCAACCTCTGGATGCAACAGAATACTACCTAAACCCAAGTTAATTATCTTTGTAGGGACAAACAAAATACAACACAATATATAAGAGCATGTACATTAATATATACAGTAAATGTCATCAATACTGATCAACTAAATAATTTGATGCTATTTCTGCAATTTAAATTTACTCTAGCTTTGGACATTCTAACTGTACAAAGTCTTTTCTCTACCCCTTCCTTTGGCCACTGTGTTGATTCCTTTCATCATTGTTCATTCCTCCATAAAATTGAAATACACCATATTTACTTATAAATAAGCTGAATTTTTTACAAATGTTATGTTTACAAAATGTAGATGTGGCTTAAATGCAAGGAAAAAATTGAATTGAAATGTAAAATAGTCATAAAATTTCACTATGACTTAGCTAAATGGCTCTTATTATTCCATGTACAGTATGTGACATATAGAAACATTATACAATCATTGCAACAAATAAAAAAGTGAGAAAATTTTCTAATTATTGCCATATTATTGTGCCATGCTGTCATGCAATGGAATGATGGCATTGTCATGATGTGGTACTTTGTTGATCCAGTGCTGTGTTGATGTGGTATTATATGGCTTGATGATATATTGTGATTATCAATTTTGTAACGTGCTGCCATACATTGAGGTGATAGTGAAGTGGTAATGTAATGATATGATGCTATACTCTCATGACATGGTGTTGTGTTGTCATGATTCTGAGATGATAAAGGGCTATGATGAAGCAGTGATGAGCTTGTGGCGGCTGACAATGTTTACTTGTCTACAAGTTAACGCTTCCGCCGCCAGAGCCCACTAGGCGGAGGATTTCCGGGCGACGAAAAGAAAAAGCGAGATCACAAGTTGGCACGAATATACCGGCCAGATCTTATCGTGTGGCATCTGCTTTCTCGCCCGTCGTCGCGCTGCCCTCGCCGTGTTTTCTTTGCCGCTATACTGAGCGACGTACTTTGTTTGTGTTTTATCTTGTTTGTGAATAAACCACTATTGTCAGTAATATCCAGTAGAATCTCGCGTCCACAAGGTATTTTGCTAGACTATGAAGTTTTGGTACCACACAGTGATTATGAGCCAAGAATTTGCATTGTGATGTTGTGCTACTCAATAATACTTTGTTATGGTACTCTAACATTTCATTACTTTGGTTTGTTATGCTGTTTAACCTTCATTAGAATGTAATCTGAATTCAAATTTACTATATGTAGCCAATTATAACTGTATTAATTATTTAAAATGGGTATATATGACTTATTAAAAAGGTATTCAAATGTATAGCTTTGATGGTTTCAGTTTCTTAAGAATCAGCTTATTGAATAATTTTTTTCTAATAAACATACATATATTATTTAGATGTAATATAAATAAGCTTTAACAACAAGTTATATCTTCATGATTACTCAAGCCGATAGTTAAATTTGTGGTAATTACATTTGACTATTGAACTGTATTGTTTTAACACCACCTATTTATATTATGGCATTGGCAGACAAGACACTTTGGCTTTGCTGTACCTTAATTAGTATAAATGTATTAATTTTATCAGTACTAAAAAAAATATTATGATTATTATCATGAACAGCACAGGTTAATTCCCAGTATGACAGTAACTGCGGGATAAGAGCCAAGCAAGTTGCAGCAAAAGTGAAGACTGTTAAGAAATAAAATTATAGATGTTTGTAAGAAGTTGCTGAGATTATGACAGGTATTGAAGATTATTCATTTCTGCATTAGGTATTCAAGTCCTTTCTTAATTCCAATCCTTTACAGGTTTTCTTGTGGATTTTTACTTTCTCCATACATAGTATAGGTAAAAGTATTGTTTTCATGAAAAAAATTGAATTCAAGATTTCAACAGAATTACACATCTGAACATGTTTTGTGACATTCATTCTGAGCACTGTGCTTTCTTTGTCATTTCTTGCATTTCTTTTGTTTTGTTGGGGAGGCATGCAGACAAAAGGCAAGACCACCTAGAGGAGAAGGCCAGAATGCTGTGATGTCAGTCGCTTCTGACGTCACACAATGTAGTGCCAGCGCCGCTAGTGCATGCTACTGTCCTACCATCATGCATAGCGAAGGCTGTATTTTAGCATAGTGTTTAGCATGGTTAACGTGATCAGTGGACAGTTTTGAGTTTTGTTTGTTATCGTTGCTTTTGTTGTTATCATTGTTTTTGTTGTTAATTATTATTTTGTTATCCATTTATAATGCCCTTTACGTGTTTCATTCCTGGTTTGAAGGGAATTATAGAAGTGGTCCTGAAGTTCAGGTGTTTAGTTTTCCTGAAGATCCAGTTATGGCGAACAAGTGGTTGATAGCCATAAGAAGAAAAAACTTCATTCCTACAAAATACAGCAACATATGTACTTTTTAATTTGTGTTAATGAATAACTGTAGCGATAATTTCCTGGTAAAATTTGGCTTGTTAAACAAATGAATTAGAACCGATTAAAAATAAGCTTAAACATAAATTGACTAATGTTGATATTATTTACAATGTAATATTGACCATGATGTTGATTTGTGAAATTAAAATTATTGTGTATGTTAAATGAAGGATATTTCATTAATTTTTCGTTATTATCAGGCCCAATTCAGGTTTCATATAATTAAAGTACGCTCCTCTTTCACAGGTCTGTGAACTTCAAGTCTTCCGAAATTAGGAGGAAGTCTATGGCTTTCGACTAGAAGACTGGAAAGACACTATCGGTGAAGTTAAGGGTTCCAAGGCTTGCACCAGGATCCATACCTTCGCAAATATCCAATTGCCAAGTTTATTTATCAGAATCAACGTTTGCTAGAGAGAGTGCTGATAGCAGGAGGACTCGCAAGGAGGAATCTGCGATTGCAGCAGCTATGGAAAACAGCAAAAAGGACAAAGTTGTTTATGATCGAGCGAGAACATTTTCTAACTTGGATGAATTGAAAGAAAAGATTAGTTTCATTGATGGTAAATTTTGGACTGTGTTTGATAAAGAAGAATGTACCATCATTGGCCATCTTACTTTCACCTCAATATAAAGTTTTAATTGTAATTAAATCAAGCCTAACATTACATGCTTATATAAAAAATTTGGAAATGCATAATTTGGGCACATTCAAATTACCATTTGATGTAAATAACATTAATGTTGTAAATGATGTACTAGACCTTTTAAAAAATCATCTGCTTGTAGAGAACTCTTTAAATACTTGCTCAAGATCTAAGGAAACTCTTCAGTTAGCAGGTTATTTAATTAAATCCTTATTGAATGATCAGTCACTGAATAATTTGCCAACTTAAGAATTCATTTTAGAGCAAATTAATTTATCAACAATGTCATGTTTGAGCTATTCTCCTAAGACGATGATATTCTCATCATTATTGCAAAGTGTATCCCCTAAAGGCTACAGATTTCTTAGAGGATCAGGATTTGTTCTTTTGCCTAGCAAGTCAGCAATAAGAAGACTTTGCCTATCCCAAACATTAAGTCCAGTGGTTGAACAGGATGACAAACATTTCCTAATTTACATAAAACATAAATTCCAAGTACTTTCCATGTCAGATAAGACAGTTGTTTTAATGTTAGATGAAATTCATTTGAAACCTTATTTTGATTATAAAGGTGAAAATGTAACTGGTATGGCATGTGGCAGTCAGCAAGCTGCAACTAGTGCATATTTTTTCATGATGAGGAGCATTTTTTCAAAATTTAAAGAGGTAGTGCATATCATTCCAACTAAGTCTATGAATGCTGAAATTCTTCATGGTATAATTAAAAAAGTTATTTTAGGTCTTGAGAAGTTAGGCTTTAAATTCGTATGTATTATTACTGACAATAATCCCATTAATAAAAACTCCGTATTGGCATCACCACCTCAACTGTCTATTGCTTACCTCCATCCTGCAGATATTTCAAGGCCTTTGTTTTTTTCTTTTTGACTCGGTTCATATACTTAAGTGTGTAAGAAATAACTGGCTGGGTCAAAAGAGCACTGACAAAATGATGCCATTTCCACAGTTTAAGTTTCCAGATGAGTTAGATACACATAAGGAGACATTAACTGCACCTTTTAGTACATTAAAAAAGCTACGTTCTTTGGAAGCAGAATCAATTTTGAAACATGCCTACAATTTGTCCCTTGAAGCCTTATATCCTTCAAATTTTGAACGACAGAATGTGAAACTAGTGTTACAAATTTTTAATGATTTTGTTATCAAGGCATTATTAACACTGGGAGATAAGCATGCGCTACCTTTTATTAGATACAGAAAAATATTTAATACTTGGTGGAGTATTATGAATGTAAAGACCCCATTTAAAGGATGTCGGCTAAATGACAAATATAAAAATCCACTATCAAATAGTGAAACAAATGAAAGCATGCTTTTTTAAACAATTTTAGAGACATGTTGGATGAATGGGAGAATATGAAAAATTGTGGTGGAAAATTGAGTAAAGAAACTCATACAGCAATAAGGCACACAACCCGTGAAATTATTGAACTAACCAATTACTGTAGCGGTGAGCTAGGTATGTCCTACATGTCGCCAGGGAAATTTCAGATAGATAGTCTTGAGGCAAGATTTGGAAAATATCGTCAATTAGCAGGTTGTCAATATAATGTTTCCATTAGACAAGTGTTTGAATGTGAACAAAATTACGGTTGCAATCTGCACTAAAATTGTCATTGCCAATTAACAATGAAAATGTGAATTTAAATCATTTTGATGAAGAAGACTGGGAGGAATTTAAACGATTAGAAAATGTTAAATTATGTTAAATAGCTATTGATGTACACAAGAAGGACATAGATTTATGTCATACCCATTTACCTGTCATTACCTACTTAGCAGGTTATTGTTACAATGTAATTTCTGTAAAAGTTGCTTGGTAATTGAGAGTCTTGAAGAGGAAAATTTGCTAGAGAGTCAAAAATATATCCAAGGCATAGATAGGGGTGGACTGTTATATCCCAAGGAATGTGTTGTCAATGCAATTATGTACAATTATATTGTAATAGAAAAAGTATGTAATGATACAATTTTTGTAGAATGTACCAATCAACGAAATTTAATTACTGTAATTACTCTTGATTTATTGTCAATTCATGATTTGATTCCAGAACCTTTTGATGACTTTGAGAAAGATCACAATTCTGAGAATATTTTTAAAATGATTATTTGGGCATCTACGAATGCATTATTAAATAATTATTGTAAAAAGAAGAATGATTCAGGAAAAGAAAGACAAAAGTAAATGACGAAAATTGTTGACACTAAGTTCCTTTTACATGTAGTTAATTTGTAGTATGTATATTTTAATAAAGAAAATTTTAATACATGCATTTGTTAGGTTAATTTGTACTCCTTATGAATGTTACTATGTTAATAAAAGGAATATTTGATCTCTTCCTTGGTATGCTTAACAGCGCGAATTAGCGTTCAAGACAACATTTTCAACAAGGAAGTTTGTTTGGTCTTACGTAAATTTTGCATTACATACAACATCAATAACTGCAATGATATTTTGGTATTTTCAAAACAATATCAATGCGATATAATCTTTAAATGTTTACAGGTAGAAAATTGTACTTCTAACAGAAATCAATTTTTCTAAGTTAACGTTCGCGCGTTTCATTGCTGATACTAAAATACAATATTAAAAGCAGATAAATTTCCTAGGGAACAATGTTAAAAAAACAAGAGTTTACAATATACATAATTTTAACTAGTCCAGTAACAATAATAATAGTGGAATTATGAATAGTAATGAATTAGTATTGGATTCTCTCGGTACCACCGTAGCACTACTAGGTGTGATGTCACACATGACCGTTTCGGCCTTCTCCTCTTGGTGGTCTTACAAAAGGGCAGTCAGGGTAGACTCCGATGAGATAGGTCAAAGAGAGACTAGCTGGGGATCGTACTCATCTCTTTGGTTTAGTAAATCATTAGGTTCGTTTAGGTTCCCTTATTTTCTCTACAATTACCCTTATTCTATCCTACTACCATTTTCCCTTCCTTCCATTTCCCAGTGATGATATTGGCACAAGAGTGTGACTTAGCCGAAGATATTGAGGGAATTACTATAACCCCTTAAACCATTCTTAACCCTTTTTCTTTAACCTGAGTGCAAGCGGGTTGTCCCTTTCTTCACCTTGCACTGGAGCCCAGTATTTTTTTCTTTGATTAGTTTGGGTTTACTTTTATTATTGGTCCCACGACCACTGATTAGCTAGCCAAGGTGAGCACGTTGCAGCTTTGACCATTATCTTGATGATCCAAAACACTGTGATTGAGGGTATCATAGTTAATTGCAATTCTCACGTACTACTGAGCACAAACATGACGATTAAATTTGGGTTATCGACTATAGGAAGGAGCAAATAGGTTTATTTTTCTCGAGCGCTATAAGGGATCACAATAGGAGAAGCAACCCTAAGAGCAGTGATGGTAAAATGTGAAAAGTACTTTAATGCTGTGTTTCGTAGTTTTTCGAGATATTTTAATTCTTTTCAATTGTTAAATATAATGGCGTCATACATATTTCTCGAAATTTTTTATCCAAATATGAGCTAAAGTCATGGATGATGATGCCATAATGTTAACAGAAAATATCCTAATTTTTCCATAAATGTAATGTATAGGGTATCGTCTTAATGATGGTTGTTCTTATTACTGCGATCTGAGTCAGGAAACTTGAAATACGATAACTTGGACACGAGCCGATTGCCAGAGAATTTGGAAATTACGGATAGTTGGCTTAATTTCACGGAAAACTATAAATACCGTATGTTCGCGTGTACCACGCGCACCTTTTTTCCCTTTAAATCCCCGTCAAAAAACTGGGTGCGCGTCTTACACGAGTATTTCATCTTACGCATTGAAACGCGATGTATTATACAAACTTAGCTGAAATCGTGTTTCAGTATGAAATGATGCAGTTGGTGTTGATTACTACTTCAAATACCGGAGAAAAGGTACCAATGAAATAGCTACAAAATTCTGACTTCGTCGATTTCATTGAAACAGAATACGTAAAAGCTGGATTGAGTAGGTTATACGATACGTTGAAAGCACGTTATCTTTCGAATGTTTGGCACTGCCAGATCAAATTTCTAAACGTTAATGCCTATCCTCTGAAACAGTATACGTATCAGTTACAGTCTTTTCTAAGAAGATACAAAATCTCTGTTCCTGATTCCTTTGCACCCTTCGCTCCTTTTACTCAGTACGTCGTATTTGGTTTGTGCTTGCGCGTACCATTTGATTTTTCTGGTGGCCACAAATTCAGGTTATCTCCTCTTGCCTTATAGCCCCTAAAATGAATAGTAATAAAAGATTGCGATCTTTTACTGCAAGCGAAAAGCTGAAAGTGATCAGAGATGCAAAAAATATAGGAAACCGTGCTGCAGGACGAAAGTATGATGTGTCAGAAACATGCATAAGGGATTGGAGGAATAAAATAGATAAACTTCTCATTACAAACAGGGACAGAAGAGCCTTTAGGGGAAATCCCCCAGATATTCTGACATAAAAGAACAACTAGCCGAGTACATAAGGCATAGACGGCAATTTGGCTATGCAGTATCGACAGAAATGTGTCATAAAAGCGCTACAGATAGCCAGAGAGTTAGGTGTTAGACAAGCTGAGTTTAAAGCTAGCAAGGGATGGGCACATAAGTTTTTTCGTCGGAACGGCCTTTCAATAAGGAGAACAACGATGTCTCAACGCCTCCCCGAAATTTATGAGGAGAAACTGTTAAGTTTTCAGCGATATGTTATACGCCTGCAAGAAAAGTACTCATACTTATTAGGCCAAATAGGAAACGCTGATCAAACACCTGTGTATTTCGAAATGCCATATGATACGACAGTTGCTGATATGGGTACAAAAACGGTTCAAGTGATCCCTGGTGGGGGAGATAAACAACGATGCACTTTCATGCTTGCAGTGTCGGCGGACGGAAAGAAACTACCACCATACATCATATTTAAAAGAAAAACTCTTCCGAAAAATGAAAAGTTCCCAGCAGGAATTTTAGTAAGGGCACATGAAAAGGGTTGGATGAACAGTGATCTAGTTTTAGACTGGATAAAGTGTGTGTGGGAATGTCGTCCAGGTGCCCTTCTCAATCTCCCCAATTTGTTGTTGCTGGACAGTTTTCGTGGACACCTGACTGAAGACGTGAAGGAACGCCTTAAAAAGAGAAAAACTGACCAGGTGATCATTCCAGCAAGAATAACGTCCGTGCTTCAGCCACTGGATGTTTGCATCAATCGTCCTTTCAAAAATCATATAAAGAGGCAATAGACGGAATGGATGGCGAGTACTGTTCATGAAACTACGCCGACAGGTAGGATAAGGAAGCCAGGATTGAAGCAGATATGCGAATGGATCATCACATATTGGAACGTAATTGAAGAGGAGGTGATAGTTAAAAGCTTCAAGAAATGCTGCATCACAAATAAATCGGACGGTAGCGAGGACAGCATTGTTTGTGAAACTAGCGAGGAGGAAGGCGCGAGTTCCGCCGAAAATGTTGATAGCATGAGTGACGAAGATTAAAAGTCAGTATAAAAAGCTTTCTTAAACAAATTTATATATTCTTCTGCGTTTATATCGATTTGCTTCATTTCTAAATCGCAAATAATTTCTTCTACCACATGGGAAATCTCGAAATTGACCAGACAGGGACAGCTAATTTCGCTATTCACCGGACATTTTTAGTGTAAAAAAATTGACGCAATCGTAAATATTTTAATTTCTTCGGAAAATTTGTTGTTCCTTTCCAAAGATTCTTAAATAATAAATGCCTTTGCTTTGTTATAAAGTTTTTTAATTCTTTGCCGATTTTTTCGCAAATTATTTTTTCCCTATATCTTGATGCTCAAAAAAGGGGTGCGCGTGTACACGTGAACATACGGTATACTGCTATTACTCATGGAATTTATTATTTAATACATATACGCTCCGTGTGACTGAAGTGCTGTTGCCCTGGAGATCGTGTTGGTTTATTTACCAGTTTAGATCTTGGTGTATGGTGATTTTTTTAAACGCTTACAGTTTGCAAGCACCAACTACTTGTTAAGATATAATGACAGAACTCAGGCTTCCTTCTCGTTCACAAAGATGAAACTCATCTGACATATTTTTTCTATATCACTTTGTTAACTCTACTATAGATTGCCCTCATTTGTCGCAAATGATTAATGCTCCTGTTTTCAGTACACCACCTTTTTGAACTTCGCGAATAATTGGTTGCGGAAAACTGACGCGAAATGCAAATTCGCGAAGTGCAAGTCCTATTTTCCCATAAGACGCAATGTTATTATGAGAAGTGAGTTCCCAGTCAACCTAAAAAATTTACTTTTTATCATAAATAATGCAGTTTAACAGAAAATAAAATAAACCGTTACAGTAACGTAACAGAAAATGAAAACATAGCATCATAGAGTGAAAAATATCTTTTAATTATCTTAAAAACGCGTAATAGCAAATGAAAACCCAACATCACAAAGCGATTACACTTCTTTTGGCAGTTATACTATTTAACTCCAGCGTATTTTCGCATTGCGATTTTCGAACTTCATTTGTTCATTCCAAGGAATTTATTTAATTTAAATTGATGAACTACTGAAATGGAATGTTGAGCAAAATGCGTGATGTACAGATATATTCTTGGGTTCTGTAACAAACATTTCCAAACCGCAAAAAAACACGAGCATTAAAAAGTGGTGACATTTCTATTATTAATTACGTTTGAAATGAGTAACAGAAAAACAAAACCTAGCGTAAGAAAGTGATACTATTTCTTTTAATTGTTCAAAATACGCCACAAAAATAAAAACGAAGCATTAATGTAACATCTCATTTAGTAATCGCGTTCAATATACGCGGCAGAAAATCTTACGTTTCAAGGTGATAGCGATTCTTAGGTTTCCATTAAAAATTCGCAATTAAATTAAAAACCAAACACAACTAAATAACATTCCCCTAAATTACGTTCAAAATACAAAGATAATAGTAAATGAAAACCTAACATTCTAAAATGATATCATTTCTTTAAATTTTAAACTAAAGTTTCGCGTCGAAAATAGCGGTGTTGGCGGTGAAGTTCAAACTGAGATACAAAATAATTAAGTCGAGAGTTATCACATTTGTTTAATTCGAAAACTGCTAATAATGAGCATTATAAATATAATATAGTAATAATAATTCCTTTTCTAGGGCGCCAAAGTTTAAACTAAACTTCGAAACAAAAAAGTAGAGGGTCTTCCGTTGGCATTGCAAACGCATCACGCGAAATGCAAATAATCGGCGCGAAACATAAGTAATGGTCATAAAAAATTTTGTCGTGAAGTGCAAATTCGCGAACCGGAAGCACACAAAGTTCATAAAGGTGGTGTACTAGAAATTAATCTCTATTTAACATAAGCTTTTACAATAGCAATTACTCATACAACTCGCCAATTGCAAGGCTTATGAGAAGTGCAAACAGGTTGACAGATGATATTGACTTATTCTCTGCTACAGTGGTGCAACCACGGAGGGGCTAATGGAGTTAAAGCCCTCCCCAGATGCAAATACTTTTTATTTTTTTCAATTAATGGCTAATTTTCACTGTATTATATTGACCGATGACCACAAAAGCACTATAGTTTAAGAAATTTCACATACAATATTTTAATATAATTTAAGAGTTGTTATTCATTTCTCATCGTAACGGAAATTCAGTAAATCATCAGGCCATCAGATTAATATAAACAAGTGTCCCACTGCGCATGCCCAATAATCGCGATACTATTGCCAGTGGACGGCACAGCTTAATATAAATGCATGTTTCTCTTTTACAAGAATATAAAACTACAACCGTAAAAATTAGTGGCACTCAAATAGAACTCTTCAAGACTACTTCGTTTCATTGAAGAAAAAAACTGATGGTGTCATTATGAATACAAAAGCCAGTATAAGTGAAGGCAGTTCAACTACAATTCCGCTGACCACATCCACGACATCTACAACTGTAAACCTGACATCTGCACCAGTGGATTGTGAAACTGTAAGTCACATGAATATTTCATTATTTAAGAATAAATCTTTATGTGACAAAGAGAAAATGGAAGTATTGTTAAATGTATGTGTCCCAGATGTTAACTTTCATTTTCCAGTGATGAACTGTGTTAAACAAAACAGGAAATTTTTTACTCGTGGCTTTCAAAATACAAATGGCTTACATATTCAAAAGAGGAAGATGCAAAATTTGTATTTTATTTGCTACTAAAGAAGTGGGAATGACCACATCCCAGTTAACAGGCCAACTTGTGAACATAGCTTTTAGACATTGGAAGAGGGCTACCGAGCACTTTGACCATCATGAAACATTAAAATACCACAAAGAATCCATGTTGCGCTCTAATAATTTTCTGAACGTCATGTCTGGAGAAGCTGTATGTATTGACAAGTTTTTTGATCAAGCCAAAATGAATCAGGCAGCAGAAAATCGGGAGCAAGTAACTCCTATCATAAAAACAGTTATACTATGCGGTAGGCAAGGAATACCTCTACGAGGGCACAGAGAGTCCAGCACTTTTGATGCAAATGAAGAACCTCCTGAAAATGAAGGTAATTTCCGAGCTTTATTACGTGCCCCGATTGACGCTGGTGATCATATTCTAAAAACACATTTAGAGTCATGTGGTGATAATGCAACTTATATCAGCTGGCAGATTCAAAATGAAATTATTGAATCATGTTATGTCATAATTAAGCATAAAATAGCTGAGGAAGTTAATGCCACTAAATGTTTCACTATATTAACAGATGAAACTACAGATATATTGAATATGGAACAATTTTCATTGTGTGGTCGTTACATCAAAGTCGATGCAGACAATGATAAATATGTGCACAATTTCTTCAATTATGGCCTTAGAATCCACCACAGGTGTATACCTAGCTAGTATGGTATCGATGAGTGAAAAAGTTAAAGGAACGCAGGCCTGTATTGCAGAAAAATATACAACCACTCTTTATGTTCACTGTGTATCCCATAGTTTGAACTTGGCCATTTCTAATTCAGCAGAAGTTCCGGCCATACGAAATTGTTTTGGAACCGTTGAAAAAATTTTTATTTTTTAACTACCTGAAGAGGCAACTCCTGCAAAAACATATAGATGAAGTGACACCATCCCAATCCAGAAAACTCAAGCAACTTTGTCACACCAGATGGGTGGAAAGGCATGATGCTATTTTAATCATGGTCGACTTGTTATTGCCAATAACCAGCGTGCTCGAAGAGATAATGAACATATGGTGCTTATGTTCTGCTAAATTCCATTAAACAGTCGGACTTCATTATTGCTACCAATGAGGAAGAGTATTATAGGCATGCAATATTTATACCTTGGGTAGATTCCTTCATGAATAATATGTCCGAAAGATTTACAAAGAACAAAAATGTCTTGAAGAACTTTTTGTCACTTTTGCCTACAGGAAAACCTCGGGGAAAAAAATAAGTTAACTATATTTTACCAAGACAATCTTGGTCAGTGCAGTAAAACCATACTTGAAGCTGAATTTCAACTATGACACTTAAATTTCAAAGGAAAAAACACTCCAAATAGTGCTATAGAAGCCCTAAATTGTTGTAAACAACATGCATTTCCCTATGTGTAGAAGTTGCTGGGAATCTTTTGCACGTTGCCTGTTTCTACAAGCACCACAGAACATTTCTTTTCAATGCTCCCTCGAATTAAGTCGTATCTAATAAATACAATAAATGAAAACAGATTGAATGGTTTGGCTAATCTTAATATCCACTGGGAAATTGTGGAAACAGTTCAAGAAGTCATCAAAGATCTGCAGATCAGAGGTCCTCATCAGCTAAACTTCCAGTTGTAATTACTGGTAAGTTAATTATGGATTTAAAAAATGGAATAAAATGCTTTATATTGTGACTTGTTTAAAAATTGAATTACCAACCTGTATTAATAATAATAATATTTCATTATCCGTGTGACCATACAAAAAAATTGCAGGTATAGGAGTCGTCAAAAGAGAAAAACTGGATACACAAAAGTGATAAACATTCAAATACAACAATGAATTGGAATACCAAGCAAACAAGAATACCATTTACCTATACATGAATAGAAAAATTCTCTAATTTAGGATGATACAAAGGAAATACAAAAATTAAACAAAAATCACAAAATAAATAAATAAACAGGATCATGACAACATGTATTCATTCACATCATAAAAACATTTTTCCATTAGAAATTTTTTTACCTCAATTTTGAATCTACTGATATTGTTAATGAGTTTGATACCCTTCGGCAGTTTATTGTATAGTTTCGATCCCATTGAAACAGGTCCTCTATAAGATGGGATGGATAAGATAATAATAATAACTTTATTGAATAAAAGTGAGTTATACAGAAAATCAGTAAACATACACATACCACGATTTAACCCCGTCCCGACTGAAAATCATATTTTTAAAAAATGATTTCTTTGATTTTTTTAGCATCTTATGATTTTTTAGCCCCTCCTAGATTGAAATTCTGGCTGCGTCACTGCTCTGCTATGTCCATAAGTTCAGATTATGTTTGTGGAACCTATGATTTTTCATTGGTTACTTTCATTTTGCTGATTTACTTTTTGGTAATTGTTTTATGTACTTGTGTGAATTGTATTTTGTATGTGTCTTTCATTGATTACCTACATATGTTGCATATTTTTATGAATTTAAACAATCTCAGTTAATGATAATTTATATTTTAAATGCATAAATAAATAATAACAATAATAATGATGTCAATTCAAGAAAATTGTAAATTGCCAAATGAAAAATATTTGAAAAACTTTTACAATACCTTTCTATTAAGGGATGTAGCACTTGCATCAGATCTTTCCAAATACATAGGAGCAATTAGCTCCCATTGATTGTGTGAAGGAATGTAACGTTCTCCTGAATTTAATCTTGTTTGGCCATTATAACCTCCCAAAGCATAAATCCTTCCACCTAGGCACAAAAATAACATAAAATCATTTGAAAAATTTATGTACCTAATTAAAATATGAAAACATTGTAATATAGAATAAAAACAGCTTCAACTAAAAAATTCACAAAATAATTGCGGAAGGAATGGAAGAAAAGTAGTGACATAATGAAAGGTGTATAAACCTTTTAGCTAAAAGGCTTCTGTGGGAGCATGTTTATAGCCACTAATATAAATGTCCTTTTTGGTGAACCATGATTGCTGTGCACGCACTGATTTGAGATATTTTGCAATAATTTTATTATATTTTTGTTTTTTCTGCAACCCCAATTTCTTTATTTATTGCTGTTTTAAACTAATTTTTATTCCCATTCACACAACAATTTTCTTATTTATTTCAAACTAGCCAAAGTGCCCGGCATTGCCTGGATAAATCATATATGACATACTCTCTAGCTCATCTATGAAGCACTGATTAGAAAATTTATTTGGGGAAAGTACATTTGTCAAAAATGTCAGCAAGAGCACAAAATTGCAACTTATAGTTTCAAAGATAGAAATACATTTTGCCTATATCGGTTGACACAAAGATTATTATTTGGTCAAAACAATTTTTAAAATACATATTATCCTCTCCCTGGGTCTTATATGGTCTGTGAGATACTAATGAAAACATTTTTTTTGGAGATCAAAATTCAGGAATGCCCTAAAACTGCTTCACATACAAATTATGTAAACAAAGGAAAAATTGCACCTTGACTTGAACTCTGGTACTTAGGAGAAAAATGAATGACTCATTACCTTCAGCTTAGAAAGACTAACAAAAGAGTATAAAATTTTGATCTACTTATTGGTTGTTGCATATCCCAAAGACTCAAAAAAATGTTCAATTCTGGCATTAAAAATAAATTTGCATATTTTGATGTCTCTTTGAAAATTGATGGCATGCATATAAGTTAGTATACTTTTAGACATGTTTTGGTTCAAGTCCTGAGTTTCTACAATGATTATAATTTTAAAATGCATGAGGAAAATACGAAGCAATCATTCTCATGCTAGTATAATGGGAAAACAAAAAGCTCCTGGAATCGAATTTTGGGATCAAATGTAAACAGCCCTCAACCTTCACCTTGATGAAAGTGAATTTCATACAAAATTTGATTGCATTGTATCTTGTGGTGTCCAAATGCAAACAGACAGACACTCCTCTTTATATATTAGATAGATTATTAATCCCCATTTTTAAGTATAGAACTCGTTGTCATGGTTGTTTATACTTCCCACTGTTGAAAATTTCTCTTTTGCTAATTAACCTCCATATCCTGTGGTGGGGTATTTTTGGACCCCAGATGCATTACTTTTGTTCTTTAGGTTTTATGAACTAAATAATTTATTTTGTGTCAATCTCTTCTCTATACATGATATATGATTGATATTCATTTAATAAACACAACTGTATATTTTAGCAAAAAATATTTCTCCTCCAGAAAGAAATAGAGGAAAAATAAAATTATCTGTGATTAATAAAAATTACTCAGTGCAACTAACATGGTGAAAATACTGCAAGAACTGTGAAACTTTGGATGATGAATGAAGGAGTTCATTTTGAATGAAATGTTATATAAAATTTTAGAACATAAAATGTCATTTAAAGGACAATTTTCATATATTTATAATATTATATTGCGATATAATTATTATGTATATCATATCATAATATAAAATAAAATATAGCAGTGGCGTATCCCATCTGAAATATTGTTTTAAATTAAACAAAATCATTAAAATTAAGTGTACCTAACCTAACCTTTCTAATTTCAGAACCCAAATTTACATCAACTTTGTAAGACCTGAGGTCCAATAAGTAATGGAGCCTATTTCTAAGGACCTGTAGTTCTTTACTAACTCTAAGTTTGTCCCTTTTCTTTTTAGTTGTTCTATTTCTATATTTTTCTGAAAAGATGGTTAAATAATCCCAAAAATATTTCCCAGAAAGTCCCAAAAGCCTCCTGCAGGTCAGTTGACACTGTAAGAGTCTACTTTGGAAAGTACAAGGAAGAACTTGTTCCTGAGAAGGGAACTATTTATGTCTCTAGACCAAAATCCTACTTTACTATCTTTAGTATCACCTACACTACTCACTGAAAGACAAATTCCCTTATGATCTGAGCTAAAACAAATTAACATACATGGCACATAATCATCTGCAGTAAAAATGTTGTCAATACATCTTTCACTAGCAAACCTGGTACTTTCAAAAATTGTTGGTTTAAGGCCAAAGATACCTAACAGGTTTAACAAACAATTTAATGAGGGGCCTTTATGTCTAAAATTTAAACAATAATATCACACATTAAAAACATTTTATTACCTAGACTGCTGACATAATGCAGTGTGTCAAACAGACTATCATAAAACTTATCATTAGGCATACCTGGATTTCTATACAATGATATCACAGTACAACCATTTAAGAATATGGCCACTAACTCAAAAACATTTTCCTCTTGTAGACCATTTACATAATTTACTTGTTCAAAATGAACATCATCTCTTACATAAAGCATGGTGCCTCCTCTCTTTTTTCACACCTACAAAAAACACTTGCCACAATGTAGCCTTCAGTTTTGACACATACCAGCTGTTCACTTTTCAGCCATGAAGACTTTCTCTTTTATGGTCACCTTCAGTTTATTCTCCTATTTTCTTCATTCATAGATCAATTTTATCCATTCTTTGCACGAAGTTAATGCATATAGGGGAGGTTGTTTCCATCCATCCATCCGTCTGCATGTTAAAACTTGGGAACCACTGAACGTATTTTAATAAAATTTGGTATTAGGGAGTTTTGCTAAAATTGGTTGACCGATTCCAATTTTGGTTGTAATCAGACAACAATTATGACCATTCTACATGAAGACCTACAATGTTCCTTTGTTTCAACTTGGGAACCGCTGGACATATTTTGATAAAATTTGGTATTGGGAATTTTTGCTAACCTTGGTCGACCGATTCCAATTTTGATTAAAATCGGGCAACAATTACGACCATTTTATATGAAGACCTAATGTAGTTTACAGTGCTCCTGTTTCAACTCGGGAACCACTAGATGTATTATGATGAAATTTGGTATTGGGTAGTTTTTCTAAAATGGATCAATAGATTCCAATTTTGGTTAAAATCGGACAATAATTACGACTACTTTACATGAAGACCTACATGTATTTTACAACACCTCACTAGCTTCTTGTTAAATACTCATCTGAGCAAAAAATATTGAGAACATTGTGAAATCACAAAGATCGAAGTTGGAGACTCTGTGTACTCTGACATGGAGTACACCTTTCCAATCTTGTTTTCTATGGGATGGGGACCAAAATGACATGCTGCTGCTTGGTTCCCATTTTTGTGTATTGAATCATCTGAAACTTATAGCTAACTAGCTAATTACCCAGGCTTTGCCCTGGATTCAGTTTTGCATTTTTCATGCTCATATCACTTGCTAATATTTTCATTCATGCTCAAGGTACTCTCAAGATAAGCTTTCAAATAAGTGGTGACACACCTCTGTAGGGTTATTTGTTCACTTTCAATTTCAGGTATTGAAAAGTCATTTGCTGGCCACATGAAAATACAAAACTTATATGTTTCCCAATGCCAGAGAGACTTAAGCTTTCAAATGAGTCATCATATGCCTCGGCTTTCATTAAATAGGTTAAAATTTGTTAAAAAATCCAAAATTTGGTCCTTCATAACATTCTCCATTATCTTGGAGAAAATAGGAAACAGGGAAATGGGTCTAAAGTTGCTAGGCATTTTATTTTCACCACCTTTACATAAAGGAATAACAATTGCAGTTTTCAAACAATTTGGGTAAAAACCAAATTCCATACTCAAATTAATAAGGCTAGTAAGTGGACTGATGATATTATGCTTAACAGCTTTAACAATTTTCGTAGTTACACCAAAAAAAATTTTGCAGTTACTACTTCTAATATTATCATTTATTTGACTAACTTTCTCATTGTAAACCTCATTAAACTTTAATTCAACTGAAGGAGTTTGGATATGTGTGTGAAAATCCAATGGATCCTTAGCTATAGGGGAAAGAAGCTGAGTTATTTGTTTGGCCACTTTTGTAAAATAACTATTAAACTCCACAGCAGAGATATCTGTCTCACAATGAGCACCAGAGGAGTTTACATTTCTTTTAGTATTTATTATGTGCCACATTGTATTTTGCAGATTACTGGATGATATAACAGCTACATTATTAGCATTTATTTTTGCCTCTCTAATAGCCCTCTTATAATCAGATTGAATAATTCTGAGGTGGGTGCATAACTGTAGTCATCGTTAACACAAAGCAAATTTTTTCACATAAGGCTCAGTTCTGGTGTATACCATACAGTATTAACAGACCTTATCCCTGTCAACTTTTTCAGGTAATGCCCAATTCATTGTATCAACAAATATTCTCTTGAAGGACTCCCATTTACATTTAAAGTCCATAATACTATTATCAATAAAACTCCAATCACTAGAGTCAAGAAGAGAATGCATACAAACCTTCATCAAAAACCAATCGAATACTTTTCCACTTCTTAGTTTCAGAAGAATCAATTTTTAGAATGGATAACTCAATAACCTGAGCATAATGATCAGAGATTACAGTTTTTAAAATATCAGTCTCAGTATTAGCCTTAAAATTAATAAATATATTGTCTATACATCTATTTAACCTAGTATTATCTGTTATTAAATAATTAAAATCATAAGAGTTAAAAAGTCATTAACTATATGAAAGTCCAATTCACTAGTACCAAAACCTATATTAACCTTTTCGCTGCTATCAACGCATATATGCGTCCAGGTAGCTCACAGCCGCTACTGCTATCAACGCATATATGCGTCCAGGTAGCTCACAGCCGCTACTGCTATCGACGCATATATGCAGGTGGGCAGAGTGGTGCCCTGACTGCTAACGATGCATATATTCGTTCCAAGCTTTTCCGTTTGCTGCTCAAAATGCATTCAGTCGTATCGATGCTAACGGAGTGCCGTGGATTTTTGTGGTACTAACAGATGTTTTAGTCACTCTGTAGAAGGCGTAGACATATATTTTCAAGCTGTTTTTAGTCTAACCTTGGACGATGAAAAAGGCTGCTTCTACTTCGTTTCCCCGGGCTTTTTGCACCCGCATAAAACCTTTTTCGTCCCTTGGCCATCACTTTTCTAACACCCTATCCCCTAAAACAGATGAAAAAAAGCCAGAAATATCTTCAGTTCTGTGTCAACTTTCACACGTTCTCAAACCAAGTTTTTTTAGTCGTGTTTAGATTCTTTCATTTTCTTTTGCTATTAATAAAAAGAATCAACAAAAAAGATGAAAATATTTTTTCGAGATGGTTAATAATCAATATGAATGTAAATGATTGACAAAATAACATGTAAAATATAAAGAGACTAAAAGACGAACGAATGAACGTAGACGCGGAGCTCCTAGAGAAAGTATTCAGCACAGGGGTGCCTTCAAGTTCACTGGACTCAGCGTAGGTGGCTGACGGAGAAGCTTAACATCCATAGCAGCAAAAAGGTTAAAGTCACCCACAATAATAACTTAATTTTTTAAAATTAAGAACTGGAAAATTTTTTCAAATGCATCTAAAAATATGTCCAGGTCAGCTTTGGGATGGCGATAAACTGCTATAATGACAAGTTCAGTATTTTCTGACACAACAGCCACTAATTTACAATGTTCTTCTATCGCTGAACTATTTACAAATCCAATAGGAGTAAATTTACATTTGATGGAGTTGTTTTTTACCAGAATGGCTACTCCACCATGACTGTTTTTTTTTCTGCAAAAAGCAGAGCTTAAGTGATAACCCTCAATATGAAAATAATCCACGTCATCTGATTGCAACCAATGTTCACTTAATATAATAATTTTTAAGTCATGCTGCACGTATTTAATTAAGACTTCCAACTGGCTCGATTTGTATTTTGCAGATTGGATATTCAAGTGCAAAATACAAAGAGATAGATGAGCTCCTTAGTCAGAACTGCTTTGATTTGGAGATAGCCGACTGGAGTCTTGTGTTCATCCTGCTTATAATATCAGCACCATCAGTACCTGCTTTTTTAACACTATCAGCAAAGGAAAGGGCAGAGTCGTCAAGTGTACACACTCCACTATGGCTATCTACCGTGGGAGTGGGGGAAGTAGACACTGTGTTATTATACTGAACTGAGCCCAACAGATCGGTACTAATCTGAATTCCTGATGATACATCATCTAAGTAGGAAACTTGGGGTTGAGGGCAACTCTAAGCCTTGGTGACTGATATGGTCAAAACTGGGGGCACACATGGGGGTACACTAGGGTACACATTTGGGGATATAACTTTTTGCTTCACCTCAGGATTGATTGCACTGGGATCAAGGACAAAAGGGGGGATGATGTAGAGTGGAAGTTCACTCGATTTTGCTTAGGAAAACAAAATATGTCCACCGAAACATTCCTAGGCCATATGGGGGGATTGGTAAGTTTCTTAAATGACTGTTGTCAGCCGAAACACGAAATGAGGCCTAATCGCCTTTAGTTTCTAATTCTTTTGTTACAATGGAAGCGGATATTTTCTTCATTATGTAATTTCTAAGGGCATCAGTTGTAGCTTCTTTTTTCAGATGCCATACATGCAAATGTGTCATCTTCGGTATACCAGAAATTTCACAATCAGATGAATCAGCAGAACCATTTATTACTCTTCTTCTACAACGTTTGCCAACCACGGCAGTGAAGCCATCACCAGCAGAACATAATTCAGCATCAGACAACTCCTTGGCATTGACTTTAATGTCATCTGAAACCTTTGTAGCTTCAGTGGACGATTTAATTATGATGGACTCGAGGCATGGCACGCTGACGTCCAACTTGGAGCAGGGTGTATCACCAGAAATTGTGAATGATGACTCCTTCACCAGAATATTCATCGCAGATCATACCTTAACTGGATCTACAGTAGAAGGAGTAGACCAAGATCTACCAGCGTCTTGAGATAAATGCTTAACTTCAGCCTTCAGGGTTGAATGTTGACCACCATTTTTGTCAGCGTAGATGACCAATCAAGTATACAATTTATGCAAGCCCAAAGAAGTGAGGGAAACTCCCTCAGGGCTTTAATCACAATTTCATTTAAATTTATGCACTTAATATGGTGCGGTGCACAACAAATACTGCAGAAAACCAGGGTCTCGCAACCTTTAAAACTGATTAAACAGGAGCTACAAATACATTTCCCCTGACTGGTGGCCATATTGGAATTAATTATTATAAAATATTTATGGCATCTATCAGAATTCTACTGTTCCATGGCATTAATTGCTCTATTCACTGGGCTCATTAGGAACTAAAACATCGCAACTAGCATCACAAACACACCAAAATTGTAATCACTGTGAGCAGACATGTAATAAAGCACTATAATGAAAATGCGTCATTGGTATTCACGTTCCATAAGGTTTTACTGTATATATTAATATTTTTCACTATTATTTATAATTAATGTATATATTGATGTTTTTGCAACGAATTACTGCCAAATATTCAATTTTGGATCAGTGGGTTAGTGAGTGTCAGTACTGAGTACAGTAATAACCTTACCTTCAGTTTATAAGATGCAGGCTGATTTTAGAAGTCATTTTTCTGGAAAAAAGTGCATCTTATAGCCTAAAAAATACAGTAGATAAAGTTTGCAGTACCTGTCGAGTAAGTAAAAATTCATCTATGCAATAATAGCACTTAGACAGCAACAAGCTCTTCACTTATTTATAAATAGTAGAGGGCAGGTGAGCTGCTAATCTGTTAACAATGGGCTCACTATATGCAGGGTATGCTTCCAATTTCTTAACTATGGGCTTGCTATATTTTAACGAAAAGAGATGGATGTCAGAGAATTCAGAATCAGAACCCCTTTGAAAAGAATTGTTGTAGACACTAGGGAGATACTCATTGAAATTCAACAGGAAAGTTTTTTTGAAAATTTGTGAATAGATGCAACGCGAAGCTATGCATTATCCACCCACCCATGGTATGCAACACTTGTTCAAGTGCCCTTTTCATGTTGTGGCTAATACTTTAGGAGAAATGTGTTCCCTATCATATTAGATGTTGAACATCCCTGCCATTGTATGTACAGTTTGCACATCTGATAAATTTTAACTATGAGCAGGTTAAAATTTAACAATGGGCTCGGGTGAGCCTAACCGATCCCACTGCAGCTCACCCCTGGTAGAGGAGATAATATTAATTTAATGTTGTGGGGGAGTTTGTGGTAGATTATAGAAGCTGAGTGATTTGGACCTTTTTGACATAGTGAAAGAGAGTATTGATTGCAATGTATATTATGTTTGTTTTGGGTATAGTAATTGTGGAAGTAAGAGATGATGGAGAAATTATCATCATGATCTTCTTTAACAAAAGTAACACAACTGAGGATCTGCGTACAAAGAGGAAAGAGTAGGAATGTTGAGGGAAGAGAATAAAGACTTGCCAGGTGCACAAATGGAGAATAATATTGTTTTGATGGCTTATTTTTTAAATGAGAGAGCCTCTCCAGATAACTTGGAATTTTCCCAAAACATGAAGTATATGAGAGATATGAGTGGACTTTGACATAGTAGAAGATTACATATTACATAATATCATTAAGGTCAACCTACTAGGTAAACATATGGTTACATCTTAATTGTAACACATAAAATATTCCATTTATTTCTATATTATTCTTATTTTTAGTGTGATACATATTCATTATAAATAGCCTCTGGAGATTGTGTTGGTTTATTTACGAGTTTAGATCTTGGTGATTTTTTAAGTACTAGCAGTATGCAGGCACTGACAATTTGTATAATATATAAGTAAAAAATCAGTAATCAAAATAAAAATATATCAAAATATGTAAGATAAAAGATGTATTGTTCTAAGGATCATGATTGAGTATAGTAATACTGTTATATTTAATAGAGTTATATCGATGAGAGTAATATCAGGAAAATGTGCTTATATGTTAGATCAAGAATTTGATCTATAAGTATTGCAGGGACTTAATTGTATTATTATTAGGCATGGGAGAGGGGGGAGGTTAAAGCAGTCACGAGAAGAGGAGATGAGGCGCACACTATTGGCTAGAGGTGGGGAGGGGAAGGTATGTGATCTCATGCTCATTAATGATGGTCAATAAGAGAGAAGAGGGGAAAGGTACAAATACTCATTTAACACTGTTACATTGTTATCTCTGGTATATTTTAAAATTTCTAATTGCTCTAAAGCATTAAGTTTGAGTCCTTTTCCGACAAAGTGACAAATTTTCATATTAAAAGTACTTTGTACTACGTTTACAAAATAACAAATGCTTGGCAAAGTGAGAGTTGGAGGTTAAGATATTCTGAAATGCCTTCAAATGTTCTTTGCACCTAATGTTAAATTTTCTCTCAGTCTGTAAATGCCATTACAGTCTTCGCAAAAAGTTTTTGACCCCTTTGTTACCCGATAAAGATGCCAAACATCGAAACCCGGGTCATGAGTTTTTAAAATAAATTGTGGTATTGTAAAAGTTATATTTATTGTGTTTTTTAATATCAAAACTGTCCCCATCATTAGCAATTTGAGCAAACATACTCAGCTCCATCTAGACTTGTTCTACAACATTTTCAAGTTCAGAATCAGTAACATGAACTCTTTCTCATTTTCTGATTGCTGCCATTACTTCCTAATGGATAGTAAATAAAAATTAGTTATAGCTATATTACAGACAAAAAAATAACATACGAGTAAAGTTATAAAAATTAATTTTTATAACCAACTTTTATATGGCTAATACTTTAATAATAATATAATTTATTTCACCGTTGGCAAATACATTTGCATGGTTTCGTCACTAAATATTACAAAAAAGATAGGAGGGGGAAGAAAAAGAAGAAAAAAATACAAAGCAAGATACAAGATTGATAACATACATCAAAAAAGATCAAATAAAAGGAAAAAAAATTTCACACACAATCATCAAGGTATTCACAAACATTGTAATAAGTTTTCTTCAGAAGGAACTTCTTTACATTACTTTTGTACAATTTGTGGGATGAAACTGATTTTATGTCCCCAGGTAATTTGTTATAAATTACAGAGGCTGAATGGTGAGGGCCTCTTTGACAAAGTACATTATTGTAATCATTAATGTGAATGTCAAATAATGAACGAGTGAAATGGCTATGATATTCTGCATTTGTTGGAAAAAGTTGATGATTAGATCTAACAAAAGTTGCACAGCTCAAAATGTAAATGGATGGTAAAGTTAAGATATTGAGAGATGAAAATAAGGGTTTACCGTGTGTGCGGTAAGACATTCTACATAAAGCTTTGACAGCTTGTTTCTGTAAAGAAAAGACTTTACTAGCCAGTCTGCAATTACCCACAATAGTATTCCATAGCTTAACAAAGAATGCACTTTCGCATAGTAGAGAGATAGTAAGCTTTCAATAGGAAGTATTGGGGCCAACTTTCTTATCATAAAAACACCAGTGGCAACTTTTTTAGCAACTCCATTAATGTGATCTAGACAATCCAACTCTTCATTAATAAGTAGCCCAAGAAAATTAGTTGACGTGTTTCTAGAGATGCTTTTACTGCTCATTTTAAGAAGGGGGCTACAGGGTGGGATAGTTTTTTTTATGAAATAGCAGGTAAGATTTTTTATTGATATTTATGTCAAGATTGTTTAGATTGCACCATTGCAACATTTGGTTAACTGATCTACTAGCAAACTCTGTCAGAAGTGGGAAACTATCAGCGGTTACCAGGCAGGATGTATCATCAGCATACAAGGTCGGAGAGCATTCTGTAAATTTGTTAGGAAGGTCGTTCATGAAAATTATGAATAGTAAGGGTCCAAGAATTGATCCCTGGGGGACACAGATGTTGACTTTTAGAGGTGTAGAAAATGCAAAGCCATTTCTAGCTCTTTGGGAAAACTTCACAATCTGATGACGATTACTTAGAAAAGAAATAATCCAATTTAGGGGCTTGCCTCTGATGCCCAAGTTGCAAAGTTTCACAGAAAGCATTTTGTGGTCAATTCTGTCAAAAGCTTTACTGAGGTCATAAAATATACCTAAAGTATGCTTGTTGTTATTGAGAGCTTGGTATATTCTGTCGATAAGGTTGAAGGCAGCAGTAGATGACTTCTCTTTCCTGAATCCATGTTGATTAGGAGTTAACAAATTGGAGGAATTGAGGAAAAGCAGTATGCGATTAAAAAATAATTTTTCAAATATTTTGGAAAATACGGATAAAATAGAGATGGGTCTATAGTTCTCTGAGTCAGAGGGTGAACCTTTTTTTAGTATTGGAGACACACGAGAAACTTTTAAATTAGTAAGGAACTGGCCAGAGCTGAAGGATAGGTTGATTATGTCAGATAAGATAGGTGCAATGATAGAAGAGCTTTCCTTAACAACAATCATAGGAATATCATCTATACCACAAGAAAAGGAATTTTCAAAAGATTTGATGATACCTATTATTTCATAGGGATCAGTGGGGCGAAGAAAAACAGGTGTGAAAACCGAGCTGGTATTACTGGAGGGATATTCAGGAGAAGATGCTGCATTAGTATTAATATTGCAAAATTGATTGTTGAAATTCATAGCTATATCCATTGGGTCAAAAACTGATATCCCATTGAGTTCAATGTGAGAAGGACTTAGATTGTTGATTGCAGCATTGGAATTTAGTTTGATAATGTTCCATGATGCTTTAATCATATTTTTGGATTTATTTATGTAGTTAACATTTGCAGCTTGTATTCTAAAGTCCTTTAGGGCATATAAGTATGCGCCATGGAGATTAGAGTCAACAAATTTATATTGAAAATATAAATCACGGACATATTGGGACCTGATAATGAGATGAGGAGAGTATAACTTTCTTTTAAACATTGTTACATTTTGTTTGGTTTTTCTAACAGGGAAGGCTGCATTAAAGCAGAGAGTAAATATTTGCATGAAAGCATTAAATTTAGAATCGACATCACTTGCGTTATGAACATCATCCCAAGATTCATGTGAGAGGTGGTGAAGAAATATTTTAGTAGAATAGTCATCAAAGATACGTTTACATATGTACATGGGGTTGGGTTGAAAGAGAGTTTGATTTAATTTAATGGTTATTTTTAGGCCCAGATGGTCAGAGAAGCCTGTAAAGATGGTTTCACAAGTGAAGGTGTTAGGAGGTAAATCAGAAATTAGATAGTCAATAAGTGATTGAGTTTTGGGTGAGATTCGGGTAGGATTGTCATTCACTACCTTTAGTCCAAAAGTGGATAGAAGATTTATGAGATCAGCCTTTTCAGAGGATTCATTCAATAAATCAATATTGATGTCACCAATCAATATCATGCCGTTGATATTTTTCATTGATGTAAATATAATGGCATCATGTAGGCACGTAAAAAAATCATTAGTATTACTGCTGAGAGAATGATATATGGACAAAAGAGCATATCAATAGGTATCAATATTGATTAAAGCAACTGAGCATTCAAAACTTTTTTCAATGCTCTTGTTAAAACTGAGGCACTTCATATTTACAGAGGGTTTGCTATAGATGACCACTCCTCCACGCTTGAATTGCTGACGACAAAAGAATGTTATTAGATTAAAATCATGAATATGAAACACAGATATTTCATTTGCTCTTAACCAATGTTCAGAAAGTATCAAGACATCAACAATAAGCTCCTGAAGTAGGAGCTCAAGGTTAAGGCCCTTATTCCTCAAACACTGAATATTTATATAAAACCAATTTAATAATATAGAATTAGAGAGAGCACCCTCACTTGTACCTAGTCACAATTTCTTAGATCTAACAATACCACTCTGACCTCGAGTAACAGGCCTATCGTTGGGTTTAGATCTATCATTAGAAACAGCATCGTGAACTTGAGCATTAGGAAATGGTACGGCGTTAGGAACCGGGACACTGTTAGGAAACGAGATGGCATTAGGCTCCGGAGAGGTAATGATGGCTGGGACGACATCCTGGACGGGGACGACATCCTGGACGGGGACGACATCTTGGATGGGAACGACATCCTGGACGGGAACGGCAACATGGACCAGGACAGCTTTGCAGACCAGAAGAGCATCGCGGACCAAAAGAGCATCGTGGACCGTGCAATTACTAACCATTCTAGAGGAACGATTTTCAATTTTATTATTGGAAGCTGTTAATGAGAGGGAAGGATTGAAATGACTTTTCCTAAAGTAAAACTTGTTAATAGCAACATCGGCAGGCCAATTAGTCGGGTCAAACAGTTTCTCCGAGAAATCCGAGTTTGTTGATACTCGAAAGGATGAGTAATCACCTTTCGCGTTAAGTTTATGCACCACTGCCTCACAACCTATGTTATTCTTCACATAGTTCAGCACCTCACTCTCCGTAGTATTAAGTGCAAGTCTCCAAACATGAAGGTGCACTTGCCTTGTGGCACTTTGAAGAGAGGATACACTAGAATTCACTCCGGTGCCAACAATCACTTTACGCTTATGACGCTTATTCACAACAAGTTTGAAAGGTACATCATCATCGTCATTGACTGCCGGTAAATTGGGATTGATTTCTATATTATCATCACTTAAGTTCACCTCGTTCGATTTATTCACTGCCTCACAGTAAGAGATGTTAACCTGATGAGACATATCAGATGGGTTCGTAGTCACATGTTCATGAACGGATGATTTCACTGAAGGAATGAGCTTAGGATGTACAATCTTGGTTTCATAAATCGAGCAGTCATCCGTGGTTGCAGGAGACAATATTTTATTCTCTGCTGCAGGTAGACTCGTTGAAATTTCCTTCCTCTCGGGAAAACAGGCAGTCGTTTTCTTCGTAATGGCCGACGTCTTGTCGATGACACAGTTAATACAAGCCCAGAAGATGGAGGAAGACTCATTTAGAACTTTAAATGTTGTCTCGTTAATTCCTATACATTCAATGTGAAAAGGTCGGGTACAAAAACCACAAAGAGTGAACTTATCATAATGTTTAAAGTCATTACTACAGGAGCTACAGCAATACGTGACTGCACATGATGCCATATTGGACATTGCATGTTTAATATGAATAAACTTTATAATATAATTATGTTAACCTTTCAGCTTGCATGGGCGTAAAAATTTGCAAAAGTGTCTACCTACCAGCTGTTGAGTGATGTGGGTGTCTCTCTATTTAATCTTTTTACAGTTGAGAGAATGGCAGACAGAAGTAGAGAACTCAGTGGCAAACATAAGAATGTTTGGTATATAAGTAGTAAGAGGTTTGATAGTATCTTTTGTTTCATTAATGGAAATACTAACTTATCCATTCATATTGCTTAAAACCAACGAAAATATACTGCTAGTTCAGAGTAATTCAGCTTTTGATACTAGTAGGAGTGAAATTGTTGAATATTTCATATTTTAGTCACCTAACTTAAATGAAAAAAATAAATAAATTGTTCTTTTCCTGACATCACATCAACCATCCATATAAGACACTGTATAAATATAGTTATCTACGACACAACACTTTAAAATGTTTCATTTAAATTTGTTCAAATTTACATCATAGTTTGTTTAATCTCATAGCTATGATGAATGCTTGTCTGTCCTTCCACGTGAATTCAAATGCTCATTTATCGCAGTGCCTAGGTAAGGATCTGGTGGCCGAGGTGACTAAATCACTCGTCTTATGCAACGGTGAGGTGTTCCCAGAAAGTTTCAGTAACAATGTTCCTGCATTCCAAATAATAACAAAGCATTGTTGCCTAAAACTAGCATTATCTTAGCCATAACAATTCAATATTTCGTAACAATTCATTCATTTGTTATAATATAAAAGCAGTTTTTCTAACCCATTAATTCATGAGTATGGATAACTTAAAGTTTGAGATTTGGGTTAACGTAAAGTTTTTGACAAAACTTGGCTGGAAATCGAATGCCATTATTCAGGCTTTGCAGAAAGTTTACGGGGATGATGCATTTAAGAAAACTGCAGTTTATGAATGGATTAAACGGTTTAAGCTTGGACAAGAAGATGTTAAAGATGACTATCGAAGTGGAAGACCATCAACGTCGATCAACGAAGAAACTGTGGTCGCCGTCCAATCAATTGTGGAATAAGATAGACGAGTTTCAGTTCAAATGATAGCCAAACATTTGGACATCTCATATGGCTCAGCTCAATCAATCCTCAAAGATAGTTTAGGATTAAGCAAACTTTCTGCTAGATGGGTACCGAAAGCGTTGCGCCCTGAACACAAGACTCAGAGAGCTGACCATGCAGTTGAGTTCCTCAACCAATTTAATGCAGACCCAGAAGATTTCTTTCGCTGAATAGTGACTGGTGATGAAACATGGATCTACCAGTATGATCCAGAAAGCTAAATTCAATCTAAACAATGGTTACCAAGGGGGTCAAGTGGACCAATAAAGTTCAAAGCTGAACGATCAATCAAGAAGGTTATGGCAATTGTTTTTTGTGATAGTGAAGGCATAATCATGGTCAATTTTCTTGAGGGGCATCGGACAGTAACAGGAGGTTATTACGAACAAGTTTTTTAAAAACTGAACGCTGCGCTTATAAAAAAAGACCTGGGAAACGGCATTGGCGAATTCTGCTTCATCATGACAATGCTCCAGCACATTCATCTGCGGTATCAAGAGCTGTGCTTTTAGAATTGCACTGGGAAACGTTGTCTCATCCACCCTACAGTCCAGACTTGTCTCCTTCGGACTTTTTTCTGTTTCCCAAATGAAAGGAGCACATCGAGGGAGTTTGGTGGGAATCAATATCTGAGGCCAAACAAACAGTTTTGAACTGGTTTCATTCAAATGATCAAAATTTCTACAGAAATGGGTTAGAATGATGGCGACATCAAATGGAAAAGTGTTTTGAGTTAAATGGTGAATATGTTGAAAAATAACTCCAAAATAAATGGTTCTTTTTGAGTTTCTTTTGTTTTTATATGATAATTCCGTGAACTTTTTGATTCACCCTCGTATATATAAAAAGCGAACTTAATATAAAAGTTGGTAATGATCTAAACTTAAATTATATATCCTTATGTTCAACACTATGACCAGCAGTCAGGAAAAGTTTTGTTCTGGAACAAGAAATGGTTCCAAAATGGTTCCTGTTCCTGGATCCGGAACAGGAACAGAAAAATTGCGTCAGAACCAGAACCCAAACTGGAACAATGTTGTCAAAATTTCCGTTCCAGAACAGTTCTCTTAAAAATAGAATAATGGGTTTGGAAGTCGATTCTGGATATTCTAATATCATCCGGAATCCAAAGAAAGAAATCTATTAGAAAAATATTATTAAATAATTGAATTTGTTGTTTAATGGATCAAAGATGATTTTTAAGACAGTGACTCAAGAAAAGTTTATGAATTTGAAGACAAAAATATAAATCCAATATTGTGATTTAATCAACAAAATAAAACTAAATCTTAATCATAGGTTTGTTTCACATCCCCTTGAAGAGTTAACAATTTAAGTACTGTTTATTAAATTTTATTCTTAACCATTAGTTGTTTTCAAAATAAGATCACTCTACTTACTTTAATCTTATTTCAACAAATTTCATAGAACAGGGGTAAGCAACCTCAGTTGCTCAGTTTAATCTGGACCGCAGTAAGACTTCTCAGAATATACTTTTATGATATTAGGATTTTTAAATGTTTAACATGCCAAGGGATAAAATTCTGCCTTTTTGTCGAGTTTCTAATGTTTGTTGTGTTATTCTATGGAAAATGAATCTCATTAATTTTTTCATATTTAAGTTTAATGTGGGCCAATGAAGCTGTAGGTGTAGAAATAGAGACTTATTTGGTAATTCCACATAAACTTTATTATATATGAACTAGGTTTCATTGCAATGCAACATCATCAGGTGAAGTAAACTCAAAGCCAGTAGCAATTTATAGTAATAGGTAAATGGGTGGGTGGGAGAGGGTGAGTTGGGGAAGGGTGAGTTGGGAGAGGGTGAGTTGGGAGAGGGTGAGTTGGGGGAGGGTGAGTTGGGGGAGGGTGAGTTGGGGGAGGGTGAGTTGGGGGAGGGTGAGTTGGGGGAGGGTGAGTTGAGGGAGGGTGAGTTGCAGGAGGGTGAGTTGGGGGAGGGTGAGTTGCAGGAGGGTGAGTTGGGGGAGGATGAGTTGGGAGAGGATAATGAAAGGGATAGTGAAGCGAACGATCATTGGAGGGAAGGAGTGAACGTATGTTCATGGGAAGGGGAGGGGGAAATTGGTTGAGCAAATTGAAGTCCAGTAAGTTTGGTAATGAGAAGACATTGGGGATAATTAGGAGAAATAATTAGTTAATGGGAGGTCGAGAAGTGGGGAATGAAATGGATACAAATTATCATTTACAACTTCAGAGTTTTTTGAGTCCACACACTGTAATTTCCAATTGTTCCAGAATATCAAGCCTGGGTCCCTTTCTTTCATAATGCAGGATTTTGGGAATAAAGTCACTGTTGTGTCCATGTTCTAATAGATGTTTGGCGAAGAGAGAGGTTGTTTGATTATTTATGAAGCAAGAATGATGTTCTTTAATTCTTTCTTGGAATTTCTGTCCTGTCCTATATAAACCGCTGTATAAAATGATGAATTCTAAATTTCTATTTACCTTTGATATAGTGATGTCTAGAAAGTTTAGGGGCCCATTGATTTCTGTTTCATATGTGAAGTTCATTGCTTTATTAAAAGAATTTAAGAAATTTAGGAAGATACCCAATTACGTCATTGACCCAGACCATACACAAAAAATATCATCAACATAACGAAACCAACAGAAAACATTTTTAACAATAGGATTCTCTGAAGAGAATATTTTTCTTTTGAAATTGTCCATATAAATGTCTGCAAGCAGTGGATTTTTTTCCAGAGGTTGTACCCAATGACATATATTCTTACCGATTTCAGCTCTGTAGCACTTCTAGAAGTACCTTAGATTTTATATGATATATCCTATATATGTATATGCAATTCATTCATAATGCGCGTGTATGACCTATTATAAATGATATTATTTGTACATTAATATAAATTATTCTAAAAGGACCTTGTCCATTAATAAATAAATAAATATATAACATGTTTTTGACTCTTTTGTCACCTGATGATGATGCCAAGCATCAAAACCCAGGATATGAGTTTTTAAAATAAGTTATGGTGTTATTAAAGTTATATTTTTCATGTTTTTTAAGATGGAATACCACCAAGTGAAGGCCCATACAGTCAAGCTTTTTTTATTTTGATATAGCAGATATAGAAAATGATGATATTTCAATTATTCTAGTTTAGATTTAGATACCGAAGAAGAATATTCATCAGAACCAAATGAAAAATATTTTGATTGGACTGAATGGTTCTCAGTGGTCAATTGATCTACTTCTATTTTTATGGAAGATGCAGTTTTATACAATGCATACCCTGTAAACTAATCATGTTTAGTATTAAGATATTTTGGTTTACAAAGAAGGAATGGACTACGCAATTGATGGTTTAATTTATAAGAGAAGAGCAGAGGACAGTTGGGTTACAGGCAACATTGTGGCAGCCCTTGGATCTTGATATTACAAAGTGCAAACATTGGAGGGATTTGTGTGGCACAGGCACATCAATCAAATGAGGAGGTGAAAGGTGCTTAGATCAAGAAGAGAGTGTGACTATATATGCAGAAGAGAACATAGAGAAGAAAGATTCTGTTGGCACTTGGGCACGAATGAAGTGTACTCCAGATGACATACTGAATGAGGAACCCAATTCAGGAGACTTGGTGACTGGAGAAGAAAGACAAATACAGAATCAGAGATTATTTTAAGAGAAATTTAGAGCTGAAAAAAATAAGTTTTTGGGCCTCATTGGACTATCAGAGGGGCCCATTCTTTTATTATAGTTTGGAAAAATTGTTGACGATTATCCACACAAGATAGTGGAAAAATTACCAGTACTTTGGTACTAATGACACTACTGAAACGCAGCCCTCTCAAGCACCATCAAGTAGCAAGATATGGAACTATGTGGAGGTAACATATATTTCAACTACATATCACTTACATTCAAACTTCTACTCAAAAGGAGAAACAGTATACGTGACTGTTCGGGCACCCTATCTCTGCTGACATGGAGAGGGTGACATTGGTTTAATCTAGACTCCGCAGAAAAATGCGGATACCATTATAAATCAAAATTTTAATGAACAAATACAACAAAAGAAAATAAATTCACATTTGGATTTGTGGAGGCCAATGATTGCCCATTTTTCTTTGAATGGAGATTCGACTATTGTTGGATGCCTGTGGTGCTGGGACCAAACCAATGTCACCCTCTCCATGCCAGCGGATATAGTGTGCTCGAACACTCACATATACTGTTTCTTCTTTAGAGTAGAAGTTTGGATGTACGTAATTCCATATCTCACCATTAATAGCGCTCTGTAGTTCCATATCTCGCCACTTGATGGCGCTTGAGGGCACTGCATTTAGGTAGCATCGTTAGTACCAAAGTACCAAAATAGCTTCTACATAACTGTTGTTTCTCTTTTATTTTCTTACTCGATTTCCATGCGTTTTTGCATATTCAATCACCTGAAGCTTATAAGTAATAGCGTATGCATATCTTTTCACTTTGGTAGCTATTGAGATATCAATAAATGTAACAATATTTAGTCTAGGTATTTACAAACTTTTTATCACATCTATTGCAATTATAATGTTCCGTGGTATTAATTGCATTATTCAACAGGCCTATTAGGAAATAAAACATATAACTAAAGTCAAAAGCACACCAAAATTGTAATCATATAATAAAGCGTAATAATGAAAATATGCAGTTGGAATTCATGTTGCATAAGGTATTATGTGGTACTTTATATTTTAACAAAACTGTCATTATCAATCATGTATATTTTTATGTTTTTGTGATGAATTACTGCTAATTATTCCATTTTGGGAATGAGTGCATTCATTTGTGTTAGTATTGAGAACAGTAATAATCTTACCTTTGGCATATAAGATGCAGACAGATTTTGTGGGCCATTATTCTGGAAAAAAGTACATCTTATATGCCAAGAAATATGGTATATGAAAAATCACAGTGCTCCCTGTATAACAAATAACTTAAATTTAATGTTAACATTTTAAAAAAGTAACTAAACAAATATTCTTACAAAATTAGCAATCTTAAATATAAATCATCACAATAAATCACACTAAAAGACAAGTTAGTTGTAATTAAAAATCAAGAGAATATTATATTAATAATATTTGTGAAATAAGTTAATCAAAACTTTTTAATTTTTTCTGTGGCACATCATCTTAATTTTCTGGTTTCCCTGACTCAGTAAATATCATTTTGAAGTACTCTTGGCACTTACCTACTCTTTTTGTTTGAGACATTTTCATGATACCTTCATTTTTACTTAATGGGCCACAATAAAACAGTTTTCTTTAGATCCTAATGCATGACATTTGGCATATTAAAATGCACATATAAACATTTAGTTTCAGTGCTTAAATTCATAGAGAACATTAACTTGGATTTTTTCCTTTTCCCATCAATATAGTCTCTACCATAAATATTTTGAAGAATTTGTTTGTTTGTTTGCTTCTGCATTTATAACATAACATCTACAGAATAAGAAAAAGGTGTCATTTTAACTGCAATAAAAGGTTAAGCAAAATGGGAGGGCTTTTAAAGCGATTTGAACTACATTTTTACTTTCTCCATATGTAGTATAGGTGAAAGTATTGTTTTCATGAAAAAAATTTATTTCTACATTTCAATGGAAATATGTTTGATATCCCCTGAACACGTTTGGATCATTTTCTCGATGATGTCTGTGTTTGTGTATGTGATAGAAATTTTGTGAGTGCTCTAACCCAAAAACTATTAATCAGGTCAATGCAAAATTTTCCAGTTGATGTTTTCA
This sequence comes from Tanypteryx hageni, assembly GCA_028673005.1. Taxonomy (NCBI): domain Eukaryota; kingdom Metazoa; phylum Arthropoda; class Insecta; order Odonata; family Petaluridae; genus Tanypteryx; species Tanypteryx hageni. The sequence goes on from CM054115.1 coordinate 8,978,528, forward strand.
TTAAAGGAACAAGAGTTGATTAGCTTTTGGTAAAAATCAGTCAACCAGAAGTGGGTGTTTACTCTTGTTACTTATTCGTTTTTTCAAATATCTGCTTTAATACTTGGTCATTGTAAAAAAGTACTAGAATAAAAGTTGTAGGTAATTTAATTTTCTACAATGTTTGTTTGAAACATTTTCTCCTATAATGCATTGTTTAAGAGATATCTTAAAAACTAATTTTTTAGCTGCTACCACCTACCGGCGACTATTGTTAACAATTGATGTTTAGTTCCATCTTAGTAACACATTTTTATTTTTTTAATTGTTGGAGATTCCTGGCTATATCCAATATCTGAAGGCAACGGTATGAGTCTATTTCTGGTCCTTGTAAAGTCTGAATTTTTCTCGCAGTTCCTTAAAATATTTATCATCATTTAACTTATTTGGAATTTTTAGAAGTATTACAGGTATGGAGAAAGTCATGTGGTGACCATATCAGATTTTTTATTTTTTAAATGTTTTTCTCTTTTAATTTTTCCCATTTAAATAACACGAGAATGAGTGTATTGTTGGATTATCAATCTATGTGACAACCATTATAAACAATACCTAATATTAACTAAAAGAAATAATATATACCTAATATAATCTAAAGTAGGGAAGAAAGAAACTAATGTTATTCAAAGGACAATCACCAAAAAATCTATAAATCTGGCTATTTATTTCAAAAGGAGAGTGGAAGACAGTTTTAATGTAAAATTTCAAGTGCTTTCGTTCTCTAAAAACTTTTTTATGTATTCTGTATATTTTCTATACTTAATAGACAGCAAAATTTGTTTTTTATTAACATTGAAAATGAATAAAGTGAAAGATATCTCTGAAGGTATAATAAGAAAACTTCTATAACAATTCTTTAAATTAGACCAACATTTATAATCGTTAATATCTATATGTGCATTTTGCATTCCTTTCAACTGACATTTGTATGGCCAATAGCCAACTGAACTTATTACATTAAAACAATACTTTCAGTGTCGTACCAATATACTTTTTATTGCCTAAATGTATTTCAAAGTCCAGGAACTCATTTTGTTTCATAGGTTTAACTTTAAAATATTCATGTAACAAATTAGACTCACAAAATCAGCCTTTGCATGGGATAACGTATGGTTAAGCTGAATTTGGTTATATCTTAAATGTGTTTCCACCGGTTGTATCGCTAGAGCTTGCAATACCTGCCCAAGGTTTTAATGTTTTTGAGATTTATGACCACATAATATGCAGTTTCTTTTACTGGAAATCAATTCGAGTGAAATAACTACATTTTAAAAGTGATTCCATCTATTGTTTATTATGATTATTTGGTAAAAAAATACTCGCCAAATTTGTCGATAAAGGATGCGGAAAAATTTTATTTATTTGGGCAAAAGTTGGGAAGACAAGAAATATTGCATACCATTATGCCCTAAAATAAAAATTAACCTGGTTTCATTACTTGGTTTTATTTTCAAATCTTACTCAATATTTTTTGTCTTGACTTAAAAACCCGAGCAATGCCGTGTAGTTTCAGCTAGTAGCAACATAATTTGATATCATATAATTTGACAAAAAATCAATATTCATTATAACAATTCCACAGAATTGCAATAATTATCATTTAATTTGTACCTAAGGAACAGGTGCTGACATAACATCGTGAATGATGCATACAAGCTCGGTCTGTCCATTTTCGTTGAACTGGATCAAACTGATGCACTGTGTTGAAATATTGAGTTCCATCATAGCCTCCAATCATGTACATAAGACCATGTAAAGACACAATCCCATGATAAGCTCTTGGCGTACTTTCAGCATTCAAAGACAGGAACCAGTGATCTGATCTGGAAAAGAAATCATTACAAAACATTTTTAAATAACTGGATTAATGATTGTCTTGTTTGTAAGTTGAAGTTTATAACAAATTAATGAGTAACTTAAAAAATTTGTAGTTCACCAAAAAAGGAAAGGAAGAATGTTTGGAATACATAACAAATTTTAAAATGAAGTTTAATCACTGAATATTTAGGTACCATATAATGTGGTGCATAAGTTGACTTTAACAGTAAAAAATCTTCAAAAAAACTTGAGTTGACTTATAAACCAAGTATAAATTTCAAACCTTCAATTCCTGGTGAATGATATAGAATAGTAGTCGAATATGGCTAATCTTCCAGCACAGATGATCACTGTAGCGTTTCAACTGTGTCAGTGTTTACAATTTATTTTGTAGGCATTTATTTTTTAAGATTTAAATAATCACTTTATATAACTAATGAAAAACTATAAATTTAAATGATATGATTTAATAGTTAAAAAAGATGAAATACATAAACTATGCATGCATGATGTATTGAATGATGGATTGCTGTTTAATGAAAAGTTTTAGGCTGCTTTCCAAAGAAAATATAGCCCTATGAAATGGTTGTGTCTGCGTGTATATCCATCCCCCCTCTAACAACCTTTGCAACAATGGACCAATTTTCATGAAACTTGGTATGAGGCTCGAACTATCAGGGGTCATATTTAAAATAGCGAAGATTAAAGTCCCAAGTACGATTCCAGGTATGCTCTTTTCCTATTTGATTGACATAGGAAGCCCAAGTCTATCATGCAGAAATTTTTTCTTTGGTAAATTAAAATATCTTAGAATTGTTATATTGGAGCAGAGTTTTACTCTTCTAAGGGGAAAAAATGTATTATAAATTCTAACCCTTAACAGAGAATTTTTATAATCAATCAAATTTCATGAATTTCTAGCAAATGATTGCATTTTCAATCACATTATATGTTAGTGTTGCCAAGGAGACAATTATTGTCAAACTTGGTTTGAGCATAGACAAGTACACAAATGGGTTATTTTCTACTCAACTACACTTCAGCCATGGATTGTTGATCCAAGTACATGCATGACATAAAATGACAAAATTATTAAGTGAAAAGAAAGAAGGAAAGTCACTGCTATTGCAAATTTGGAACATAATTCAATTATGTTACAGAAAATATTATATATAATGAAATAAAAGTAGTAGTGCTGCCTCTGGTGCTATGACTGTGTATACTACAATTTTTATGAAAATCCGATGAATTTCCTTTCATAAATGCTAATATTTCAAGGATATATACACATCGTAATCAAGGATTTTCAATTTTTTTTTAAATTGGGTGACAAGGTAAATCATATGGTTTGTTTGCAATCAAGTGAACAACTTTTTTTGAACTTTGAAAATAGTAACAGAATGAAGGGATGAACCCCAAAATAAAATACTGTAAATTACACGTGAATAAAATTCATCATAATACTAAGTGAGAAGGATATCAAGTGTTACAGTAGATATATATCTTATGAGAAAACAAACAGAATTAAGGTTACTTGACAATTTAAATAAATGAAATTTCTATAAAATACAAGAATCCAAATGGATTCCCAAAAATTTAGTATGATTTACCTGATTAATAGATATACCATTAACATCAATTATAAGGCTTTTATGATGTTTTTCTTAATGTTAGCAAAATACATCAAATGAGATTTGTCAACATTCAGGCTTAAAAGATTATTTTTACACCAATCATTTAAACATTGATAGAGTAGCTTACCATTGTCTTGTAGCCTAGTAAAAGAAGGGGATGATAGAATAAAGTTGGTATAATCTGCATACAGTATAGGTTTAACACCCCTTATTGAGTGAAAGTTGCTGGGAAGGACATTAATAAACAAAAGGAATAGCACAGGACCCAAAACAGAGCACTGGTGAACATCATTTGCTACTATTTTTCTGGAATAAATGTATTTTGAATGATTCTTAGTTATAATTACGTTGTGATCTGTTAGACAAGTATGATTTGATCCAGTTGTAGGGTATGCCCCTGATTCCAAGTTTGTCAAGTTTTTTCAGAAGGACAGAGTGATTAACACAGCAAAATGCATTGGAAAAGTTAAAAAACAGTGCCATAGTTTCCAGTTTATTATCAAGAGTGGTTAGAATATAGTCAATTACTTGATAGGTTGCACTGGTAATAGATTTATTTTGCCTAAAGCCATGTTGACATAAAGATATCTGTTTATAGAGTCCATTAATCTGGTATAAGTACTTTTTCAAACACTATACTAAATTGATTTTGCACAGAGATAAGTGGATATGATTTAATAACATTAATACTTCCTTTTTTCTTGTACAGAGGGATAACCTTAGAGACTGAGCAATGCTGAAAAAATACCTGTTTGTAATGAATGGTTTTATAAGAAAAAGAAGTGGGGCCTTGACATAACTGTAAAACTTCTTTGTAATAATGTTGGGAATTTCATCAAAGCCAGAACAAGAATAGTACCAAAATTCTGAATAATATGCTTGAGCTCATTTTCATAACAAGGAGAAAGGAAAAAAGATTTGCTGGAATTTGGAAATTTTGATTTGATGTGAGAAGAACTAGGCAGCTGAGTGAAATGATCATTAAAATATGAAGCCAAAGGAGAAAGGTTAGAAACACTCTTCGCAGAGTGGTCGTTAAATTTTGGTAGTGAAAAAGTAGAACCTTGATTTTATGAGCTGATTATTCTTTTCCAAATTTCTCTAAATTTATTATTTGAATTGATCAGTCATACATATATTATTATATGATCTTTTTAATGCACTGATGATGTTGTGGTATTATCTTTTTCCTGTTTTATATTCCAATTTAAGTTCATTACTATCACTTATTTTACAAAATACAGCCATATCTTTAAGACAGGAAGAAAACTGGAGGATTTCAGTTGCAGTCCATTTCTTCTTCACATATTTTGTTGTCATTTTCTTAATTAAAACAGGAAAAGCTAAATTAAAGTAATACAAACATTTATTGTAAAAATTATTAACCCTTTCTGGTCGGAGTGATTTAAATTATGACTCACCAGGTACAAAAAGTTCCATCAGGATTCTCCAGATGGCAGCACCTTCTGGGGACATGCTCAGGATGCCTAGCCAACATGCAGCGATATATAGTTGACATTCGACCCTCCACAAATAAAAAAAATTGTTGACATACAACCATGGGAGCAAAATAGGCATGTCGATTATGTGTCGACATCTGACCAGAAAGGGTTAAATCTATTTTCAAAATCATTGGAGTCATAAATGTCCTTCCAATTTTCAGATTCAAGCAAGCGTAAAAAATATGAAGTATTTTGAACAGAAAAGGAGTGACTAGAATAAGTAGACACATGTTTCCTTCTTAATAACAAATTTAGAAAATATAGGATAATGATCCAAAACATCAGATTTTATAATTCTTGTGATAACTAAATTAGTGTCATAGTTATAGTAAGTATATTATCAAGCAGAGTTGCTGAGTGGTTTGTTACACGAGTAGGCTCATGTTTATTAACAGATAAGTTGAAAGAGTTAAATAAGATTAAAAAAGTCATTTCTATTACTGCTATTGGCTGACAGGTCACAATTGAAATCACCTGTGATTATGAGTAATAGATTATTGATATATTTGTGCAATAAGTCAAGTAGAGATCCTAATTTACACTGAAAAACCTGTAAATCACCAAGGGGTGACCTATAGAGAGAAATTACATCAAAAGATAAGCCATTAACTGTTAGAGAAGACATAGCACATTCAAATTCACATTCTACAATGAATTGTTTACATGAGACATCAAGTGTGTCAAGCATTAAATTCTCTTTGTCAAGTATGAGAACACCACCATTCTTAAAATTTGTGAGACAAAATGCATCAGCAATTAAATATTCTGGCTGACTGAAAGAATTTACCCCATCTAATGTAAGCTAGTGTTCACATAAACCGATAACATTAGGTTTGTGATCATTAACAAGAATTTCAAGCTCCAAAAGCTTGTTGCATACACACTGAATATTGATATGCATCACAGACAAATTACTTACAGATGTTACATTTGACCCAAAGCTATTTATTCATATACTCTTGGGCTTTGTGATTCCATTCTTTGATCTAGTCATGATAGTGATGTCCTCCACAGTAGCTAAATTCAAATAAAGCTATTTATTCATATACTCTTGGACTTTGTGATTCCATTCTTTGATCTAGACATGATAGTGATGTCCTCCACAGTAGCTAAATTCAAATCCTGATTCAAATTCTTATTCGGTGAATCTGTGCTATTCTCAAAATTCTTGGGTTCATCCACTTACACTTTTTCTAAAGTAAAATCTGTTCAGTACGACATTATTAGGCCAGTTCAAGGGGTTCGAAGGTTTTTCAAGATTTTCTGACTTGGAAGATACTCGAAAAGATGCATATTCACCTTTGGCATTGGGTTTCACAACTTCAAAATTGCAATCTATATTGTTTTTTACATAGTTGTGTGTGTACATCAGACTCTGATGTATTAACATCCAGTCTCCATACATGCAGATATGAAATAAAATTTAAAATAAAATATGCAACATTGAGGAACCAGCCTCTATTTCCTGGCTTGAATTACTACTAAACTACTACTAAAAATGGTAATTTTTGCATAGTTTAAATCATATCACTGTTTAAAAACAAAAAACTTCCTTATCTTCTGCATCAGACACAAAGAGATCATTGAATTCAACCAGTGTAATTTAATTAATGGAAACATTGTAAGGATCTCACTCTGGATAAGAGTTTATGATATCAGGTTCATTATCATTCTCCAACAAAAATTCACTTTCCTTCCCATCCAAGAAATTCGATATTCCACATTTTTTAAATGACTTTATTATAGTCTCTGAATTAATGCCATCCCATGATTTGATAACCCTTCCATACAAAACATCTAGCAGAATAGCATCCATATTTATACTCTAAGTAAAAGTTTTTTTCTTCATCAACCATCCACTTATTCCATTTGGTCCTTAAACAGCTTGCTGATGCAAATATCCAATGGTATTAAACCCTGTGTTATAACTGCAATGTCTGTTTTCTTTTATTCTCAATTGCTTCTTGATGTTGTCTGTTAAGTGGAATTATCCAAAATTAATAAACTAAGTTCTTTGCATAGCCCGCCAGGACATTTATTCCACATGTTTTCAATCTGCAGTTTCACTTCATCTTCATCCATCCAACCTTTTTCATGAAAATGAACAAAAATTCCTGCAGGGATCTTTATTTTTGGCATAGTTTTTCATTTGAAAATTGCCATTGGTTTTAATTTTGTTCCATTGGCCATGCAGGTGAGTAGCATGGCAAATCTTATTTTTTCATGTCTTGGTGTTTCTACTTGGACTTCTTTCAAGCCTTTTGCTCAACAGATCATTTGCTGGGCATATCAAAATTCATGGACATTTCATCTATGTTACCAATGTGAGATAACAGGTACACATGCTTTTTCACAACAGACATGCAAAATGCTACTTCACTTAATCACACACAGTGATCAACTGAGAAGGGAGATGTCTCGAAAAATTTTTAGACATGTTAACAAACATTCAAATTTGTCACCACTAGCAAGATCTTGACACCAAGTTTGTGAATAGCAACTTCAGTGCACAAATTGAATTTATAACAAGTGAGAGAAGAATTGCAGAGCAAATTACTTTAGTTGCTTGTTTTAGGATTATGATGTCTTCCTAGGATTACATCTTTGGTTGAAATTGATGGCCTCATATCCTAGTCTATAAATTCCCTTTAAAAGCATTACTGTGTATCCTCCATGTTCCTCAAGAATGCCATGTTTGGTAAATCTGCATTGGAGGAACTTATTACTGCATGGGATTAATTGGGATATATGAATACAGCCATGTGAAGTCTCCAATAAATACTTAGATATGTAGATTTTTTTTAAATAAAATAAATCGACTGTATAGCACTGAAGTTAGTGCGGTATCAGCTTACATGAGTCTGAGGGAGATGGAGATAAGCATGGGAGAGAAGGAGAGATGGGGCAGAGATGGAGAGAGGCATGGGAAAGCAAGCGACATGTCAAAGCTGGAGATTGTTTAGAGTTCTAGAGCATTCATACTGTTGCATGTTTGGCGAACCACACAAATTTGAATTTTGCGCTTTGTCAGATAATTGGTCACATTTATTTTTGAGTGTTTCAGCAAATCCACGCTGGAAGAACCCACATTTGAGGAGGGTTTGCTGAATATCAATGCTAAGTAAGTAAGTAAGCCGTGCCATATGTCTGTTGATTACCAACCCATCACCTTCCTCCACACACTTCTATCCTTGCACACTTCTTTTGCTTCACTTACACTCATACACTGAGTCACACATTTCCTTTTATTCCTCATACTTTTCACATCCCTTTTTCTCAGAGTCTCACTAACCACATCTAACCAAGTCTTGCACGGTCTGCCTCTCCCTCTCTCGCCATTCACTCTTCCTACATAATATTATATTACCCATTTAAAAGCAGTGGACTTGTTGTCATGGCAGTTTTATTTCCCATTGTTAAAAATCATAAAATTTCCCCTCTTTTTTGGATTAAAAACAATTGTTTATTCTCATTTGACATGGATTTGATTTCTGTTTTCAAAAAATATAAACCTCAGTTCTTTAGCTATAGAAATATTCAGGTTCTGAGCTGCTGTCTTAATTTTAATTAATGTAGAAATGAAACTAAGGGATTGGAAAAGGATTAATCCTCTACAGCTGATCCTAGATCCACCAAATGTATACCATGTTTTTAACCCTCATATAAACCACCCTATCCTGAAAATTTGGTTTCTCCAAGTTCCAGGAATCAAGAGATACTGTCCAAACACACGGATGGACGGACAGACAAACCGAGTACATATGCAATTGTTTTTCAAAAAAGCACTAAAAATTAATTATTTGAAAATGTAAAACGTTTTGGATTAGAATTGATTTTTATGCTTAACTTCTGCATGCATATTAAAATTATTAAATATTTCATTGCTTCAAATATGACTGATTTAATTACAGTTTGTTTTATGGCATGTAGTCTCACACATACATAGTCTTTTACATTTTAAGAACTATAAAGAACATAGATTCAAATTAATTATTTTCTTGCCTTATATCATATGTTTCAATGAAGCATGTTGGACAGCCAGAACTCCAACCACCAACAGCAAAGAGAATTTCATTTGGTATTCGAGGCTTGGCAAGAGGATGATTAAGACTCATAGCCAAAGATGTGGTTGAAATCGTTGGTGCATCATTTTGCATTATGGCCAATTTGTTGAACAAAGCTGTTGCCTCCAAAAGTATTTCCTTGCATGCCTATTCTCAAAAACATTTTTTCATAAAAGCAAATATTATTAAGAGGTCAAATGGATTGGTAACATTATTCAATTATTCCATTGAAAGAAAGTCATCTTAAAGGAAAGAATCAATAAAAAAATTTAAAAGCATGGAAAAACATACCTCATTTTCTTTAATCAAATCCCACTTCATGACAACATGATAAAAATAGCTTATTTTCAATAATCCAAAACGAATGTAACTCAAAAGCAATGGCAATGATTGATGTCGATGTTGAGGCTTTGCTTCCACCCACAATTTCACAGCCCAAAATGCCATTTCTTCTCTCTGAACATTTAGTTCATCATCTTGGAGCAATCTCACAAGAAGTTCTTCCTCTATTTCTGCTAATTCAGGGCTTCTTTGGACTATATCCTATTAGAATATTTCTTTTTTATAATTGCAGTAAGGTCTCTATAATCTGGCATTTTGGGAACTAACCAATTTTTAGAAATCTGAGCTAACCAAATAAGCTAGTTTTGAAAAACTTAGAATAATTCCTTACATACAATAAACAGTAGTATTAAAAACATTAAACAAGGAAATAAAAAATATATAAGAAATGAAGACTAAAACAGTTTCATCATATTCTGTACTTCTAAAATTTTCACCCCCTTTCCCATTTTCAAATACACAAGCATGAGGAAGAACGATACAGTAACTTTGCATTGGTGAAGATAAAAAGGATATGAGAATTGGTTTGTCAGTGATGGCAGGAATGGATAACAGGACATGATTTTGGGCAGTATTTTTAAAACAGCCAGTTTTTAGAGTGATGAATTTTTTGGACAATATGTAGTATATTGTAATTTTATTAATTCAAAGGAATGAAACTAAAAATATCTCTTAATAAAACTTTTAATGACAACTTAAGTTGAAGAAGATAAGACAATTAATGCTTAAAAGCATAAAATTACTCCATCGCCATTTTTTTATTAGAAACAGCAATGGAGCACCTTTTCAGCTTAAAACATTGCCTCAGTTACTCCTCTATACCAATATAACATTCAGTTAATTCTGCAAATTTATAAATGGTAATTTTGGTATGACTTGTCTCTGGATGTAACAGATACAGTGAGCTCCCTCCAGGATTCTGTCCTAGAGCCAACCTAGGCAATTGTCTAGTGGTGCCCAACCTTTTTACATGGCGGGACTCACTGGTGGTTGTGAGTCCTTCAGAGGGCCACATTGGATGTTGCCAAATCTTCGGTGGGCCAGATTAGAGTTTAAATCGGAAGTCATATATATATTCAAAGGTGCCATAAAAGTGAAAATCACTATTAAATAAGGTTCATATGGTTAACATTTCAATATTAAAAGTTTTACTACCAAAATTTTCATAAAAATGTATGAATTTGTGTGTTAAATTTTTTGGATTGCCATTTCATCATATATTCGTGGACCGTACAAATACCATTTGTAGGCCGTAGATTGGGCACCACTGGTCAAGGGCACCATATACAGGGTGGCCCAAAAGTCACTGAAAGATTTGTTTTTATTATAGTTTTTTAACTGCTAAACAAAAATTAACACAGAAATTGTAAATATTAGTTTTATTCATTGATTGGTGTAATTATTCAATATAGGTTTCCCGAGACTCCTTTATTTATATCTGAAAAAATAAAAATAAGAAACTTAAAAATAAAAAGTTATTATTAAAAAAATCGTTCAGTGACTTTTGGGCCACCCTGTAGTTTGAGGCACCTGTTTTTCATTGTAATATTTATTTTTTCTTTATTATTTGATAAAACAAGGAATTTAATATTAATTTGCTGCTACAATAAGAATCAAAATATACTGTATTTCTTGACATATAAGATGCGCTTTTTTCCACAAAATCGGTCTGTACGCCAAAGGTAAGATTATTACTGTTCTCAATACTAACACAAATGAATGCACTCATTTCCAAAATGGAATAATTAGCAGTAATTCATCACAAAAACATTAAAATATACATGATTGAGTATTTTACAATACAAGTATGTAATCACAGTATTTTTTACATTTCAAAGAATATCAGTAAATAATAATGGGAATTTACACACATACAGTTTTGTTTTGTAGTTTTGTGAAGTTTTCTAGCATTAAAAAATTAAAAAATACAAAGAAGTGTAAAAGTATTAAAGATTGTACTAATTAGACTTCAATCTAAAATGGTCATTTCTATACAACATATGTAGCCCATATTCTAGGTGCAGATCTGTTAACGGCACATAATTGAATTTGGTACCTCTATGGTCCTGAACATGCCAGATAACAGGAATTTTACTGTACTGCATATCAACCAGTATTTGCTATGCTTTGCCATGTAAATTTTCGTATTTGCATATGAATTTTGGTCTGATGGCCATCAGTCAGGTACCAATTAATGCATTATAATGTACCATATTAGCCCGAATATAATGCGACCCCGAATATAGTGCGACACCAAGTATTTTGAAAGGAATTTTAGAAAAAGACGAAAAACATTTAATTTTCTCTATTTTGCACATTTAAATTACCTGTAAACTCATGAATTATGTACTAAAGGGGGGTAATGTGACGCCACGGTTAGACGGTCCTTGTTTTCTAACGTTGAGTGCCGCGACCCTGCGTGAAGTTGTGCCGGTGCTGTGGTTGCTGCAAATTGACCTTGATTTATTTTCAAGTCTCCTCAGACCCTTACCGAGTATATTTGTACAATGTAGCATCGTAACATGAACGTCCAATTCACTTACAATGTAGCAAGTATAAAAATATGCGCTGAAACACACGTCATGAAACGCGCCAATACGCAGTTATTTTTTAAAGATACAAATATTCGAATATAGTACGAATGCAACAAGTACTCGAATATAGTGCGAATGCGACTTTCAAAGGTACATATTGAGGAAAAAAACATCGCACTATATTCGGGTCAATACGGTAGTTCATATGGGATATTGATTTTCACTTAACAAAGTAACATCACATGCCTGTATTCACCTCAGTTATAAAGCATTAACCAACTCAGTTATAATGCAAAAAAGTTAGTAATTATTATATATATATATATATATAGTGGGTCACTCTCATTTACTCTATCGCTGAAGAAGGGCATAGGCCCGATAAGCTTGCGTGTTTTTTGTTTTTGTGTTCGTGTGTTCAACGTGTCTCTTCGACGCCCCCAGCAGCCTGCCAACTTGGTCTCTGACTTGGTAAGTGTCCGCTGGGCTTCCTTCAACACCTTGTTGCCACCCTCATCACTACCTTTTCATTTCCTTAAGTCTATATATATATATATATAATAAATAGCTGCTTCTTATAGAGGATATATTATATAATATAATGACATAAAATCTAGATATTCCACAGAGCTGAAATTTGGAGGGAACCTTGGTGTAGGTCCAAAACTATGAGGAAAAATTGAAAATTCCAAAATTTCCTCTTACAACAGGGTCTTTTACACCCCAAAACGTTCATTTTCAAGTCCCATTAGAAAACCTTTTAAATCCGTACAAGCCTTTTTATAATTGCATTTCTAAATTACTTTTAATTAAGGTACAAACTCCGGACCTGAATTAGGAGACTGGAAAAAGAATGAAGATTATTTTTCCTGAAAGTAGAACATGAATCCGTGCCAAATTAGTCCAATTATTCGATTTTAACTGCATAAAAATGGGATTTTATACAATTTATAACAATGGCAATGGCATGTCCATAGTGTGTCAGTAAACTGCATGCACCTCCTAGTTGGTAGGACACGGGCAATGGAATGTTGGCTCACAAGGTAGTCTCTAGAGTAGAGATCCTAGCTTGTGTAGAATTGCGTAAGCATACCTGGGGTAATACTGGGTGTTGGTTACGCTTGTAGCATGATGCCTAAATTGTGCCAAAACTGATCGGTATTGTGCCCTTACTGTTAGTAGGGAATGCTGCATGTGGCACAGGTACAGTATAGGCTGGTAACCTTGCTTACCCTATTTTTAACGTTACTACAATGTTCTATAAGAATGCCTCGGATGACCGAAACCATGATGGGCGGTGTAGGTCGAAGCAGGTGGGCCCATCTGATGATGACCCGGTATGGAAGATTGCAACATGGAATGTAAGAGGTGTGTATGGGAAAGAGAGTGAAGTGATGAATGAAATGGATAAAAGGAGGATAGATGGTTTGTGTGTGAGTGAAATTAAGCGTAAAGGGAGGGATGTGATAGAAATGAATAATGGTAGTTTGGCCTTTTGGTCTGGAGTAGATGAATGCGTGCACGGTAGTCAAAGTGTGGGATTGATACTGAATGAAAGGGCTAAGATGCATGTGAGAAAGCAAGAATTAGTGTCACCAAGGCTGTTGTTGGTGCGGATGAAAGTGGGTGTGCGCAGGATTATGCTTGTTACATGTTATGCTCCGGTTGATGGTGAGAATGAACATGATAAGAATAAATTTTGGGAAGAATTGAGAGATATTTTGAGTGAGTGTGAACCAGGAGAAAGAGTAATTATGCTCGGAGATATTAATGGATGGGTGGGAGTAAAATGAGAAGGCACGGAAAGGGTCCTTGGACCATTTGGTGACCAAAGAGTGAATGATAATGGTGAAAGCTTGGTGAATGTATGTATGGAAATGGGATTGTTTGCCTCGAACACATGGTTCAAGCACAAGTCAATCCACTTGTATACATGGACAAGAGGGGAAGCAAAGAGTGTGATAGATTTTGTTGTGTATGATGAACGGTTGAGGGAGCCTGTGAATGATACAAGAGTTGTGAGAGGTTCCGAATGTGGATCAGACCACTATTTAGTGATCTCTAGAGTAGATCTTGGGAGAAAATGGATTGTGAGAAAGAGGAAAGGGGAGAAGGTAACTAGAGTAAAAGTGGAAAGATTTCAAGAGCAAATGAATAGGTGGGAATATGAAAGTGTGCTAAAAGAAAGGCTGATGGCCGAAGAGAGTGAATGGAAGGAGGAAATGAGAGAAGAAAATGTGGAGAAGGCTTGGAACAGATTGAAAGGTATTGTCTTGCAGTGTGCTACTAAGGTGTGTGGGACTGCAGTTGTTGGAAGAATGAGAGGTGATGCATGGTGGAATGAAAAAGTTAAAGTGGCTGTAAATGAGAAAAAGGAGGCATATGTGAGAATGATTGCCGCTAAGAATGAAAATGAGCGAAAGGCACTGTATGAAATGTATAAAGAGAAAATGAGAGCTGCAAAAAATATTGTGAAAGAGAGTAAAGAACAACTGCGGATGAATGAAGCTGAGAAAATGCAGAATGATTTTGAGGGGAATAAGAAGTTGTTCTGGAAATGGGTGAAGAGAGCAAGGCAAGGAGTGAGTAAGGGTGTGAGCAGAATTCAAGGAAAGAATGGTGATATGGTGTGGAATGAGACTGATGTAAGGGAGTGTTGGAAAAAGTATTTTGAAGAGTTGTATGGAAATGTTGTGAATGGGTCTAAATATCCGAGTGAATCTGTTGGAGTGAATATTAATGAATATGAGGAGATTAGTAAGAACGAGGTAGTTAAAGCAGTGAATATGTTGAAAAATGGAAAAGCTGAAGGTGTGGATGGCATAACAGGAGAGATGCTGAAGTATGGAGGTGATTTGCTTATGTGTTGGATGTGGGATCTGTGCAATCTGTGTGCAAGGAGTTCGAGAGTGCCTGATGAATGGAAGGATGGTGTAATTGTGCCGTTCTACAAGTGTAAGGGAGATAGGACTGAATGTAAGAATTATAGAGCAATTAGTTTGCTGAGTATACCTGGAAAGGTGTATGGGAAAGTTTTGATTGAAAGAGTACAAAAGGTAACTATGGATAAAATGTGGGGAGTGCAATGTGGCTTCATCCCTGGAAGGGGTTGCACCGACCAAATATTTGCCCTACAGCAAGTGGTTGAGAAGTGAATGGATGTAAGAAAGAAAGGGTACTGTGCATTTGTTGATTTAGAGAAAGCATTTGACAGAGTGAATCGTAATGAATTATGGAATGTTCTGAGCGAGTATGGAGTGAATGGTTGGTTGCTGAATGCTATAAAGGTAGTGCATACTGGAAGTAGGGCATGTGTAAGGGTGAATGGCATGATGAGTGATTAGTTTAGAGTTGAGCAAGGTGTACGACAAGGATGTGTCATGTCCCCTTGGTTATTTAATGTGTTCATGGATAAATGTGTGAGACAGGCATGTATGGATATGGTGGGTGTTAAGGTTGGTGGAGAGAATGTTCGTGAACTTTTGTATGCTGATGATGCTGTATTAATGGCTGAGAACCCAGAAGAATTGCAGAGAATGTTAGATAGCCTGCATGATACGACAGTGAGAATGGACTTAAGGATAAATGTGGCCAAAACCAAGGTAGTTGTGTTCAATCGGGAGAATGAGGTGAACGACTGTCAATTTAGCATAAATGGTGGAACGATTGAGGTAGTGGATGAATTTGTATACCTTGGTAGAATGTTTAGTAAAAATGGTAGAGTAGATGGGGAAATCAAAAGGAGAGTGAATGCTGGTAGAAAGGTGGCAGGGAGTGTGTGGTCAATTGCAAAGAATGAATGCTTGTCAAAAGAAGTGAAAATGTCTGTATACAAGAGTGTTTTAATGCCTACCTTGCTGTATGGCAGTGAAACATGGGTGTGTCAGGAGAAGCATAAAAATAGTTTGAATGCAGTTGGGATGGGATCCATGAGAAGAGTTTGTGGAAAATCTAGGAGGGACAAAGTAAGGAATAATTGGGTGATGAACGAATGTGGTATGAAAGCTAGTGTGACAGATTTGTATGAGAGAGGTCTGCTGAGGTGGTTCGGGCATGTAGAAAGAATGGAGGAGAGTAGAATCACCAAACAAATATATGAAGGAAGAGTGAATGGCGAGAGAGGGAGAGGCAGACCACGCAAGACTTGGTTGGATGTGGTTAGTGAGACTCTGAGAAAAAGGGACGTGAAAAGTATGAGGGATAAAAGGAAATGTGTGACTCAGTATATGAGTGTAAGTGAAGCAAAAGAAGTGTGCAAGGATAGAAGTGTGTGGAGGAAGCATGTGGTGATTGGTTGGTAATTGGCAGACATATGGCATGGCTTACCCAACAAGGGAAAGCGTCAAGGTGTGTTGTTGTTGTTGTTATAACAATGCCCCAATATTTCTGTCATGACTGCAAGACAATGCTTTTCTTCGGGAATTTATTTTACTTGTTAATAAAACTGAACGTGACCTTAGTGCCACGAACTGAAAAGTAGCTTAGTGTCATGACGTGACATTTAAAAGCAAAGGGAAAACATATTTTGGTGCACAGACAATACTAAGAGGAATATTGCACTGAAATTTTAGGGTTTGTAGATGTCATGAGTAGACCTTCGGATAATATGAGAACACTCCTGTAGGATTCCTCGGTTTGACTCCAGGCACTCTAACATTTGAGTTTTCCTGTGTAAATAGCATTGCGGAATATATATATATAATAAATAACTGCTTCTTATAGAGTTACTCTATCTTATAGTAGATTTATCAGGGTGAGATGAAATGCTTGCAGAATGCAAGCAATTACTACTTGTAACACACACACACACATATATATATATATATATATATATATATATATGGATGTCAACAAGGTGTTGGGATGAGGAAACCCAGTGAACACTCACCAATCAGAAGACTTCAGTTTGGCGAGGCCTCGGGGATGTCGAAGCGACACATGTAAAAGAACACTAAAACACAGAAACATCACAAACGTAGAAGCTTTCGGAACTACTCCTTCATCAGCTACAGAGAGAGAGAGTCCTCTCTCTTCTTTCTCGAGTCCCTCCACCAACATCACCTACCCCATCACCTCCAGAAGCAACTGCACCACCCGTAACGTCATTTACCTCCTTACCTGCACCCTTTGTCCCGCGTTTTACGTAGGCCTCACCAGCAATCCGTTAAACATCCGAATGAACGGTCACCGGAATAGCGTTTCTCCCAGTTGCATTACACGCTAATACCCACAATGTCCCCTTCAATAGTTGCTACAATGTTAGGATTATTCGCGCTTTACCCTATGACACTCCTGCCCCCCTTCTCCGACACTGGGAACTAGCACATATCCATCTTCTCGACTCTTTCTCTCCGCCTGGCCTCAACCTCCGCTAACCCTATTAGCCCCCTTACAATGTCTCCTTGTTACATTGTAGTTATTCGCACTTTTTTTGTGTTCGTGTGTTTTACGTGTCTCTAGGACGCCCCCAGCAGCCTGCCAGCTTGGCCCTCAATATATATTATATATATATAAACTTAAGGAAATGAAAAGGTAGTGATGAGGGTGGCAACAAGGTGTTGAAGGAAGCCCAGTGGACACTTACCAAGTCTGGGACCAAGTTGGCAGGCTGCTGGGGGCGTCGAAGAGACATGTTAAACACATGAACACAAAAAACACAAATAAACACGCAAGCTTATTGGGCCTATGCCCTTCTTCAGCGATAGAGTAACGTGTGTGTGCGTGTGCGTGTATATATATATATATATATATATATATATATATATATATATAATATAAAACCTAAGGTACTTCTAGAAGTGCTTCAGAGCTGAAATTTGGCATGAAGATAGGTCATTGGGTACAACCTCTGGAATAAATCCGAAATTCCAGAAAATGTTATGGGGTGGTTCAAGGTTAACCAGGACTTAATTTTTTTACAAAATACACATGCATGCCAGAATCACCAAACTGTTACACTTTTTCAAGATATTTTTCCTCTAAACTGACACATTTTTTCCATTGCTGTGGCAAGGCATTTATGCTGGCAGCATAGAAAAGAGTTGGCTGACTGCGTAGCCAGTTCAGGACAGTGCTTGAGCTCGTCATCTGTCTTGAATTTCTGCCCTCCCAGGTTCTCCTTCATTGGCCCAAACAAGTGATAATCACTAGGGGCTAAATCTGGACTGTAAGGAGGGGAGTTCATGATGTCCCAGCGCAAGCTTGCCAATGTCATTGTTGTCAAATTCGCTGTATGGGGACATGCATTGTTATGCAGCAGGATGATTCCTTTTGACAGTTTTCCAGGCTTTTTCTTGCAAATTGCTGGATGAACATCATTGGAAAGCAAGTTGCTGTAATACTGAGATTAACTGTTTGTCAAGGTGGCAGAAAATTGACATGAATCACCCCTCGGAATCCCAAAAGACACTTGTCAGGATCTTGCAAGCTGAAGGCTGTCTTGAATTTTTTATATGGTTGGGATCCTTTGTGGCACCATTCCATACTGGACCTCTTTAATTCTGGAGTGAAGTAGTGTACCCATGTCTCATCACAAGTAACTATTCGCTGCAGAAATTCATTTCCTTCCAGTTCAAATAATTTCAGATCTTCGTCAGACACAGCAACCCATTGTGCATTCTGGTTGAACGAGAACATCTTTGGGACCCACCATGCACACATATTCTCAACACATCTCAACATTTCCAACACTTATACACACTTTTGAAGCAATATCACGTACTGTAATTCGTGTATTCCAATATCAGCTCCTCGACGCGATGAATGTTCACATCTGTGACAGCTGTCAGTTGCACGTGAGCATGTGACTGCTTCACAGCCTTGGAAAAAATTTGTTTGCACCAATCATACACACTTGCACGTGATAAGGTCTCTTCTGCATATTGTGCACTTAATCTATGGAAAATGTCAGTAGGCTTCACATTTTCTTTCACCAGAAATTTATAATACAGAGCTGTTCTACACTTAGTGACAGAGTATGATGCCATCTTATACTGCTTCTATTGCACATGCGCAAAGGGAACATTTATGTGTCAGAGAGTGAGAGCAGTGTTGCCACTATCTACCAGGATAAATGTTTTTTCGTTCTAGTGCAGACACATTTTGTAAAAAAATAAAGTCCAGGTCAACCTTCAACCACCCAGATATATTTAAGGGGTGTTTTTCACCCCAATGTCCGATTTTAAACACCCATAAAAAAGCATTGAAAATGGTGCAGGGATATATAAAATTGCTTTTTTAAATTATTTACACTTAAGATACAAAGTTGGGCCATGCACCATACTGTGGAAGAAATAATGAAGTTTATTTTATCCAAATACATGCTAAAGGCACGGATGATGATTCCATAATTATAACACAAAATATCATAATTTTTCCATAAATTTAGTGTATAGGGTATTGTCTTAATGATGATTATTATTATTGTTCATGCAGGGCGATCTGAGACACAAAACTTGAAATACAAAAACTTGAACAAGAGCCAATTGCCATAGAATTTGAAAATTACGGATAGTTGCCTTAATTACATGGAAAATTATAAATATTCTGCTAGAACTCGTGGAATTTATTATCTGATACATACGGCAGAAGCGCTGTTGTCCCTGAGATCACTTTGGTTTATTTATGAGTGTAGATCTTGGTATATGGTGATTTTTTTTGTGCTTGAAGTATGCAACCACAGACAACTCGTATATATAATGATTATATATATATATATATATATATATATATATATATATATATATATATATATATATATATATATATATATATATATATATATATATATATATATATATATATATATATATATATATATATATATATATATATATATATATATATATATATGGATGTCAAAAAGGTGTTGGGATGAGGAAATCCAGTGAGCACTCACCAATCAGACGACTTCAGGTTGGCGAGGCCCCGGGGATGTCGAAGCGACACACGTAAAATAACACAAAAACCTTTTTTACCTTTCCTTTTCCGTAAGTTGTTATATATATATATATATATATATATCAGGAGGATAGTAATGTTTAGACACTTCCAGATGAGCTGGAGACATAACATTTGGTACATTTGCTCACAACCAACCAGAAAAATCCGAAATTGGGAAAATTTATATTATAATTTTAGGAACTATTTTGACACCATAAGAAAAGCACGTAAATCGATGCAGTGTTTCATATATCTGATTTTTATGCTATGATTAGGCACTTACAGAAAAGCTAGAGACGTGAAATATTTTATGTAGGTAGAACTATGTGCATAACTGCTTAGAAAAATCGAAAATCTTAAAAAAGTTTAAGAATGCTGCCGCTAAAAATTCGCAATTGTTTAAACAAATATTTAAGGTTTATGTATTTTTATGTGTTACAAAGCTGAAATTTTTGGTGTAGGTAGAATTTGTCAAATAACCGAATAGGGATTATAGAAATTTTTATATATTAATTAATTTGGCTGTTAAAAATTATTCAAGTTTAAACAAATAGACGTTTAGGTATGCCTCTGTGGGCCTCATACATCTGAGGGCCTCGTGCCTCCATCCATAAGAGAATTGTGTTAACAGATTCAGGAACTAAGTGTGAGAGGGGAAAGGAATGTATAGATTGAGTGTGTAAAATTCCCAACACAAATAAGTGGTCATCTATATATCCTAAATGATGACAACAAACAACCGTAAATGATAATGGGAAAAGAACAGTCTCACATTTTGAGCTGCAATCAACATCAACCTCTGTACAGTATGTGTATTTATATATATATATATATATATATATATATTAGTTCTCTCTCTGTAGCTGAAGAAGGAGTAGTTCCGAAAGCTTTACGTTTGTGATGTTTCTGTGTTTTTGTGTTATTTTACGTGTGTCGCTTCGACATCCCCGGGGCCTCGCCAACCTGAAGTCGTCTGATTGGTGAGTGCTCACTGGGTTTCCTCATCCCAACACCTTGTTGACATCCATATATATATATATATATATATATATATATATATATATATATATATATATATATATATATATGGATGGCAACAAGTTGTTGGGATAAGGAAGCCCAGTGAGCTCTCACCAATAAGATGACTCCAGGTTGGCAAGCTGCTGGGGGTGTCGAAGTAAAACACATAAAACAAACACAAAAACTCCCATCCTAATACCCATGCCATCAGCAATTCCACCCCCCAACTCACCCTAACCACCCTTTTTTTCCCTGGCATCCATGATATTTTGAAGAATATCCTAAAAGCCGTCCACCCTATCCTCACATCCTCCCCCCACCAGGTTCCATTTCCTAGACCACCGATCCTCTCCTTCCACTGACCCCCTAATCTGGCAAACATTTTATGGAAAAGAGAACCCCCAGCACCCACTCCTCTGCACCCTCCTGGATCTCACTTCTGCGATAGACCCAGATGTCTCACATGCTCAATAAACCCCTCCTGCAATTCCTTCTCCAGCCCCACCACTAACATCACCTACCCCATAACTTCTAACAACTGCACCACCCGTAATATTATTTACCACCTTAGATGCACCCAATGTCCTGCTTTTTATGTTGGCCTTCCGAGCAATCCCCTCAATATCTGCATAAGCGGCCACTGCAACAGCATCATTCTTAAATGACTGCTGGCTGTGGCCATTCATGTGAACAATCAAAACCTAAAATTTAATGATTGCTTCACGGTGAAGGCCATTTGTGCTCTCCCCAATAATGCTTCGGCTCCACAACTCCATCAGTGGGAGCTTGCACACATCCATCTTCTAAACTCCTTCACTCAACCTTTACTAGTTTTTCACTGCTTTTATGCCATTGCAGCATTTTAGCCTCCTACAGTATACCAAGTTCTCCATCAGTATTTTTGTGTTCGCCAGAAGTTTTTGTTTGAACTCTATCAAACCACAAACTCCAGCAAAGCAAGAATGACAGCAATGCTCATACGACAGCTATGCTAGTACTAAAGCTATGCTTGTACTCCAGCTACACTCGTACTCCAGCTACACTCATACTCCAGCTATGCATGTATGTACAGAGTTTCTACTTTTATAGGCAACAGACATTACTGCAGAAGAGACTGCTACAATCATGCTAATTAACCAATAGACTTCCACAAGAGGTATGCCCTCTTCTCGAGAAAAGATCAAATGAGGGGAGTTCTAAGCTAGCAACATTAGAGAGTGATACCAGGAAGGTGCATGAGGCAGTCACGAGGGTCGGAGCAAAGAGACTAGAAAGGGAGAGAATGGCAGAGGACTGGCAAGAAAGTGGAGAGCAACCTAACCAATCAGCAAAATATCCTTGTTCATCCAAGTGCTATTTTCGTATCATTTATTATCCCTCCAAGTGGACAATTCTATTGAGTATATCTCTTGTATATTTTTGTTATGCATTATTTCACTCCAATATATTTGTAAGCATTTTCCTTGTCATGTTAACATTGTGTTATATTCGATTGCCTATTGTCAGCACCAGTGTCATTTTAGAAGAGTCGTATAGTTTTCCTATCTTAAGTATGTTGTGAATTATGAGAGAATAATGTAAATGAGTCAGTTTGTCTCACCATTCCTACAGTATGTTGTGAATTATGAGAGAATAATGTAAATGGGTCAGTTTGTCTCACCATTCCTCAACCCCCTCCACATCCTCCAATCCCTGACTTTTCAGCATTTCCCTTGCACCCCATGCCTCCACCCAGTGTCAACTGCCATCATTTGTCTCTCTCCTGTGCTGACAAAGGGATCACCTCTGAAAGCTTCTGTGTTTGTTTTACGTATGTCACTTCAACACCACCAGCAGCTCGCCAACCTGGAGTCATCTTATTAGTGAGTGCTCACTGGACTTCCTTATCCCAACAACTTGTTGCCATAAATTTATTTCATTTATATATATATATATATATATATATATATATATATATATATATATATATATATATATATATATATATATATATATATATATATATTAGGGTGGCCCAAAAAAAGCAAAGTTTAAAAAGTCGGGATCAATTCCTCTAAAGTGGTTTTAAATGACAAAAAATTACCCTGTGCAAAATTTGGGTGAAATCGAACAACAGTCAGAGGTTGCACATTGATCTTGATGTTTTACCATTTGAACTCCGTGCCATCAGCCACCTCTCACTGCGTGCGCTGCAGCTGCTAGCGAGGGAGAGGGGGAAGATGAACCGAAGAGAGACGAGATTTAGGTAGGGGAAAGCATCAGTTCTCGTCTCAGTCTGCTCGGAGCTCAGCTGGATCTGCCAGTGTTTGTAGTGTTATGCCATTACAGACAGGTCGAGACCTGCATGCAACCATCTTTCAAGTTTTTCGAGTTTTACATTGTTCCTGCAAGTAACATTGTGTTTTAAGTGGTGAAATATGTTGACTACACGGAAAAAAGTGAACATTTTCTTGTAGGCTATAAAGAGAGTGGCATAACAGGGCCAAAGCTGTCGTCAAATAGGCAGGTTCTGAGTTATTTTATGCACAACCACAACACTGAGAAGAAAACATTGCATGATAGTGCTTGGCAAGTGTTCACGTGTTTGAAAGATTTTTGGAAGAGAGTAAGAATACCCATCGGAGACAATCAGCGATGTATGGACAAAATAGTGAAGCTTCACAAGGAATGGTCCAACCTGAGAAAGGGATCCTATTGGAGATCCAAACCACAAATTGACAGGGAGATGAGTTTTATCGACTGCCTGGGTGATCTATTTGACATAGCTCATGCTGCAGCGCTAGAGGAAATGCAAATTGAAGAAGATAAGGAGTTTCTACAATCCCAATGACAGAAGGGTCGCAAAGGCTTTATGACAGGAGAGAAAAGTCTATAGTAGTCGATAAAAAATACACTGTATTACAATAATTAAAAATTTTATTAAAATGGAATTATAATTAATTAATAAAAATTAATTAAAATTATAATTATAAATAATTTAATAAAATACATAATTTCTTTTATCACACATTTGGTCTTTCTATTTACAGGTGTTGACTCTAAACCTGCTTCTAAGGAGGTCCGCATTGAGACAAGGAAGCTTGCCTTGAAGGAAAGATTGGACTACGAGAAAAAATGACAATTTATGCAAAGCAACCAAGCAGGAGTGATTTCTTATGGCAGTGACAGTGACTCGGTCAACAGTGCTGCAGCAACCGACTCTGACAACAGCACATTCTGTGCTCCACTTAAATCTGGACTCAAAAGGAAAGCCAGTGTTCTTAAACCTACTTTGGTTGCTACATTGGATCGAAGGAACATTACTGACAGGGCAGCTGAAAGTGTGCTATGGGAAACTGCTGAGTCCCTTGGAAAGGATGATGCTGCCATTCCTAGCCAATCAATGATACAAAGACAACATCGAAATGTCCGAGCTGAATCTGCTTCCCAGATACAGGAAAAGTTCCAGTGCGAATCATCCCTAGTAGTCCACTGGAATAGTAGAATTTTGAAGGATGCGAGTGGCAAGGACGTGGTAGATATACTGGTTGTGCTGGTAACCAGACTTAATGTCGATCAGTTGCTGAAATTTCCTAAAATCAGAAGAAGCACTGGTGAAACACAGGGGGCAGTGGTTATAGATGCTATAAGGGAATGGAATATCCAAGATGGAATATGTGGTATGTCATTTGATATGACTGCGAGCAACACAGGACCGAAGAATGGAGCTTGCATTTTCCTACAGAGAGAACTTGGACGTGAACTTTTGCAACTCGCATGCCGGCACCATGTTTTTGAGGTTGTCCTCGAGGGGGTATTTGATCATTGCATGGGCCCTACCAGTGGTCCTGATATGTTGCTCTTCAAGAGATTTCAAGAGCAATGGCCATCGATCAATCAGAGCAATTACAAGTCCGGAACGTTTTTGTGGCGTGCAAAGACCTCAAAGACGCTGTGAAATTCGCCACTGACTGTCTGACGGCAAGTGAAATTTCACATATATGCAAACGTGATTATATTTAGCAGTATTTAGGAAACTTCCAGTAAGACATCCTTTTTTCCAGGTGGCAAAACAGAGGGACGACTACCACGAGTTTCTGGAGCTCTTGATAATTTTCTTGGGCTGAGTTCCACCATGGGGCATGCATTTTCGGAAACCAGGTGCTAAGTCTCACGCTCGCTGGATGGGCAAGGTTCTCTACTCCTTCAAGATTCTTATGTTCAGTGAAGCATTCAAGCTATCGTCTGCTGAAGAGCATGATCATGAAGCTGTATGCATATTCGTCGTTAAAGTATATGCAAAAGCTTGGTTTAATGTGTCAGCTGCAGTGAAGGCACCACAAAATGACCTGACTTTTCTTAAGCAAATTGTGCAGTATCAAACAGTGGATGCAGGAGTTTCTAGTGCAGCTCTTACCAAATTGTTGAGACACCTGTGGTACCTTAGTGATATGCTCGTTGCCTTATCTTTTTTTAACAATGAAGTAACTTCTGATGTTAAGAGAGAAATGTTGTGTGCACTGAAGGAGCGAGAGGGCACGGGGGACTTGCATCTTGCTAAAATGACATTAAAGAAGGCCAAAGAAGAAGAAAAAAATTTGACCCTAAGTAGTTTTGTGACTGAAGACACATCAAAGTTTTTCACTTATTTGAAAATCGAAGCTGACTTTTTGAACATTGATCCAGATGAGTGGAGTCAGAGGGAAGATTACCTCAATGCAGAAGTAATCGTATCTTCCTTAAGTGTTTTCAATGATAATGCAGAAAGAGGTGTAGCCCTCACGAAAAAATATCATTCTTGCCTCACAAAAGACGAGGATCAAATTCAAGCTCTTTTGTTAACCGTGCAGAAAATTACAGGAAAAGAAAACCAGCAGCTGGATTCCAGCTAAACCAAAGAAAGCACAATTGAAGATGATTGAAGTGGGAATCTTGTTGATTGTTTTTATACTTTTAAACAAAGATGTTTTAGAAGCGTGAACTCCTTTGGCCAAAAAATGAAAGGATTATAAAACCCTATGCATTTCGCCCACAACGTGGGCATCTTCAGGGGCGACCTGTGAACGATAGTAACTAGAAGTCAACTGTCGTCTGCTGAAGAGCATGAGCACAGAGCACAGTTGACTTCTAGTCACTGTCGTTCACAGGTTGCCCCTGAAGATGCCCACGTTGTGGGCGAAATGCATTGAGTTTTATAATTCCTTTCATTTTTTGGCTGAAGGAGTTCACGCTACTAAAACATCGATTGAGCCAAAAGTTTTTGAGCTACCACATAACACTTTTAAACAACATAATAAGAAAGCTAATTGTTTCATACTTTTGAACATAACAAAAATGCTCATTGTTTTTATAATTTTAAACAACATAAAAAGAAAAAGAATGCTTTTATCATTTTAAATATCATAAAAAGAATGCTAATTGCTTTTATACCTTAAAACATGTAAAAAGAATGATAATTGCTTTTATACTTTTAGACAAATTTAAAAAAATTATAATAAAACTTCTTGAAAACATAATCCTGATTATTATTATATACTTAATGTGACCTACCATATTAAAACAAACCATTGGACATGAAGGCGATAACTGTGGGAAAAGGGAGATGAGCAAGGGAGAGGAGCAAGGGAGAGGAGCAAGGGTGCAGAGTGGGAGGTGGCACGGCGCAAAGTTCAAATGGTGAAACTTCAAGATCAATGTGTAACCTCTGAATGTTGTTCGATTTTTCCCAAATTTTGCACAGGTTAATTTTTCGTAATTTGAAACCACTTTAGAGGAATCAATCCTGACTTTTTAAACTCACTTTTTTTGGGCCACCCTAATATATATATAAATAAACTTAAGGAAAAGAAAAGGTAGTAATGAGGGTGGCAACAAGGTGTTGAAGGAAGCCCAGCGGACACTTACCAAGTTGGCAGGCTGCTGGGGGCGTTGAAGAGACAGAAAACATGCACACAAGAAAAACACACAAAAGCTTTTTGGGCCTATGCCCTTCTTCAGTGATTGAGATAGAGTAACTGAAAGTGACACACTGGGCGGGGAATGACAGGATGATGTGAGAAGGTTGATGATTGGAGGAGGCGGGGAGTGGGAAGGGTGGATAGCCAATAAGGAGGGAGTGTGGTAAGGTAAAGCGGGAATAGCTACAATGTAACAGAGGAGGCATTTAAGGGGGCTAATAGGGTTAGCGGAGGTTGAGGCCAAGCGGGGAGAAACAGTCAAGAAGATGTATATGGGCTAGTTCCCAATGTTGGAGAAG